>CM029536.1:8242031-8842031 GCA_017141395.1 Laodelphax striatellus
AGTGCAAATCCTCTACTGCAGACAGTTGGTTAATATTGTCGTTGGAAACTGAGTTGCCAGGTGGGCTTGACCTAAATGCTGATGACAAACCGTATTTGCTTTCCATGCTACTGCAAACAATTCAAGGCCGTCTCCGACCGCTAAGTCATCAAGGGCGCTCCCTTTCATGGGACATGAACCACCTGACTCGCGCTAACTACAGTATGTAATTTACTGCAGTCTCTATTCTCATTTTCTTCTTCTCTACAACTACAGTATATCGCTGATTCACTTTGAAAGTTATTATACTCTCTAACAGATGAAAGGTCATGTCTTGTTTTGTCCTTTGCGTTCCAAGTTTCTCGAGAAATTGTAAAGTCAACTTGCATATACTGTATAAGTAGTGAAGAGCTATCATTAATTTCTTGTAATTAATTAGTGAGAATACGATTTTTTAGAAATATGCTTGTCGACATAGATGAGGAAAAATTCGAAGCTAAATTTTTCATACACTCCGTTACTAATAGAAAAACATCAATCAAAGACATCAATACTTTAAAACGATATTGTCTTTGTTTCAACTGAGAATTTTAAAGCAAAGTTGAGTTAGAATAAGATTATTGACATCATATTGCCTTATTTCTTACGCTACTCATAAACAAGTTCATTTTGGAGCTCCAGATATTAATTCATTCCTATTCTTAATTCAAATGGATTCAAACCATTATTTTTCTTGGTTCTGTCCCGGAGAAATACAGTACTGAGGTTATTTTATATATCTACAAAACCTACTAATGGTCATGCTCAATACATCTTGAAAGTGAAATCAGCTATTTCATGGAGAAAACATTATACGTTGCCAAAATATTTTACATTTCTATCAAACGATTTATCGCAAGGCCTAGACTGAATTTTTCACTTGTAGGTCTTTAAGTATCATTCTTTCAATGTATTTTGGTAAAGCTGAATTGATTTCATGACCAATAGCCAAGAAAAGATATGATATTCTGAAAATGAAGAATCCATACTGCTCTAAAATGTTGTACATCTGATCCTTGCTAGAGGATACATTTTTAAAGCTCAATGTATACTCTTTTATCATGAATCTGACATTCAAAAACATATACGAGGTAAACTTACTGTCTACATGCAAACAATTGAATCTATTTGCTTGTACACATCACAAAAACCAATGGGATCTGTCGACACCTGACTATTCTTTTAGTGTTTAACAACCTGTTGCTCCTATGTTGAGTAAAAACCGTGCAGGCGGACCAAATCGTTTACTGTAATGTAATCTTTCAACTGGGTCAAACAAGACTTTCAGTAGAGAATGGTTTCAACGCGGTGAATTGGGCTGCTTGGAAGTAAGAGAAGGCAATCTGAGGAGGAGATACCTAAGGTATTGTTGAAGGAAATGGAGGAGTAGGAGGAGGAGGAGGAGGAGGAGGGAGGAGGAGGAGAGAGGAGGAGGAAGGAAGAATAGAGAAGGAATGATACAGCCGTAGTTCAGAAACGGAAGTTTGAGCCCCAAATAAGCTTCGCCTGAATTCACATTCAGATGCAATCTTACGTGCTCATTCCTTTAAGCTGGATTACTTGCCTTACAAAACCAGCAACCTACCTTAGATTGGCTGTATGCAATAATTCATTTACCTTTAGGCTGGTTACCTCTCACACAAAATACTCTTTCTCTCACCTCATCGTATGCTAGGTTTCTGATCAATCCTGTAGTATCTCCATGATCTCTGGTATTCACTACTTTTGAATGTCATTTATTATTCATGAACAGGCTACGACTGAGGAGAGAAATGTCATGATCAGAGCTAAGTTCATTGATAAAACAGTACTGTTCCAAAATTGAAAAATGTTTCCAAGTGTTTTTCAAATATAAGTTGGTGTTATTAACACACAGGTTCAGTAAATTCCTCCTGAACAAATTGAGCAAGTTCTTTCATGAAATCGATTTCAGAACCGATACTGGAAAAATTATCAGCAAGCGTGAATTTGTAGAAGACAAGAAAATTTTGGAACATATTTATCAAAATGTTATCTATCATAGTACTGTATCTTACCTTTTTTACTGAAGAAATTCATTGATGAATGTGAATGTGAAAAGTGTGTTTAGTGAGAGCTAGATTTGAGTACAGTTTTTCTAGGAGAGTACAGTTATTGGATCTGTGGTTTATTTCATCACTTACGACGAATATTCAACTTATTACACTTATTGCATTCCCAGTGCATGTGGAAAGAGAAGGAATTGGTAACTGATTGGTAAGATTTGTCCATGTCTAAAAATCGGAGGAAAAACTTCGTCATTGGTCACTTTGATTCTTCAATAGAAGAGATTGATTCTTCACTAGACTCATATAAAAATGACAGATAGAAGGGATTGCAATTGAAACTGATCGCTGTAGGAAATGAGGGTCTTTAGAAAAGGAATGGGATGTCGAAAAATAAGTCACATCTTGTTACTTTTCTAAATGCTTCAGTGGCAAGAAACATCATCAGGTCATATAAAATGTGTACTTATCCAATCTTCATCCAATCTTCATTCAATAAAAGCCTATTCTATTAAAGCTATAATTTTATTGTGAATATACTAGTCATTGAGCAGCATAACAAATAATCACAAGACAGTAAGATATAGCTTCAGTTTATGGCCGAGGTTAGTTGTAGACGAAAAGTGCAAACCGCAGCTACTTGATCTATACGGGTCTCTTGTTTCGTGAAAACACTTGCATTTTAAAAAGATTTAACAGTTGAATGTGCTGTCGGTATGAAAGGTATAAACAGAAGTGAATTGAATCAAACTATTTGCCTTGCAACTAGCGTCGTTGATACAAGCTTCATGGATAGAAGTAAGAATTCTGTAGCCAGTTTCTTGCCTTTTATCGCTTGTAAGCGTGTTTCCTTGCAGGTAAATTAAATGGGTGACTTTTTCAACCTTTATTTTGTAATTATGTTATAAAGATTTCAATAAAGTTTGATTTGTCTGTTCTAGGCGGAATGGAGCGAGAAATTCGTGTTCAACGTGCACGCACGCAGCATCTTTCCGTGCGACACGCACCAGGGTGTGGCGGTGCTGTTCCAGTACCCGAACTGCATCCTGGCGTCAGGCGACCGTGTGCGCGTGTTTGGTCGCTTGCGTGCGGATGTGGCGTCGCTGCAGCCGCCGTCGACGCTTCACTACGTCGCCGAGCAGCCGGTGTCACGTGGTCAGCACGCGTTGCGTTTCGACTGCGAGCTGTTCGCTGAGAGATTCGTCGAGTATTGTTTTGTCTACGTCAGCAAAGCGATCACCGGCGCCGTGTCTGATGTACGCATGGATTGTGTGCCCACGCTGCCTGTACTAGGTGAGTGATTTCAAAAGCCTAATTTGAAATGAGAGTAGTATAATAGTGTTAGAGGACTTTGTAGTATAGTTTTCTTTATAGTGTAGTTTTCTTAGTGCAGTATAATTTCGTTTAGTATAGTGTTAGCATTATTTGAATGGACCTTAATACCATTGACTGAATTTATACGAGAGAGGTGGCTTTTGCAATGCGCGAGTGAAAAGGATTCAAAGCGAGTTTTCTTTTTTTGGACGCTATTTTTCAACCGATAATCATTGTACCAAATTTTACAGGAAGATCTGTAGAATTGTAGAGTTCTATGTTCCACTTAGTCTCACCTTCAAGCTGAGGCCGCACTGCAGGGTTGTTACATGGATGGTAGATGGTTTATCTGTAGCTCATACAACATCCATAATAAGATGTTGAAAATGGCACTTCTTGATAAACCAAAATAACTATTTATCTCTCATTACTCTGAATTTTCAGTAGAAATAAAGTCTTTTTGATTATTTATATTCATAAATATTTTGTTAGATCATATAGTGTAATTGAATCCTGAATTGGATCCAATTCGAGTTGAAAAATGTATTTTTATAAGAGAATTAATGTTACTCTTGTTCTATCCTGACAGCCTGGTTAATGTATGGAAACTCATAGAATTGCTAAGAAATATTGAATAAACATATAACGATACAAACAATGGAATACTATGTCTCTGTAATTGAAAACTGTTTCCATAATCTACGGAAATCGGAATTAACAAACGACAAGTAGGCTAATTCTCAATACATTCACTACTTTTAATTGAATTAGCGGGCTTTCCACTGAGTATTCATAGAATAAATTAATATTAACGTCAAATGCAACATACTATATAGGTTGAACAACAGTATTCGGCTATTTGCAAGTCGCCATTTTGATTCAGAGCGTTGCCAATTGCAAAACGCCATCTGATTGGTAGATTGCCATGTAGACGCCATTTTGTGGAACGAGCCAATGGCATTCTTTGATGCTCGTTGCCTATGCCTGTCGTCTTGATTCGTGAAGAGAATATTTTGATATGACAGCAACATCATTTTTCTATTTATCATTATCAGAATAGGTAATACCACAAGCTTTATTTTTGTTCAAGCTATTTACTGTTTATATGCATTTCAAGGTATTTATTGAACCATTCAATTTTATTTTCTCTATTGTTTTAAAAGGCGTTCCTATTGGCATACAAATGATACAAGACTCCATTTTGTGGGAGTAGATATTTCAAGCCAATGACGTTCTCAAAGAGAGAGAAATGATTGTGTGCCATTTAAACTAAAATTTAGAACTATCCTGAATCCATGATTGAATTAATTTTGAGAGCAAATATTATTGGAAAGCTACGTACGGTAAATCGAATATCTTCCTATTCTATTTTATTCCTTTGATAGTTTGTTCACAATTATCATAAGGTCCAGATAAATCTATTTATTTGAATATTTTCATATCATATAAATCTCGGACTATAGAACATTCATTAATGTTATAATGTTGATGGAGCTCCATTCTTATTGGTGAAATCCAATACATTATTAATCTAAAAATAACTAATCGACTCCTTTCATTCCTCTCTGTCTCTTTTAAAGAGGGTATTGTGAGATATGAGAAGATAGTTTTTGAATATTCCTGCCTCCATAATAATTTTATAACGACCTAATAAGGAATCATTTATAACGTAAGAATAATAACTTCAGCTGAACTGAAGTTGACTATCCTAGATGCAACTCAGTGTCAGTCAGTCAGTCCAATTCACCAATTCTATTCGATTCACCGATTAAAGCAGTGACTTTTTTACGATTGCAAGTTATTGGATCGCAGTGAGTCCAATGCATTGGTCCACCAATCTAGTTGAGCAACTCAGATGTTCCACACAATTCAATTAATGTAATGCATCTTCAGTGACACGGGCACAAAAGTTCCAATCCAATTACCAGGAAAAAGTTGAGTTGCAACTGATGAATTGAGTAACAAGAGTAAAAATGAGTAACAAGAGTAACATGAGTAAGAAGAGTGGCAAAATAACACTGGAAACTGAAAGTCCCTTGCCCCGGAAATTGTCAGATGTATTTGTTGGAACTGTAATTGGAATTTACAGTTGATTAGTTCAAAGACCGAGTCCGCTCGGTTGGTCAATGGCAACGAAAAAGATAACGAAGATAAAGTTTGTTACGAATCGCTGAGACAAGTGGAAGGGAAAATTATTGGAACGGAGAATTGTCAATATTTGTTGTAGGTCAAGAAGGAGCTTTTCGATACCTCCATTCTACCTTCACGGTTTATTTCCCTGGTTTGTTTCTACCAATTGCACTGTCTGAATCCAAAATAAATTGGTCGCCTTTTCTGCAGATTATCAATCGGTTGTTTTCAGCATCGAAACTCTGCTAGGTCAAGAATTTTTCTGTCAACGTTTTCACGTAAGATGGAACTTTACTCAAACGCACACCCATATATATGGGCTACGTATTGTTGTGGAAACAGTTGACAATTGTTTTCCTGGATATCAAAATCCTTATCAATTGAATAATATTGTCTCCAAATCAATATCAACAAGAGAATTTCAAACTTAACATATTTTAAAGCATTTTCAAGAAAATTACTTGAGTACTGCATGAAACCAGGACGTCATGTGTCATGATAATTTGTAAATACTACATGTTAAAAGTCTAGAGTGTCGTTTTGCTGAATAATGCACCGGAATTCGATAAGTGGATTTTAATTTTTATCTAGACTTTTTATGTTGGCTTTTGGAAAAACCGTGGATCTGCTCAATAATTCATCTGATCTTCTCAATGGGCTATGGAATCCGTTGGCTTTACATGAAAATCTCGGTGCCTATCTTGCTTCCAATCAAACCTCTTCATTGAAAGAAGTTGAACAATAATCTATTTATACCCGTCTTTAGATGAAAATTTTGGTTCTTTTCTCGCTTCCAATTGAATCTCCTACTTGTCCTCATCATCTTCTTCTTCTTCTACTTCTTCTTCTTCTTCTTCTTCTTCTTCTTCTTCTTCTTTCTTCTTCTTCTTCTTTTGCTTCTCCTTCTTCTTCTTTTTTTTTCCTTCGTCTTCTTATTGAAAGGAGTTGAACGATAATCTATTTATACCTGCAGCAAATTAATCATGGGGAAAAATCATTCTCCATCGTTATAAATAATACGAATGAATTGTGTTGTGTTTTTTTACAATAGCAATGCAGAAAACGATTCAAGATCCGCAAAGTGAATTCCACCATGCAGCTTCTCTGGCTGATCTTTCAGCTATGGTATTAAAAGCGGAAAACTGAAAAGAGGCGATAAAGCCGTTGTGATATAATTCAATGGAAGGATGAGCTGTGGAAAAATAACAGAGTCGAGCCGCGAACGGAACGAGCTGTTCAATAACTCTTCACAACTGCGGCTACATTCATTTCGATGAAAATTCTCTCATTTTCCTGTGCGCTCTCCTCTCAAAATGATTCCTTCATTCACGCCGTACCGCTTTCTAATCTACATTTTTGTGGGCTTCTCTTCATTTCTGTGTTTGAATGAAGATTATACGGTATTCTTTGATTTCAATTAGAGCAATCAATGGCACTCCTTTTATCTTTTAATTGGAGAAATCAAGAGTGTAAGTCCGCTTGATTGGTTTCTGATTTCTATCTTGGGTTGAGAGAAATATTCTTCTTCAGCTGCTGTGTTGATCGTGCAATGAAAAGTAACACAGCCGTTGATTTTGAATATTTTGTTTAGAAATAAATTAATATCATAGCCTACAGATTCCAAAAACCATAAATTTGAATTTTTGAAATATTCTTCATTCTTGTGTCAAATCTTCTTCCAGTGCGCATTCATCTCTTTTCATCATCCTTCCTTTCACCCATGAACCTCTGAGAAATTTTTAGTGTAAGTGGATTGGAGCTAGAGAAATTGCATCATATTCTGAAGAGAGAAAACACAGTACTGACGTAGTGAAAAATATCCAAAATATGGAGCTAATATGGGCTTCATACTAACTACAAAATTGAAGATTGTTTATTTATCCATTTATTCAGCAATGTACAATATTTATACTTATTGAATGATCCAACAGGCTTATGCCCAAATGTGTCCCTTTTCCAGTTTATGAAAATCGTCCAAATATAGGTTATGTGACATTTTTCACAAAAAAAAAAACAATTTTTACTCTGAAAACAAACACTAGACAAATTTCGTATATTTCAAAAGATGATATAAAAGTTTGAATCAAAAATTGTTAGTAGAAAACTGTAATACCAAATTTTTTTGTAGAATCAACTCATTAATACAGGAATACAAGCTCATTAAACAACATTCATGGGTTTCGCAGCTCTATGTTTCCCTTCTAATTTTGCTCAGATATCACAGTTCATGAAATCACCACGTTAAATGATATGAGATGAGAAATTGCAGTAATGAAGCAACTTTGAGGTGGGGCTAATTACCTGAAAGTGAGAAGGTGAGGCAGGTGCTGTAATGAGAGAGTCTCGGAATTAATCCCAGACAATGAAGGAAATTGCGGAGTTAAAAGGATGATAACTGTCGTAGTGAAGTAAGAAACAATTTAAGAGCACAGAAAACGTTTCAGGCCGATTAAGTAGGCGACCAAATGCTCCCCGGGGGTGAATGAATGAATACCCCCGCACATAAAACTACTTTTGCTCATTTCCGGCCTGCTTTATGTGCCAGTGAGCCTCTTCACTCAGTCTGACAATCCTTCCACCTTAGCAAAGCTGTTAGCCTTTGTACAAGGGCTAAACGAATGGAGCTACGAGATAAGGTGCACTGGTGCAGCGTAAAACTACGGTTCAATCCAATTAGGGCGGTTCTGCCTTGCTCAGCCCTATTCAGCGAACCTAGTCAAGTAACTTAGAGGGTCGACTACTCCGCTTCCACCAAAGTGTTAGATCCTTGTAACACGATCTTGCCCTATCCTGTACTTAGCCCGTTCAGGTGGGTGACTGAATTCGATGCTTCAAGCAACTAATGTGTCTTTATCTGCTCCTCCAACTTAGTTGCGATTGGATCACAACAGCAGGAAACACGATGAATGAGCGTTTCCGACAAATTCTTTTGAGAGCTGTTGGTGCTTGAGATCTTTCAACTGAGTTCTCGTTGTAACTACAATAATTGTAAGGTTTGATGGAGAAAAGATATTTGAAAGTCAATTTCTGCTAGTGTGTAAGGTATACTTACACACTAAGTGCAACTTGTGTAAGTATAACTTGGGGCTCAGGAATGATTTTTATCATCATTCATGATCTCTCATATCTTCTATTTTTGAATCCTACTAATCAATATTATTTCAAGAATGAACCTTGATAGTTTATGTTCTTCAACCTGATTTCTATGCTTTTACATTTGCATTTTTCATTATTTAAAAGTGTTGAAATTTTGAAGTATTTTGAAACATTTGTGTTAAGGCCTATATCCACTTGTATCTTTGAAAGGTCTCGTATCACATTTGCACCGTATCACGTATCAAATTTGAAGCAATATAATAGTTGGATGTAATTTTCACATACCTTATTAGGACGCTTTACAACACAATTTTGAGACTTCAGAATATGTCGTATGACAGGCACTTTTAGAGAAGTGGACTGCCAAGTAGGAGTTGGTCAATAGATTAGTCACTTACTAGTACTCTTACTAGTAATTTTGGAGTCATAATCATTTAATAAAAAACATTTGATTATTACTGTACCACCGAAAGGATAGTGCACTAGAAAACTAATTATTGCCCTCAATTCTTTTATTAATATAGAAGAATTTCAAAGCACTGTAGAAATTTAATTTAAGATTGAAAACATGTAAGGCTATGAAGAAGACAACAGTATTCAAAATAACGCACGTGTTAATTGATTACGGTTGAGGGTAATCATTTGAAAGAAACAAGAGTCAAGAGCTTTAAATCTTTCCAACCTGTAAACACCGAAAACAGCTTTCAGTTTCAACCGTGTAGAACAATTTATTTAATGCTTTAATATTACTCGGGGAGATAGCAAAACCTGCACAGGTGGCAAAATAGCGGAACAGACTACGAAATGAAACATTCAAAGGAATGCAAACACTTGTGAAGCATCACTTTTAAAATCTTCAAACGACTATGAAAAAAAAAACGCCGAGTATAACACAGAACTGGCTCTTATGGTGTTTTCGCAGTCTATAATTTATCAAAGCCGTTTTCACAGGGTGCAGCCCAAGCCATATAGGCGGCGTAGTAATATAATTAAATTTTCTCGCAAAAAGGTTGCGGGGCTCGTGTGTATTTCATCCTTATTTACGAAGCTTTTCACATTTTTCCAAGTGAAAAATACAGCAAAGTGTTTGTTAACGCTGCTAATTGGGGATGAAACCGTAAATAAAGGGGGACTTCTTAATGGACTCGTATCATTAGGCTTAGTGAAGAGGGAATAAAGTTCTGCATTATGCGAAAGAAGGATGAATAGTTTTGTAGCCGGATTATCCGATCGTTGCTCTGTTAAATACTTCCGCAATGAATTACCTCACTTGCTTTGAAACAATTCATGAGTTCATTTTGAAACGCTAATAAGCTCAATTTGTCATATCTATTTATCCCAGTAGCAAAGTTGGTGTTTATGAGAGGTTTTTTTAGTTACCAGTGAACTTATGAAATCTTCAATGACATTTGAACTGATTGATTAAAAGAGGAGATGATCCAACAACATATTCAACAAGGTACAATACATTCAAATAAATGGGTTTATTCTCTTCAGAAACATACCACACCATAAATTGTTATTTGCCTGGAAAGTATTTTCTCCACAGTCCACTGTCAAATTAATAACTCTCAGTGACAAATGTGATTTGGAGCTTTTCATCATTATGCACATAATGTTCGCTTCCGCTCAGAATAATCATAACAACATTGTAAAGATTAAAATGTAATGATTATATTAATTTTATAACATGATTATGATTGATAACATTTAATAAAATTAAATGTTATTACAACATTGTAATGTTTTAATAACATTGTGATAACCGTTCTCCATGTTTCACTGTGAATGCAATAATTCACATAATAACTGTTGTAGCTACAATTTCACACTTAAACTGAACTAATAAAGTATAGCCCAATTATTGAACAGATAATATGAATGATACAACTTTGCAAACACTTACTCCATTATTGGAGATTGATAGTTTCACATAAAGTTATAGCTGCATGAGACCTGTTGTTTCTATCCTGTTTCTAATGGAACATTTCACAATTATCTCGAAATTGCTTCATTATTGACGGATGATTGTTCCATTTCCATCCTGATCTCATGAATTTCTGTCAGTAATGACATTCATGATAATTCCGCTAACCATAAACAAATAGCTTGATGCATTAATCTGTCGATTTTTACAAATAGACCAGTACTTGGCCAGTTCATGACTGATTAGGAAGAGTGGGTTGTGTTGTGAACAGCGTGAAGCGGTAAAGAGCAAACAAACTGCATTAATGAACAGACAGTCAATTATGGGCGAGCGATGCGGGACTCCAGCCACCCCGCAATGCAACCAAATCCAATCAACTCAAGTTGGAAAATTGCTTTCGGCTTTATGATGGCAAATAAGTACTGTAAATAGATTATTTTGGAAATTGGGCCAGATACGAGTAGTTCACTATGATTTGCAGCTCACTATATGAGACCTGCAACAAAACGTTTTAGACGATGTTACAGTGTTGCTTCTAGCTTGAAGAGAATAATGGATTAGAGACTGGTGGGAATTGATGAATTTATGGAGAGGTTAATGATGCTAGATAATTCAAACTAGAATAATCACATGAAAAATGCTTCTTGGTAAATTATTAATAAAATACAGTAATTAAGTGAAAGATACAGATGAATAAATCACAAAACCAAGATTAATTTTCATGATACATGAGATTGAAATTACAATTCTAATGAAAAATGAATCAAACATTAGACTTCCCCCTCCACTTTGCGCCTTACACCAGCGATGGTTCAACCTTCTCTCTAATAACCTTGACCTGGAACAGCGATACCTTCAATATTAATGACTGTTATAATTTCAAGTCAGGCCTACTTGATCTATTGTGAAGTACGATAATAACATGATCTTCTTCCTTCAATTAATGTTGTATCGAGCTCCAGTCATCAATTCGATAGTATAGAAAGTTGTTATCTATTATCGAGAACTCCAACGTATCGCCTTGTCAACTTATACCTTATAAAATCAACTCCTTATTCGAGAAGAAAAATAATGAGTTTTGAAACAATGAAAGAAATAAAATGCTATAGCACGTATGCTAACATGGGTTGACTGTATTTTAGTTGACGAACAGAAAAGAATATATGTACAAGGTGAACGAGCTTACTTGAGTTTATTTCACTTTCTCTGCTTCAAATTGGAAAGGTATTGTGAAACGGAATTAAATTTTACTTCATAAAGAGACCTGGTAATTTCCAGGCTTCTCTCACTTTAAAGTGTGATGGAGAATGATGTTGAATTCATTATACATACAAATTTCAATTTCTAAATTGCAACGATTTCTCTTTATCAATTTTTCTACTGTCGACTCAAGTCCTCGAATCAAAGTTCAAGAGCAGCTTTGAAAAGACTGAGCAAACAAGTATCGAGTACTCTTCTCTTTTAAAAAATACCAGTGAAATTTCCAAATCGATACTTCTGTGAGTGAGCGTTTATACGATTTGCCAACTCATAACTGAAAAAGAACTTTTATGAAATTCCAAACCTTCTAAACGTACACAGACGTAAAATTTTCTCGCATATTTGCAATGAAAACTTTATTTCCCTTCAAGCGAAGTCTGCATGTGTGATGAAAATGAGCCTCAGAATACATCGTGATGTTTGTGATAACAATTTATTCCACTGTTATCCATTTGATTGCTTCTGACATATCACAACTGAGCGATAAAATGTGAAATAAGAAAGTGAAAGTTTCAAGATGAAAGTCATAACATGGGGAAGCTGATCGGTTATGATCACGTATCGTAAAGGTTTTATGATTCATAGAGAAGATGGGAAATGTCATGCGATAAAATGGTCCCCTCCATTTAAATTCATGCCGATGATAGGGTATCTGCATTTCATCCTAAAGCTGTAGATCCATTCATATCTCATCATCATCCTTCCCATTACCCACGCACAAGCTTATTGCTTATTTGGGCATCATCCCTAGCAAAAAAAAATTATCACATTCTTATCGCGACAGAAATGTGACAATCCTTGCAAAAACAATCAATTATTCTTGAAGCTTTTGTGGTTCAATGTCTGAAAAGTCAAAAATTCAAACTGATTGGACAGATGAATGTGATAATCCAAGGTGCTAAGACTCTATAACACTAAAGGTGTTTATAGAGCCCTAGAAGGTACAATACCTATGCTACCTATCAAAACTATGCAGACACATCCAGAAATGTTAGTATCAAGAAATGTTACTATACGGTTTTGTTAATATTCGAGTATTTCAGTGATGTATCAGCATATCAATCTTTTTATTCAACATTGATTACCTACCGAATAATCCGGAGATATAATCCAGTCCAAGAGGGAAATTTCTATATTCTACGACTATATTCTGGAAATATTCTACGAATTTCAATTTCCAGAGTTGGATGAAATCGGGCTCATAAAATTCAAGCTGAGAGTGATAACAACATACCCAGCATACTTCCAAACTGTTTTACGACTGTTTCGCTCCATCTCAATTTCACCGTTGCAATCTTCTTGTGTAAAACACACGCTACTGAACGAGATTATTATAAATTAATGGTGCTTTTACAACTGTATTAAAATATTTTTCAAAGTTTTACATCAGTGATTAAGCTGTATTTGCCTGCAAACATCACATTTTACCATCCAAAATATGAAATTTTCTGGATTAAAGAAAATAGACTGAGAATAGTGAATAGTGATTTTTTCAATTAATTGTGCTTTTACCGTTCTGTTATTCAGAAATTACTAATCAATCCTTTCTCTTACTGTATACTCTATTCACAGACGAAGGTACTTGGTTTAAAGTTCATCCAAATGTTCCTTCAGCTTTTTTTCTCACTAGATAGTACTACAACCTCTTCTCTTATTCAGCTTTTCCGTACTAATCAATTCTCTCTGTAGTATAGAGCTTAATCTTCTTTCTGAAGAGATTCTGCATGAAGATTGAAGAATATTGCTGCTGAAAACTGGAATAAATACATCAAGTATCTCTCTTCACATTACATCTCTCTGTAGTATAGAGCTTTATGCTTACTCTCTGTTGAGATTTTTCATAGAGATTGAAGAATATTGCTGCTGAAAATTGGAATAAATACATCAAGGTATTTCTCTTTACAATACATCATTCATTCATTGATTTATTGTTTATTTATGAATGATTTGATATTTTTGTGCAGAATCGGAGAGTGGTTCGTGGGGCTCATGGAGTCCTTGGACACCGTGTACTACTTCGTGCAGTGGAGGAACGAGGAACCGTTATAGGTTCTGTGATTCGCCACCACCACGCTATGGAGCGAAATTTTGTCAGGTGAGCAGATCCAGATGAAATCAAAACTTTATTCGTTCATCTCCTATTCAAGCATTAATTTGAATAGAGTAAAAGTGAGAGGAAATACATCATCTTGTGTACAATATTCCTCATTCAACTATTATACGCAGTGTGGGTGAAAATTATGGAAACGGCTTAATATTTCTTATACGAAGGTAATTTGACGGTGGGTGACATTGGGGATCCTACTTAAATTGAAAATATTACTATAATGTGACTTCAAAAATCTTGTCCGCCATTTTGGATCAACAATATTGAATCTAACTTCATTTATTTGAATGGTAAGGTGGTCATGTTATACATGATTTCGATACAGAATTTCAAGAAAAAATGAATGGTGAAAACCGCACATCGATATGTCAAACCGTTTTTAAGATAATTCAATTATTGATCAGACATATCTCTTCTAAATCAGTTAGGGCCGGTTTGGTGCAGTTTTCCAAGTCCTAGACTAAAACGAGTGGCATCAATGCTCCTTTCATATAAACATCTTGACAAACCACTTCATTTTTAAATGGTAAGGGCTCTGTTATACACTGACCAGATAAAATGAATGGTGAAAAATCGATATGTCGAACCGTTTCTAAGTACAATTTTAATCTAGGACTTGGCTAAATCCTGAGTTAATATCTCAAAAACGGTTTTGTTACTAATATGGTTCAAACTTGAGACGTTAAGTCGTCGGTCCGGCTGTGTTGAAAAATAGTCGTCATATCTTATCATCATCCTATTACCCAAGCACAAGCCTAGAGCTTATGTGGGTATCAACCTCACAAAAAATTTAGTCAACAAACTTGTTATTGTTGTTGTTGACAGGGCAACGCTCTAGAAACAGAGAAGTGTGGTGTGGCAGTCAGCTGGGACTGTCTGTTCTACCAGGACAATGGCGGACCGGAAGTGCCGGCCGACAGACCGGAAGTGGTGGCCGAAGTGGGTCCGGGCTGCCGGTGCGGCTGTGTCGTGCACCTGGGCACGGTCAAGCCACGCCGGCTCATCGCCACTTCGTCGCAAAGCTGCCCGGGACGCACTTTCTGGCTCATACAGGTTAGTTTTCATCTATTTAGCTTGTTTATGCCCGATTTTTCAGTCGTTCAATAAACTTATTGAATCAATAACTTTTTTTGCATTTGAAAACACATGGTTATTGGTTCAATAGTGCTATTGAATCCATAAACTGTCTATTGAGCGACTGAAAAACCGGGAATTAGACAGATTCCAACTCAATGAATTTAACTTTTTTGTTTTCAATTTCTTCTAAAGTCTTCATCCTACTTGAACTTTTGCGTTAGTTTTCATCGACTGACCTTGTTTAGATGGATTCCAATTCAATAAATTTAACTATTTGTTTTTAATTTATTCTAAACTCTTCATCCTACTTCAAATTTTGATTAGGCTCTATAGAACAAGATTTGAGTGTGACAAACTTTAACATTTACAACAGTACTGACGGTTATGCTTGTCAGACGCGCTTCGAGGCCCTGAGCCCCATCGTTAGCATACAAGCAGTAACTAAAGTCCAAGAGATATTTCTTCCAACATGAAGCTGCGCCATCTTTTTTACATTCAGTATGAAAATTAGGCTACACTTATATTTTATATTTATTTATTACAATAGAAGGCGCAAATAACAGACTGACCCCAAAACAGAACAGTTTCAATTATTCATAGAGACTGATATAACTTTAGGATTTACTCACAAATTATTGTGTTGATGGCCATTTAGCAGTGCTGTGCTGCTTCATTAGAACACGTTTTTACATGAACTAGATTTAGGTTATGGGAAGGAAGTAGTTAGGTGTTATGGGAGAGGAAGTGGGTTGGTAAGGGGGGGATTGGTGGGCGGGAAATTTTTGTTGGAATAATTTTAGAAGCTTAAATAATTATTGTTTTCAATATTGTAAGCAATAATGCTTCAATTATTGTTGAAATATTGCAGGCTGATAAGACCCACGTGGTGAGGCTGTCCCTTGAGCAGTTTCGACTGCCCTGTACATCGCAGTGGGTGAAAATCAGAGACGGCGATTCACTGTCCTCCAACCTACTGGCGCAACTAGCTGGAATGCCCATGCTGCCACATCACGTGGTCTCATCAGGGCCTTGTCTGCTGCTCGAGTTCTTCTCCGATTCAAAAATAGCGGCTGGTGAAGAATGCTGGGGCGGCTTTCTGGCGCATGCGCAACAGTTGGGTGAGTTTATGATTTTTTTATCAACTCTAATCAATTTTTATTCATTTATAATGTAGTATTAGAAATAATGCTACAACAGAGGCAAAGTAAAAAACACTGCTAAAAAGCAGCATTGTACTAAGTATTGAAGTATGAATATTCAAGACAGATGATGATTTTTGTGAATTTTATTATAATGTTTCAATATTTCTTGAATCAAATTTTAAAGTTGCTAATCATCCTTATTATATTAAGAGATTTGCAGAACTAATGACAGCCATGATATTGGGCCAATTTAGACGCAATTTACGAGTTAAACCATTTCGTTCTTGGAAAAACCACACAAATGGGTTGAGTCAAATGGGAGCCTACACATTATAAGTACCTACATTGAGTTATATATTTGCAAATTCAAATTAAACAATAGTATAACAAGTAAAGGACTAATCTTCGAGGCAATTGTTTACTTTGGAATTTCGATAATACTGCTGAAACTTTTCCTTGAAATCATGATGAAGCATAAAATGAATATGGAAACTGAGAATGGGTAATGGGTGGTCCAAGATATATATAATTGTAACGTTGAATGTTTATGATTTAAGTGTACACTTTGACAGCCTCTGAGGTGAGATGCGCTTCGTATTGTGTTTTAAAGTATTTAATAAATAATTATAATTCATAAAATGTGTTTTAATAACAACATTCGTTACAATAATAGATCATATTGATGGATTCATAATATTCTAGAGGCGGTTTTCAAAAAGTTATCGCTCAAAATTAGAAATTAATTCTTCTCTTCCTCTGCTAGTTCTTTGTCTCTGTTTATTCTTTCTCTATCTCGAAACTCTTTCTGTTCGGTTGCAGATCCAAATGGCAGCGCATTCGACGACCGGGCTCTGTCAGTGACAAGCTCGGCCATTCCCAGTCCCCTCACGCGGCTAGCCGTGGTGCATATTGCCATCCTAGTATTCCTCTCGTTCGTGTTTCTCATATCGGCCTGCCTTGGTGCTCAGTACATTCACCGCTACAGAAAGTACCAACTAGCCGCAGCTACCGAGGAACTGGAAACTATCACTGATGCATCAAGTGAGTGCAAACTGACTAATAATATCACTAAATTTCCAAATTATCAATAATAATTATAAGTATTTCCTTGATCATTCCCTTTTTATTTCATTGAATAGTCAATTTTTTATGTCAGGTATATAAGACGATGTGTAATTCACTCAATAAAAGTTAATTACTCACTTTTTTGTAGATCTTTGAGAGCTTTTAGAGCTTATGAATGCATTGATTGCATTTCACACCTAATCAGTCCTCCAAAGCTGTACAAAAACGTGAGTACCGGTAATCAACTTTAAGTGAAATACAGCACAGATTTTTATATCATTATTATATACTTATACTATGGTTTTATTTTTCAGATGCATCATGCATCAATCCCACAAAAACCATATAATATAATATTTGCAGCATCTATCGAACTACATAATTATATGAGTTATATTATATCATCCTATTCATTCAATATTACAGTGTGGTGTATGATGCATTCTACCGAAAATTCCACCTATTTTATTGCATTAAAAATTCAATTCATTTTCAAAATGTAGTGGTAATATTATGTTTTATTACAGTATGAAGTCATCACTATTTTATAACAATGATTCAGAGGAGTTGTCAATTTGTAGAAATATCTGTTAACTTGAAAAAATATTATTCATTTCACATCATGAATAAAGTAGTGTAAAGTAGAATAAAGTAGTCACATTCAAAAAAGTTTATTATGATTACGTTTTATTTTGTATTGATATTGCTTGAAATGTGAACTGGTGCTGTATAGCTCATTCAAGTTAGGTCATGTTGAGTGTTATGAGGTGTGGTATCTGGATTGAAATAATATATTATAATATTATTATATAATATAATTGCTGGGTCTCTAGCAAATATTACAAAAAAATTGATTTGACAATATTTTACAAATCAACATCCATGATTTAAACTTTTTGAAGTGAGTGGCTCTATTCCGAAGATATCTAATTTTCACTAGTTGAGTATGCCTATTGAAAACCAAATTCGATCAAAACTCGATATTTATAATCTAATAATTTTTTCAGTAACCACTCAATGCATGAGTTCTAAGAGACTTTCATTCAAGTTTTCCTTTTATAGTACGGTTAATGCATTTACAAATACTATTCCATCATCGATTTAATTTTGATTTCAGGTGGATCAAGATTAAGTTTAGCGCCTCTAAGAAGTAGAGCGGCCTCCACGTCAACCGTGTTATCAGAGGTGATATCATTGAAGAGATTCAAAAGGAGTCCCAATCACCGTCATACTCGCCTTAATGAAGAAATGGAAAACGAGGATGTATCCTTACAGGACTCAACAGATTCACAGAAGTAGGTCATTAAAACGCTACTAACTTTCTATTACTTATTGAATCTTTTCTAAAGTAACTTAGGCCTACCTCTCATCATGAATACTGGAAATTGATTAATATCAATGTAAAATTATAACAGGAGAGAAAGAACCACTAATATGGCCTATTCTATTTTCTCTCCCAAATTATATTATAAATTTTGTGTTCATTTCTATGAATGAATAAATAAATAACTTGAATTAAACACCTGAAAACATATTATTTATAAGATTTTAATTGAATAACCATTTATAAATAAATGAATTAATTTTATTCATAAGAATTAATATATTCAGAAAGGAAGTGAGACCATGTAAGTGATGACGTATATAAACAATAATGTAACCTGTAACACATATACTTTTACATGTGATTCAAAAACTGTTTGGAAACATGATTACATTTTTTTGTAATGCAATTACAGGTTTATAAATAGTTATGTGACGTCACACTTACCTATTTAATTGCAGCTCATTCAACCTGTTATGAGATTTTGATATTCTTTGAATAATAATGCAGTTATTATTGATGGTTTATTCAACTGCATGCCGTAAAGCCAAACACGAAAACATTGATCCCACTGATGTTTTTATAATCATGAATACTGTAATATCCATTTCAAAATTCCAAGTATCACATTAGCTCATTATTATTACAATGTAGCCTATCAATATTATTAAAAAGAGCTTTATAATATTTTTTTTAGAGAGGAAGAAAAAGAAAATGAGGAACATTCGAGAGAAAACGGGGGCTCAAATGTGATTCATCTCTCAGTTAGTCCGAGTTCTACAGAAACTGAGGGTAGACCAACAACGTTGGATGTAACTCATAAGAAAATAACCAGAGAGCAGACGCCTCGAGTTCACAGAAAGCATCGCAAGTAAACACACCTTAATCACAATCTTTTTAGAAAATAGAATTGTATTTAGGTTATCAATATGTGCATGCAAATCTACGAATACTATACTACAATATATACATGAGACAACTGACCACCAGACGTTAATGATACAACTATTTATAACTGGCTATAATTATTATGGTAGGTCAGCTTTAGCATCAAGGTGTCAAGTTGAAAAATATAAAAAAATTAATGAAATTTTGCTATATATTCATCTGTGAATTTGTAACCACAAATTAACAATCATTATTATTATTCAGTTGAATTCTAAATTATTATTCAGTTACAAAGCATCAGAGAGTATTAATCTGAATACTGTTTATTATATACAATCAGTAATAATGCAATAATAAGGGCAGAAACTTGAGAGTTTCACTAGTAAAATAAAATTAATGCATGCAGTACAATCTCTTGAAACATATTATACTATATTTCCCAAAATTTCTCCACAAATCTTACATTATTTCTATTTTATTCTATTTTTTAGCTTCATGAAACATTCCTGTCATTTCTTTCTTTATAGAGGAGAGCGATTTTCTACTCCAAATTAATTTCTAAATTCTCCTTTAGTATTGAAAGTAGCTTTGAATCAGTACGGTACTCTCATTTGAATAATACTTTCTGTATATCACCTTTGTATTCAATATATTTCTTTATTTCAGATTCAAATCGCCTGTAAGCCCAGTGGACGAGGGACCTGAGGAAGTGGAGAATGAAAGGTTCAGTTCGGAACCCACTCAGGCTCCTTCCTCCTGTTCTTCTGTGCGGAAGTTCGGTAATGGCTTGAGACCAAGCGTCAGTTCGAGTGTCTCATCATCACTTACTACTGTGAGTAATTGGTTAATTATTTATTGAATATTATTATTGGAAACTATAAGAAAAAAAATTACAATGTAAAAGTTTGTATGTATAGGTAATTGATTATGCTGTGAAACTACCCCCTACTCACAGATGCATATTGAAGAAGTTGTTGACCATTAGCAAAACTTATTTTATTGGTGTCTTAGAGTTGTTGTCCGTTATTTCTCATGTAAATCTTTTATTTTTCAGGCTACATCATCGCCTGTCTCCAGTTTGAGGGGCATCAATCCGAAAGAAAGCAAAGAGAAGCGTAACTTGGCACGGATGCTCGCTGGATCTGAATTCAGTTTGGGACCAGACACAGACCTTGAAATGGATTACTATGATTACAACGTTCAGAATGCAAGCACTGTACGTAGCCAATTCAACCTTATTCCATTTTGATATAATGGTCTCTGAAAATTTTAAATATAATATCTAATTGTATGCTTTTGAAAAATCTACTCATTCTGTCCAAAGTAGCAATTGAATTTCAAGAAAATAGTGGTTTGAGAAAACCTCTGTCCTTTTCTTTCAACATTGAATTTTCAGCCTGTGTAGGCAAATTCTGCTTTTTTTATTTATACTGAATTATTAATTTCTAGTCAGCTCCACTTATGCTCAGTTTGTACAACCTCGATATTAGCTTGAAAGTTTGTTAGTTTTCAACGAGTCGCTTCCAAGATAGTGAAATTTAACTGCAATAGCCTACTCTTTATTGGATAATTTTGATCCATGATTATGAATTCTCCATATGTCAATTTAATTCATTAATTAATATAGTAGGCCAACATACACGAATTATCATAATATAATTTTGGAAAGGAAGAACAGGCTCAGACAAAAACGTTTCCTCTCTCGAATTTTGATAAATTAATGTAGTCTAATATTCAACTGAATATATGGATTCTTTTCTAACTCTGTCAATCGAGAATATTGATATTTTTACACTTATCTCAGAGATGTTTTTAAATTTCTCCATAATAAACTGAATGAATGATACGAGTATTGTCCTCGTTGTCTTAAGAATTGAAACTAAGTTTTTCTTGTAAATAAAATAATTTACACTCGATTCAGAAACAATAGATTATTTAATTGAATAATAATTGAACACTTTGATTCATAATAATATAATACTGTGGAATAGACAATATTCGTCTCACGTTTAAATTATTCACCTAAAAAATAAGCTGTCGTCTACTAAAATAATGTTTGATTTATTACTGGCCTATAGTGAGAGAATAATAGAGTATTCGAATATTTGTTTGTAATCCATTATTGTTCAATTTCAGGTGCCAGGATCTTACATAGGTATGGACCCAGCCTTTTGTGTATGGATACCTCCTTTTGCACCTGGCCAATGGGAGAACAGTGATGACGAAGAAGAAGACAGTGAAGAAGAGGAAGAGGAAGACGTCAAAGAAGAAAATGGAAGAGAACTAGGTGACAGCCCGTTACCTAGTGCGGAGGTAAAAGAGTTTTCCAGTAGTGAGAAAGTTGATAAGGTAAGAAAGAAAAAACGAAAAATTCGAGTGAAAACCACGAAATTTTCCAGAGATGGAGATGACGAATCAGGAAGCAGAACGCCGATGAATGAGCGAAGCGAAGATGAGACGAATAGCAGTACAAAAGGATCCAAAAACAAACTCTCTCTGAGTACCAACAGTTTGAGTGCATCTTACGATAACAGAGCTGTGATCTCACAAAAAACAGGAACTTTAACCTACAAGATGGTGGACAGAATTGATCCCGATTCCCCGGTCAAAGTGCATCAAGCGTACAGTGTCAGAGAAAAAGAGACCAAAGTCGAGAAATCACCAAGCAACAATAGCGAGTACTTTGATCTGCTCGAAAATGATGGAGATGATGACATCAAGTTTGCAGATGAAGACGATGATGAAGAGAATGGATTGGTTGATGATAATAATGTGTATAATAAGAATAAGATTGAAATTGTTACCAACAGCGTAGAGGAAAGGGGAGTAAGAAAGCGGACTAAT
This sequence comes from Laodelphax striatellus, assembly GCA_017141395.1. Taxonomy (NCBI): domain Eukaryota; kingdom Metazoa; phylum Arthropoda; class Insecta; order Hemiptera; family Delphacidae; genus Laodelphax; species Laodelphax striatellus. Next base: position 8,264,248 of record CM029536.1, read on the forward strand.
CTTAAATGATACCGGTAGCGAAACAGAATAATATCAAGGTTGAAAAGTATTTAGAAGACAACGTGATGTTCACTGTTCGGTCCAGTCCAGTCTTATATGAGTTGTTACCAATAACCTTTTTAATTATAATTTGTTCCACCCTAATTTGGTAGTGAGTTTTTCACACATGGCTTGAAAGACTAGGATGCTAGGATGCAGATTTCCCTCCATTGAAGGAAGAGATTTCCAAATCCAAAACTGGTTAGTCTGTGATTAAAGGTCAAGCATACTTATCTATCATTAATACATTATTCATCATTTATTAATTTATTTAATAACATAGGTTACTTCATTTTATAATGTTTTTAGACATTTTGTTACAGAGTGATGTTTTTTATATTGTCTAGTCATTCGTATTATGTTTATAAAATATTCAAAATAATTATGAACACAGCAAAACTCCATAATGGCACAGAGATTTGAAATGTAGTGAACACTGAGCGTGTTTTCTATCTACCTTGTTTTATGTGAAGTTATAAAAACTATGTAAAATATAGAGTCAATATATTTTGTTAGTACTGTATATTAACCCTTCTAACTAGAGTTTTTAGAGATACATTTACAAATGAGAGCAAATATTTGTGCCTTTCTGTGAATCATGCACAATATCATACATTCTAAATCTCAGTTGAATTATTCCAATTTTTTCATATATATTTATCTTCGTTGACGTTTGTAACATTTTTATTATAAATTTTAGAACTCTTTATTTTAGAATGATATTGAGATTGCGTACCAATTTTTCTCGTAATAAAATTCATACATCTTTCAAAGACCTGGAGTGAAAAAGAAATGTTTATTTTTTCTCAATATTATGGAGTTTCAACTTGAGATTTTTTGTTTCTCAAATAAATTTTTCTTGTTTCTCCATCATAAATCTGAAAAGCCATCATAAATCAATTATATCAGTCTCCAACAATATTTAATTCAGTAATTCTTCTCAATTGAAACACTTGGTTCATCATATTTCTAATGAATATAAGGTAATATAATATTACTAGTAGAAGGGTTAATATTTATAAGCTGTATCATACTTATATAAGAGTAATTATAGTGTTCCACCTGAATGAAGTAAATGTTTAGTGAATATTTTTCATAATGAAAATATTAGGAATTTGTTATGATGGATAGAATTAACAATATCACACCCCATTAAGCTAAGTTACTTGGTAGTTTATTTGTATACTGTGATTTAATAGAATCTTCATTGTCAAGAGGAGGATGTGCAATATTTATTATTCTGCGTTATTATGCTTTGATATGTATTGTGAACAATCTAGTACTGTTACTAGTGCTTGCTAGCTATTGCCCGGAAAATGGTGGTAAATACTTCATCTATCTGAAATCTTCAAATTTCATAATAAAGTAAATTGAAAGTCTATATAAAATGTCTAATGAACATCATGTTTGAAATTCTTAGATTACGTCATAATGGTACCTAAATCTTAAGTTTTATTGTCAGTAGTCATTGTTATTGTCATTGTCAGTAGGCCTACTCTTGATTAAAGCTCCATAAACATGTTTATAAATGTGATTTCTATGCAAGTTAATGAGCAAACAGACAGAAATAATGTGCATTGAAATTTCATGCTGAATACAAACGTCATTTTTTAATGCTGCTCTAATATGCAACTCACCAGGCCCTTATTATATATTATGCAATAATAATTTTTTTTTTTAAACCCATGAAATCCCGAAAAAGGTTCCTCTTTTTCAAGTCAATGCAAAACTTGAAATTGGAATGAAAAAGTTCAGTTGAAAATGGACCAGACAATATTAAACTATATTATTTTTTCTTTTAAAAAATTGAAGTTACATAATTATGTCAATGATTATGAATAAATAGCCTGAAAAGGTTTTGCGTGTTGGAAATAATCAAACTATCATTTTATATAGTAGAATGACTGATTCGTTACCATCATTTGGACTGATTAAGAAATCAATAAGTCATTTTTCCTTGGAGTATTATGACAAGTTAATTCTTATTGCAAACTCATAGTTCTAATATCTAGAGTTACTTATATATATTGTTATTACTAGTAAAATATTCTCTTGAGTTTTCAATTTGGTTTATTTAAATATATGAATATTCTATTAAACCAATTCAAGTTTGGTTATCTTCACTTAACAAAATATTATTTTCAAAATCGCTCCTAGAAAGTCAACAATTTTCTTCTCCTCTAATAATGTAATTTTGTTCTTCATTAATAGCACTGCCTTAAAATAGTCCATTATTATAGACCTCAGAAAATTTTGGTTGTTTACATTTTATAATTCAATGTTTGTATTAGAGGCTACTTTTAACTTGAGTTATATTCTCTTTCAAGGCTGAAGCTGGGCATCTATGACTTATAGTTGTTGAGTTACTTATACATAATGATTGAAATAGTCATTTTTATCATACCTAATACATAATTTTTATGTTATAGTTCAATTGTTTGTACTGTACTTAGAATACTAGTATAAATTTCCAATTCACAGTGTGATACTGAATATTCTGGATCTCTATCAATATGTGCTATCACTATTTCAATTTGGTTTATTTAAATACATGAATTGTATAATGATTATGTGCTATCTGATTGATGTGCTTCACGTAGGCTTTATATAAATGGAATTTGTGTATGGTACAATGGTTCGAATATTGAAGCCCAATTCCGCCATAAAAGTTTTACAAACGCTGTGTTTATTCGAAGAATGAGAGAATAGCCTCCATACAGTATTAAAAGAAAACATCTCTAAAATCGAGCAAATTCCAATATTAAGTTTAACTCATTAAGATTACTTATCTTGTTTTGCTCAGTTCATTTTTAAAAATACTCAGCTATGAATGCTTTTGAGAACGCTGTCTTTCAATACTCATAAAATCATATACTTATTTATTTGAAAATTTCTAGATGAATCGTTGATTATTATTTTGTTAACTTGAAAGCCTTATTCATCATATAGGCTACTGCAATATAAAATGCTCCAAAGGTTTTGAGGACGTCTTTATTCACACATAAGCAACTCAACAAAACATATCTCAGATTAAAATAATGACAATGCACATTTTGATCGTTACCAAGTTTATTCAAGATATATTTCGTGTTGTAATAATGCAGATGAAAGGTATCAATGTAATATTGTTCACTACACAGCTTCACACAGCTTCATGAATCCAGAATTAAGTGTAACTAAATAATTGCAAGAAATTGAAATTTGAAATGCTAATTGCAACTATCCCACTATTTGACTGTTGCTGTTGATATCCTTATTTAAACAATACATTTTTTTGTCCAGGGAGAATTATTGTAATTGATTTTAAAAAAATTATATCTTCAAACTACCATGAATAAGATATTCAATTGTATAAGTTTGTAGCAGAATATTCCCCAACAAACAAAGATGTAATTGTTAGTGTTGTTATTGCAACAAATTCAACAGACACTCTCGGTTCTTATCCATCATCTAATAGAATCTGAGATATTTACATGTATCATTTTCTGAAAGAAACCCTGAAAATTGTAAATAATATAAATGATTGACGTAGACTAAACAAACATCTCGATTTGTGAAGGAGTTGGCGGAATTGCCACTCTTTGTGAACCTATTTTGTACAATTTTATAGCATTGAGAATAGTTCCAACTTTTATAAATCTAGTCATAATGATGGACCTGGTTATATGTAAACGTGAGAGTGAAATGAGAAAAATAAAAGACTATTGATTATGATTAGGTATGTTGTTTTTCAATTCATTATAAGACGTAGACTAATATTTTGTGGGTCATAAATCAGTATGAAAATATTATTTGATTATGCTAGTCTAAACAACGTCCAAGAATTGCTAGTGACAACTGACTTATGATGGCTCACTCGGTACTAACCCTTTTTTAATTGAATTCAACTTTCTATACCTCTCAACAAATATTGAATAATTTCAAGGTAGGTAATAAAAGGTTTCTATAGAAACACAGTTGTAGCTTCTTCCATTGCAAACCATTTTATTAGGCACATTATAGAGTATATAATTTGGATTCCAATAATTTATGAATCAAAATACCACTTAGAAATGACATTACGGCATTGGTGGTTGTGAAAGTCTCATTGCCATTGGAGGAACCAGTTCAGGGCATTTCTCCAATTTCATCTTCATATTGCTGCAATCATCGGCTGTAAAAGGATCATGATATGAATCAACACCATTTATTACTGCTGATGAAATGCTAATAATAAAAATGATCCATGATGCTCAAGGATACCAAGTTTAATTAAAGAAAATGAATATTTTTTCAAAAAAGATCTTCATTTCCTTCGGAATATATATTACTCTCTCTTCAACAATACAGTACCTAATATCTAATTTTTTATTCAAGACTCCACTTACTTGAAAAGTTATAAGACTTTTTTATTCAAGATTCCACTGATCAGAGAAGCTGAATGTCATTTTCTATTTTATCAATGAATCAATAATAGCTGAAGTTCGAATAAGTTATAGAGTTGCATGCACTATAACACAATAATCAAATTTATAAAACCTTAGAAAACTTTCTTTGATACTTCCGTTGTGATAAGAATAGAATAACATATAGGTAACATAATATGAATAACATAATAGGTATAATCAGATTCATTTAACTTGGCGCTTGGCATTAGATAGATACAGTAGGCTAGATAGATATTATTTCTTGACGTTGCTGATGACCGTAGAGTACAACGGCAAAGAAATAATATTGCTCTATCAATCTAATGCCAAGTGCCAAATTAAATGAATCAGATTATAACACTTATTTCTCATGACAACATTCTTTTAAATGAGCGTCTTTTCAAAACTCGCGGGTCAATATGGTGGCAATATAGATGCCTCTTAGATCATAGCGTTCGCATTTGCCATTTACTAATCAACCAGGCAGTTAACTTGTCAAACGGCAAAACAAAAGCAAGCAGCAACGTGCACAAGTGCTGCAGGTTACGAAGTTGTTTTAAAAAGTGTTCCTTCGAAAAGATTGGAATAATTTGCTATTTTAAAACAGTATTCTTTTAATTTATCACGGCTGAGGTTGTAGAAATGTGAATTGTGACCAAAAACCCACGGTTTCGGCAAGGATGACTTCGGCAGGTTCAATCTTGACGATTACAAGATGAGGCATGAAATATACGATCTTTCAAGACTTTAATGTGAGTATAAATACCTTATAATACCTTAAATATTTATAACTCTAATCTCTAACCTATTAGTAGAATTTCTAATGATGTTGTGGAACTTCATAATAAAATTGGAGTACATAATAACATTTGAAACACTGTTGAAAATGTGACTGGTGTGAAGCCACGAAACCGCGGTCCAGTGCTAAACTGTAGAATAATAGTTATTAATAAAGTGGGTAGTAGACTAGTAGATTTGACAACATTTAAATAGTGTTTTCTTCCTTATAGTACCGGTACCTTGACTGTTTATTAATTACCGTAATGAAAAAAAACTTTTGTTCTACTTACATTCCTTCCACTTCTCTTGTGGGCAGTTCTGTAATAAAAATAAATTCATTGAATGAGAGAACAGAAGTACAAAAGAGTATCGCTTATTTAATACTGTAGGCCTGTATTGAATTTATATTTGTATATTCATAGCCTATCAACAGTAAAAAGTTACAGTTAAAGATCTGATCAATTAAAGGTTTCTGATTATGATTGTATATATTAGGTCTATTAATCTAATTCAAGAATAGGCCTAAGCTCATTCATGTCTAAAAGTACAAAAAGTTATTACAAAATTGTGTGAAGATATACTTGCTCGCAACCAATATAGACTATCATCTCGAATTATTGTTGAAGTACGTACCAGATCTACACCTGTATGAACTTCTATGATCTCACCATTATTAGAAGTACTGTAATAAGTTAGCCAATAATAGGATCAGTATCCTTAAGGCATTGATGATTGATGCAAGTTATTAATTTTATGATGTTCATAGTACATCCACATGATATTGCCATCACTATATCAGCCTTCGAATTAATTGAATATTATTTTGTAAAAACTCTGTCCTGATAATGTAGAAACTGTATTAATTTATTTTATAATTTGTATAATTACCATAAACATGTCTCTTAGAACGCATCTTGCAAGCTCATGGGATCCGCTAGTGCACATATCATTCGATGGAGGATCTTTGGCTGAAATTATAGAAATTTAAAATTGACATTAATATTTCAAATACGTACCGTACTATTCCTGTAACTGCTAACTTATGCATAAAATAGTTCACATTATTCAAACCGTTGAGAAAATACATTACTTCCAATAAATTCTATGGAATATATTAAATGGTATTAGCTTACGGTATATAGAAATTATTACTTTTATTTGATCATTTTTTAAACCGAAAACCAACACCAAAATGTTTTCTAAACGAATTAGTATGCTCAAATGGTTTAACTTGTAGTTTTTTGATTTTCCAATGATTTTTCAAAAGAATTGACCAATTATTCTTAATATAGACCTAAGTCTTCTGTAAAACACAATCAGTAAATTTCAATATCAACATGAAGCCACAGAGAAGTAAAGAACTTCTCTTTACTTCTGTGTGATGAAGTGTAGCCTATTTTATGAAAATGTAAAATCTCCACCAAGATGATTTTTTGAGGTACCTACTTTTCACTTGTAAACTTTTTAAATAGTATTAACTTAGTAACTTGAACTGAAATAAAACTTCATCCTTAACACTAGTTTCAATATTATTTTATCCATTTGGTATGAATTTGAAGTATGAACTTACATTCCATGCATTTGTCAACGATGGACTGTACCAAATTTTTCCATACTTCGTCATCTCCCAGTTCGCCTTCCAGTTTCTTCATCAATGCTTCTACGTTCACCTTGCCATTTTCCTAATACAAACAATTCGAATAACAACTCAATTATTAAAATTTAAGAACTCAATTATTTTATAGAATATTATTTAATACTCTCGATATAGGTAATTGAAACAAATTATCGCCTCATAACTCCCTCCTAACCTTCATTATTAGTTCTTTATTTATTCTGAGTGGAAGCATAGCATTATAGAAATTAATTACATAATGCCATTACCGGTTCAGGAAGTATGATAAGCATTTATATTATTATTGGAGGGTTGATAGGACTGTGGTTGGTCAGGAATAACAATAATCTTAAGTTTATTCCAAGGATTAATAAATAATATAAAAACTTGAGGAGAGATCTAACAAAGTTTAGTGGATTTGTGTTTGTTTCTCCAACAATAAGTGCATTGCTCTGTTATGTGAATAAAAAAGTACTGGCATTTCAAATATTTATAATTTAATTTTTTCCTGTACGAATTCCTTAGATATTAATTTCATTCAAACCTGAATTTAAACTTTAAATAGTACTTGAAATATTCTAAATCATAGCTCAAAAGTATCAAAATATTTAATGAAAGATAATTCAAATTATATATATAATATATTTCATTTATAAAATTCAAATAATATAAAAAGGCTACACTCACCAAAAGCCCAGTTTTGTTGAACAAACACTCATGAGCGCACTGAAACAGTAAATCAAAAGTTTTATTAGAATAAGAAATTCAAATTTCAATATTCATCAACAGAAATAATATGTCTGTAAATTACTACACACTTTACCAGCCTTTTGAAAATTTCATTTATATTATAACGTTGAAGTGAGTTTCTGTTCTGCCAGGTAGGTCTATGCTTTTTTCATTTATCACTTATTAAGCATACTGGAATCAACCCATTTTTATAATAATTGGTTGAATTTTTTTTAATCTTGAGTTCAATTCAAGTAGGGACTAACATAATATAATAAACTAACACATAATATAACCATAATGACTCTTCCACTATAAGTAATTATAGAATTGATAGATTGTTGCATTGTTGGCCAGTTTGAAGTTACGTGTTTCAAAGAACTGCACAATTCTACTGCCTACTGAAAAAGGAAGTGGATCCTATTTTATGTTCTAATTTTACTAAAATCCTCTTGTCATGTTCGGCTCTTACAATTCTATGATGCTCTCTGATTCATCAATTTAAATAATAACATATTTGATGTTTATCCACAATTTGACTATCAAAAGGTAGTTCTGAGATAAAGAACATTAGATAAAAATGTTTTAAAACACGTATTTACTTACAGCGAAAATAGGAGGTTCATGCCCAGGAGCTGAAAAATAACCAGAATCAATATAAGAATATTTTAATTACAATTCTCATTCTATAAATAACAACTAAACTTCCAATGGAGACCGATCAATAATAAATTATATTTCTTCCAAGTACCTAGCTACTTATTTATCATTCTCTTTCTTATCTCTTTTTCTTGAAGTTGATAGGGTGATGCCCACATGAGCTCGGCAGATTTTGCATGGGTAATGGGAGAATGATTATGAGAGATGACGACTACTTTTTAGGCTACTTTTTTCCAAAAGACAGGAGTGGCCGTCTGTGGTCAAAATCTCATAGTCAACGGGAAGCTTTGTATTATCAGACTGGCGATAAAGCCACCTCGGCTAACTGACCTCCTGGCCACTCTATTATTTGCTATTTGTTATTTGTCTATGGTGATTCTCTAAGGCTAAGGCCACATTAAAAGGAGCTTTGCTTGGAGCTAAGAGCCAAGTGACTCGCATAGTGACTGATCCTAGTGAACAAACGCATTGCGTACTATTGCAGATGGCCACACTGCAACCGCTTAGTGACTAACGAAGCTCCTACCTTAGCACGTCGCTCGTAGTGTGGCCATCTGCAATAGTACGCAATGCGTTTGTTCACTAGGATCAGTCACTATGCGAGTCACTTGGCTCTTAGCTCCAAGCAAAGCTCCTTGTAATGTGGCCTTAGTCTAAACAAATTAAATTGTTGATTGAGTTTTATTTTAGACAACTAGAAGCATTGAGTATTATACTTACGTCCTCCGAATCCGGGTGGAGGGCCTCGACGGCCTCCGGGGGGAGGGGGAGGTGGTGGTCCATGACCCCCTGGACCCCCAGGAGGGGGAGGTCCATGATGACCATGGGGTGGAGGAGGAGGCGGAGGGAAGATGCTGCTCAGCTCCTCCAAGCAGCTCTCGAATTTGTCATGAGCTGTTCGGAAAACGGGAGGCATATCACAGCATAGACCATCCTGAAATAGAGAGAATAGGAACTAGAAAATATTTTGAGAAATATTATAACAATATTCTTGCACTGTATTTTCATACAAAATTGAAATAAAAATGATTTAATAACTATTCATTCATTCATTCGTTGGCAATATACGTGCATTACAATGTTTTGAGTCGCCGTAAACTGCTTTCATCCCAAATTTGATTGAATAATGGAGATGATAGAATATTATATTTTTGATTTTACCTCATTGGATCCAGGCCTTGGAGGACGACACTCATCGTCAGGCGGAGCTTGTCTAGTCAATCTGTAACCAGTCTTCCCATCTATAAAGACCCCAGAAACAACCTGTAACAAAAATATGTTATTCCTTGATTTTAATGTATCGTCTCAGCCCTGCAATAGATTTATGAGTCGATTTTTCATTGCTTTTGCGCCTGAAGTAATTTATTCACCTGAAGTTTATTCTCTAGTTTCTTTATTCGGTTTGTGCTCAATATTATAATAAAAAACTTTGCATCATGTTCATTTCTAAACTTATAGGCTAGAGATATTGAACAATTATTATTAGAATTTGAATTTTAAGTCAAGATAATGTACAATTAGGCTATTATTGAAGATATGAATATTTGAAGTTGAGGACAGGAGTGAACAGATTATGGAAACATGTCGCATTAATTCTGTGACCGTAATATTTGTCTTTGATTTGTGAATCCAAGAAAAGTGTTTCTTCACATGTTCTGAACTTTGATGAAAATGTATGAATTTTTAATGTTAATCTAATAATTATTAGCAAATTCAAATGTAATTATTCATGGTATCAAACTTATTCCACAACTTGAACAAGGCGTTTTCTGTGAACAACAATAATTATTAGAATGTTAATATCATCACTCTTTTTCTATTTCTTAGTCTAAACAAGATAGAGTAACCTATTTTTTTAACTAGAACTAAATATACTTCACCAAATAAATTTTGTCGAAGCCTGGTAAGTGCCAAATGCTATCAAAAATGAAAGGCACAAACGATTGTTTAACTTCAACAGTATTTCACTTGTTTCAGTTTACACTCGATTCGAGCTACCATTACCATACTACTATATTCAATATTTCACTTTGACAAGAATGATGAAAAATGTTATAAAAAATTAATTACTGTTATTTCATGTTTAAAATGTTATCTTTGCTAGTTTGCGGGGGATGTATGACAATAATTGATGAACTACATTATAAAGGTATACAACTTCCATTCAATTACATTCAAAAAGTACTAGATTAAATATAGGCCTACTTGAAATACTAATAATTTGAAGCTTGTTGAACGTTTCATTAAATATAATTTGTATATTACTGAAAAAATAGATAAAATAAGCTAGATAAATTTAAAAAAAAATAGAATAAAAAAGATAGATGGAATTTCTAGAAACTCACCGCTGAGCCGAGAAGTGTGAAAATCAAGTTTGTCGTAAAAATTCCCATGTTCACCCGATGGAATCTCTCAACAAACTGTGTAATCATTCAATAGTCATCCACGATTTTATAGACAATGATGATTTCGGTAGATGTGTGCTGCAAACACCACTGACAAAGACGGCGAAAGTCGAACAAAGGCCCACCAATTATTTTGATCGCGGTCTTTTCAATTTCCTCCACAACGATTTTCCACTCAGGTTTAGGCCAACCAATTACTTGTTCATTTCACACAATTGTTGTCAATGCCGGAAGCATGACAGGTCATGCATTTGCGAGGATTGGATGCTGCTAAAAATCTATATTTTTGTCTGAAAAAAATTAATTCCAAGTGACCTTAGTCGACCTCGAAATTGAACCAATTTGGATGTCATTTGTTTTCAGTTCGCTGGTTCCATTCTTCATCATGACTCAGGATTATCTTGAATTGTTGCAAATAAGGCTCACATATCATCCACGGCTGGTTAAGTTTTGCATCGCTAACAATTTGTTTGTCATCAAACTTTATCGTGCGATATGTTATTATCTGTTACATCATTGATTTAAGAACAATAAACAATCTGTAATGATGGGAGTGAATTATGGATATTTTATTTGGTGAGGTCCGCACACGCATGGTCTGTAATATTGTTGCCATCAGATATTGAAACAAATCTAATGAGACAATTCTATCGCAATTAGCCTAGGTTAAAATAGCATAACTTATATTATTATTTAAAAAAATTATAATATTATTTATGGAAGATGAAAATTATATGATATAGCTAGGTCTATTGCAGGGTTCAAATCCATCTCTCAATTATAATATCATAATATGGTATTATAGGTTTTTTAAATTAAAAAATATGGATCAATATTTTTTGCATTCTAAACGTGAACCTCGTTAGCCGTTTCATCTTTAAACAATATCAAGAAAAAATTTAGAACCGTACCGGTATTGAATTTATTATTATACGATTATAATACAGAGAGTATTCCCAATAGATTATGGGATAATGGGGCTTTCTGTTATACTTAATAATAAATTACAAATCCTTAAACGCTTTACCAAGGCACTGTAGTACGCATCTCAATAAATCTGACAATATTTGCTAATAATGAGAAACTGTGTGGTAGAGCATTCAATTTTTATGAACTTTTATTGTTCTAGTCAAGAGTTTAGTTTCCATCCCGCCAGGCATATCTATTGTATCGTACTGTACATCATCCAAACTCAAGTCAAAATACTTTGCATCATAAGCGAAGAAAATAATGAAGATTTTATTACTATTTACATTTTAGAATGAGATTTCAATTGTGTGTTTATAGTTTGTTTTTTGACCGATTGAACTTGGAATCAAGCGTGTGAAAGTGTTCCATTATACTGTATTCCATGTATTGTTTTCATTTTATCATGAATTGTGCATTTTATTTGGAATAAATAAAATTAAATTGAATTGTTGTCAAGTCCAATGGTTCAAAAAACGAACTAAAGACATGTTTTCAGTTTAAATACAAATTGTATCAATGAAATTTACTGGGGGCGGACCCCCGGACCCCCGTCATGTACAGCACATTAAATTATTCAAGTTATCTATAATATCCTAGTTTGAGAGTAGGCCTAATTCAGTCATGTTTGTACTATTGGATAGATAGTGGTTTTACCAAATCATTGTTTTTCATTCAGTTTGAGATAAGTTATTCATCATATAAATTCTACAGTTTGACACTTAATCTTTGAACATCCTTTTTTCATTTTGTTAAGTATGTTTGTTGGGTTTAAAATAAACTTTTTCCAGGCATCGATGGAGAGTGTAGATATTTTTGCATTCAGTTACTTTTTTAGGTTCTTAACTCTTAAATGAATACTTCATAAATAGAATGTTGCACTAGTTTGGTTTTTTGATGCACCAGTAAGACTTATCAAATGAGTAGAATTAATTTTAGGACATCTCATATTTTCAATAGAAAACCTGATTCTCTAAAAAATTTCAATTGAATATGAATTTTCTTTATTTGACGTTTATCGAGCAAAGTTTCAAGCCTGTCTTGACCGGTTGAATCATTATGACTCAACCTTTGAACCTTTTTGAACTCTATGAACCCCTATGATATGTGTGAGGATATTGGGGAATTTTAAACCTCTTCTATGGAATAGCTTAGTACCGTATGTAGGCTTCTGATTCCTCAATAGTTATACAGAATCCTGAATAAGTATACTGTCTTCATGTCGTATATATTTTTTCTTAATTCTTTTACAAAGACTAAAATAATATTTTGAAAATTTGTATGTTCAGAATAGCCTATTGACTTTTTCTTTCGATAGTTCATATAAACAACCATTCATTCTTAGATTCTTTTCCATGAGTAGAGAGTTAGCTTGCGGTTATATTGCTTGCAAGTTGATACTAGTTATTATAGAGAATACTGCTGGCAACTCACATTCAATGAAACCACAGTCTTAAATTTTTAGAAATTTCTTTCTCTCGCACTACTAGGTATGAGTAAAATTCTACTCATACGAGTTCCAACTCGCTTCCAGTGTAATCGCGGCCCTTCAGTTCAGTCATTGCTGGTATCCTCTTTATAGTTTATGATTTCTCAATTTTTTACCAATTTCGATTCTCCTAGAAAATTTACAGCAAATTTGATCACTTCATTTTTTATTATTTAATTTAATCTTTATATCTCCTTGGTATATTTAATTTCAAGTCAATAGCAAAGTATATATTTCAATGAGATTATTTGTTGTACTGTCCACTACCTTCGGTTCCCATACGATAGTAATAATTTGTTGTATTGAAAAGGCAATGGATGAATATTGTTGATAATTTTTTGTAATTTCATATTGGAATATCCATTCAAGTTTATGAAAATATTCAGATGACATTCTAGGACATGTGGTCTATCGTTCAACTTATGCAACGTTTCACATCTCACAAAATTGTAGTCTTATTTTGAAATCGGGTTAAAGGAAAAAATCAAATCCAAATACGGTAAGATGGTGCTTTTATTTGTGTAACAACCCAAGAATATTGTATTAATCCTTTTTTAAATATAATTTCACAGATTTTGCAATGTGTTCACATAAATATTCAAATTAGAATGACACACTTTCATATTTAGTGCTTATTATTATTACTGAGGTCGTTTGTTGAATAGAAAAGGAGGCACCATTTTCGGACACTTTTCAATCTTCATCTTCAAGTTTTTGCACTCTTCCGCTGAAAAACAGAGAAAAAATGATTAAATTTGTGACAGAATCGCTATAATTATCAACAATGATTACCATTTATCTGCTTCCAAATTATTTTCAAATATGTAAATCCTCAAGTAAATCGATCATGGCATCAATTAAATATATTACATGTTTTTGATACTTTCACTTTAATTATAGCTTCCAATTTCTGCTCCTACTCGGAAATTGGGTTCTACGGGTAACTCCCACTCTTACTTATAAATACACATACTTACTCATACTCACAAATAGAAGTTGTAGGGACACATTAAATAGCTTTCTATTTTATGAAGTGTATTTTCGGCTTGTTATTCTAATGTGAAAAAATTACTAATACAACTTTCCTGCATATTAACTTATTTTGAAAATTTTGTTAACGTAAGGTAATATAATTTTATTTCCATTGAGATAACACGAAAAAACGGGATCATTAAACATCATTAAAACAAGATTCTCAACATTTTTATATTATGCCTATCAAAAAATCAATTTTAACCATATTGTGCATTATTTATCCTCCCCATCAGCAGTAAAGTACATAATATATAAATATTAAATTCTTCTTCAATAAGAATAATAATAAAAGTCGTCACAGTAAAAAAGATAAATTATCATTGATATCCACTATTATATTGATAACTACTTACAGTCAGTCCACTTCTCTGGAATACAGTCCTGAAAATAACGGAAGAAGTTTTATAAGTTTCCAGATGATCTACCAGAAATATGACAATTAAATGAATATTTATTTATTTTAATTAGCGATAACAAGAAATCTTGAATTTTCACATTGAATAAAGAGGACCTAGGAAGTGTCCACAATATTCAATGGGAACGTGATAAACGTTTTAGCCAACGTTCAGCTAAAGTATTTATACTTTGAAGCAAAAACTGCTACAAATAATAACTTCCAACAAATTCAATATACAGTATGCGTACATTGCTAAAGTTGGAATGTCATAGTTTTGATATCTTGCGGATTTCCAAATAAGTAGAAATTATAATTTTGTATTACATTTATATTCCTAAATTTACAATTAATTTACATCTAGCAGAAGTTTCATAGCAGAATTTTCTGCATAGTGAAAATTCAGCTTTAGATAAAATGTAGATCATGTCAATGTCGATAAAGCGCCCTGGCCTTATACAAGGGAATGGATATGAATTCATATACATATAGCAAATAAATCAGAAAAACCTCATGCGAATTGAATTATACAAAATATAATATAGTTTATTCACCATAAACAAGTTTCTGCTGAAGCATCTCAGGAATTCAGATGATCCAGAAGTGAATTTCTCATGATCTGGCTTGAAGTCGCCTTTAGTTTGAACTAGAACATAACAATTACGAATGATTAGAGCTATCATTGTTATCAACAGATGTTAAGTTGAATAATATAAAATAAACTTGGTTGTTTTATTCTATTATCTGTATGTCTTTAAACTCATTAGCTTCTACGTTAAACAATTCAATAATAAAATCCCAATCTCACACTGAAAGGCCTTTATCAATTTGTATTCCCTTAAACTTAATAAATTTCATAAAAATTATTGTGTACAAAAAGTTCACACATTATTCGATTACGAAAAAAGAGAAAACTAGCTAGACTGTTCAATGGCAAATGACATTGAAATATATATATATATTGTATAAATTCATATTGTACATTTGTATATTAAAACAGGAAACCCCATTTTTAAATAAGTAGTAAATAGTAAGTTACAGCTAGCATATTATAAAAAAATTTAAATCAAGGCTGTATCAACAGAAGTATTAGGTACTTATAAATTATTAAAATTGTGTTGCTCACTGACCATCATAACAAATATCGAGGCTGGATGTGGCCACATTTCTCCAGGCTTCGTCAGTTTTCAAGTATTCATCTAAAGCTTTTTTTAGAGCTTCCTTGTTTATCTTTCCACTTTCCTGCAACATAAATTTTTCAGTTTTCTATAACTCTTGGATCTTATATAAAAATATTGTTTTCACATTGATTGATAGTGTGGTAGAGGTAGAAGTGGTATTCATTTCCTTTCTTCATAAATAATGGATAATTGATTTGATAATTATTCTAAATAAAATCATCATCAGAATCTCCGTGCAGGGCCTTGTGGAAATCCATTGTAAAAATTAAAAATTATGATGGATACAGTTTTTTATTAATAAAGGAAGGAAGGCGGCTGACTCAAACGAGCGAAGTGGAGGGGAACACATTTTCATCACATTTCTCTATAATGGCCGACCTTCAATTCGTGTCGTCTTGGATCCAATCAGAATATTCCTTTACTTATTACTCTGTGGTTCAAGCAGACGACCGTTGAAGTTGAACATGTGAGTTTTTGAGGTTATGTAAGTTATAAATCAAAATATTAAAGAGGGTTTAGATTGTGCTCCTTCATTATTATTGGTGCGAGGTAAGTTTTACTAAGTTTCTTGAACAAAATTAAACTTCCATAGCGACTCAAAAAATATTAAACTTTTAGATTTATTAGATATATAGCTTGGAAATTTTTACATGCGACAGAAAAATATAATGATGGTTAATTAAATCGTTTTTAACCCACTCACCAATAAACCAGTTCTGTTGAAAAGACACTCAGCAACGCACTGAAATCAGGAAAAATTATTACATTTTTATTATTTTTTACACCACCGATAATTTTATGTCATTTAATGATAATGCGGTAAATATTTCTCATTAATAGCTTCCACAAAATAAAAGGAGTATTAATAGAATAATTAATAGATCCACAAAATAAGCAAGCTACGGTAGTTTATATTTTCATCAAGGTACTTTTTTCAAATACTTTAAAATGAATATTTTCTTCTCAACATATTGTATGAATGGTTTTCTTAGCATTGTTAAAATTAACAATGACCATCCTTCTACTAGCGTAATCGTCTGTTAACCAGACTAGACTGAATATGTAATCAATTATTCTATGAGATGGAGAATAAGTACATGAAAGACTTCACCAAGAGTAATAAAGCATAATTCTGTAGTTTGAATAGACTGCTGGACAAGATATATATAGAAAATGTCCCATTAAAATGAGGTACCTATTTGGAGTAAGTGTTCATAGGTCAACAACATGTTTTAGAAAAGTAGGCTAGAATGTAATTATAAAGCTAAGAATAAAGAATGATTTATCCAACACTTACCATTCCACGTTGAGGTCCTGCAAATAGTAAAAATAATATTATTTGCATTTTTAAACAAATTACTTATACTAGAATTGCTTATTATGTGAATAGCTCAAGTATTTTAATAGGATTTTGAAATGTCAAAGATGCATTAATCCTTGTCAAGCTGTCCGTATAAGAATTCCACTCTTAGTTTGAAGATTCTGGTCTTACAATGTGTAAATTATTTGCAAAAACTTGAACAAAACTGCTGCAAAAACTTGAATAGATTGCAAGATGCACAGCCAGCTCCTAACCTATTTGAGAAATATAAATTCAACAATTCATCTTTGAAAACGCATCCCTGTCTAAACATTCTGCATCCCTGTCTGTTACATTTTAAGTACTCGTAATTTCTACATTTTCTATTACATGATCTTGTAAAGATGTTATTTTTCACAGAATGTTGAATTTGTTTTACTGCAGATGTAGAAATATTATTACAGAGGTCATTCATTAGGAATCATTAGATCATGTAATTATTAGGCTACATAAAACTCTTTACCTCATTATTCAGATATTATATTTATAAAGTATCGTACCGTGTGGTCCATGTCCTTCTGAAGATGGTGGTGGTGGAGGTGGCTTGTGATCGGGAAATCCCATTTCTTCTTTGCAGGCCTTTAACAATTCTGGTGTTCCCCGGAATACTAATGGCAACTCGCAACACATCTTAAAACAGGAGAAAGATTTTAATATTGTATATCATATAAAAATGATCAAAACCTTGAGAAAAAAATGGATTTATAAAAAGAGATCATAGTAGTGGTGTCTAATAGTTGTTAAATTTTAATCAGAATATCTCAATTCTGTCATTTTTACATGATCCAGTATGCAATATGGATTAGCTCAATTATTTTGTCTGGCTGTGAATTGCAGTGTATTGTATTTATTGTAGTGCTCTTGTTCGGCATGTCTGTTTAATTGAAACAATTTCTCTTAAAATTATGACGAGACATGTCAATAAAGATACCTACTTATATTTTTATTCAAATAAGAAAAGTAGATACTTATTATTTATATTCTTATTCTATTCTAAATGTAATGATTTTACTCTCATTTTAAGCAAACTACCAGCTTGATCCAGCTAGTCCTGAGATTAGCCATCCGACGGTAAAAATGTTTATTTTAAATGAAATAATTTATTTTCAAGAGGTCCACTGCCCTCAATAATTTATATGAATAGTCTGCTATAGAACTATACTTACTATAGAACTAAACTTTTACAGTCTATTTTTAAAGTTTAAGAAACTGAAATGAACTTCTAAAAGTGTCGAACATGACCAATACACTTACTTCCTTCTGTGTTCTGTAAAATATTTCATTACTTTTGCGCCCCTCTATATTATACAGATTAGAACTTACTTCCTTCTGTGTTCTATAAAATATTTCATCACTGTATGTACCTACTTTTGCACCACTCTTTATTAACAGATTATAAATGCTTACCTTAGCTCCATGATCTGCTTTTGTTGGTTTGCAAGACTCGTCCTCCTCAGATGATTCTCTGGCAACTCTTCTATGTGATTCACCTTTATTCAGCTCCACTGGTTCCCTCTTAAATCTTTTGAAAGAATCGACTTTGCTGATTCCAGGAGGGAGACCAGCTGTGGCAGCTGTTTGCGCTGTTTGTAGTGCTATAGGGCCTTCAGTTTCGGCTGATGACACCTTGAAATAGAAAGAGAAAAACACTATAATTACACTTATTTAAAGAAACTTTTAAGTACAGTGATATTCATTTAATTTGAAGCTTGACATTAGATAGATAGATAGAGAGATATTATTTCTTTGTCATAGTACTCTACTGTCAGCAGCAACGTCAAGAAATGATATCTATCTATCTAATGACAAGCGTCAAATTAAAATAATGAATGTCACTGTAGACTACCCAAACATAACTTATTGTAATTTTATCAGTAGAGAAAAGAATGGATATTTAAATAACACAATATAATGTTTCTGCAACTACTAGACTATTATTTGTCAGTTATTACTGTCTTACTAACAGTCCTTTTCAATAGTATTTTGTAAACTCTCAATTTCTTGTACAGTACCTATACATAACTGAGTCCCATTTTTAATTCATGGTAACCTAAAATTTAGCTTTCACACTTTGCTATAGCCTCTGGACACACAATCAACACACAATTTAGAGGTCTTGTAAAACAGGGAAAAGGCGGGCAGACACCAGACACGAATAACACAAGTATAGCTCGTTCATTTTGCTGATGCATCTGGAGTAAAATTAAAACACATTACAGTATTTTTAGCAAGTTCAAAGTGTATAAGATTTCATCCGCTATCTTATTTATATGAAAAGAGTTTCGTGCCCGACTCTGGACAGTTCGTGGAGAAGTTTGAGCGAACCGATTTTGATGCGTTTTGCGCCAAAATATAGATAAAAATCGAATTTTGCATGCTCGTTTTTCAAAAATAATCATTTCAAATTGGAGAACTTTGATAAAATAGTTTCCTGTGGCACTATCTGTTGGCATAAAATGTACTGAATTATTACATCCCTTGAGTGTTAGTTTGTGAAACAACATAGAGCTTAGAAAGGGTTTTCTGAAAGTAGTACAGTGACCAGTAATCACTACACAAGGTAGGATTTCATTGGTATGAGCTGTTGTCAGCTGCAGATAAGAATTTTAGAAAATTCAAGTGAGCCGCGCTTTGCGCTGCACGGGGTGAACTCATACAATATTAATATGGCTGCATGATTGTAAATGAATTCTCATACACTTTCATCACTGTAATGAAGTAATTCATTGTCAGTCCATGTGGTTAGCAAAGCGAACACACTGTAATGCTAATGATCTGATTAATAAATTGCGAACCAAGAAACGCACTATAATTCTGAAGATTAATAAATTGTGAACCAAGAAACGAACTGTTATTCTACAGATTAATAAATTGTGAACCAAGAAACGCACTGTTATTCTAAAGACTAATAAATTGTGAACCAAGAAAAGCCACTAAGTACTGTTTAATATTCACTATAACACAGATAAGTAGATTTGTATAATCTATGATCAGTTGTAGACTAGCATGGTGTTGAATAGCGTGAGACTACTATTTTCTGATATTTTGTCTTACAAAAGGGATGCTCATGAAAACGGCTCGTAATGCACCAAAATAATGAATAGACCTATTGTAGGAAATGATTGAAGAGAGTTGAACACAACAAAATATTAAAAAAGTAACCACAATCACCACATACCGTAACACCTACAACCACGAGTAAAGTGCACAATCCAAATGACTTCATTGTTGGGCTAAACATTTTTGACTGTGGTAAGAACCTATTCTGTGGCTTTATTTATATTCTATCGGCTGAAACCCAAGATTATAATTTGTTATTATAATAATGTCAGAAACTTCACTTTTTTACTAAAACTTGTTGACAAATAATGCTTTGGGACAATTATTCTAATGATGGCAATTATTGTGTTTAGAGCTTAATAGCGGTAATGCATTATTTTCACACTAATATTCGCAACAGCAGGAAACTGGTAATACACAGGATGTAATACATAATATCCTGTGCTTTGAAAATAGAACTATTCATCATTTTTTGACACTTTGTTACGTGTACAATGATGAATCATTGTTTCCAATCATTGCTTGACACTTCATTATTGTGAGTGTTTTTCCACTTTGCTCACATTCTATCTCAAATTGGTCCTAGTTTTGTGCACATTATTACCGTACTAAACTTTGTAGAATTCTTGTTGATTTATTGGAATGTTGCAAATTAATAACCCCATGATACATTACAGTTAGTGAATTTTTTTGTAAATTACAGTTATCAAATTCGTATAAGACAAAAATCAAGCACTATGTTTAGGCTTGGAAAAACTCAGAAAATCTATTAATTGACCTTAGATAATTCCAATAATATAATCGTTAGTTGTGATGACATTATTTGAAATTTAAGTTTTCTGTAACTTTCCACTGATTGAAATACAGTTTACAATTATTAGTGTAATGCCTAATAAACAATTATTGTTTCTGGAGAAACCATCCAATATTCATTTTTTTCAAAACTTCTAACGAAATGATCTCACAAAATAATTTGAGAGGATTCATATTACTTAGAAATACAATCTTTTACTTAAGTAATCTTTTAATTTACTCATTCGTTCTTTTGTGGCAATGTCTTGGTGTAATTTTAAATGCAAAATTCTTCAAATTTTCGGATGATTATTATCATCATTTATATTTACTGACGTATGAATTTTGTTGTTTCAGATGAATTAAGAAAGAAACACAATCACATTGGCGAGATGGATTGGAAAATTAGAAAATTCAGACGGGAAATTCAAAAACTCCGCCAGAGGATTCGAGTTGGAAACATCCATATCAGACGGCAGGTAATTTTAACAATTTTTTTTGCTGTGATGATGCCCACATGAGCTCTTAGCTTGTGCGTGGGTAATGGGAAGGATGATGATGATGATGATGAGAGATAGTGGACCTACAGCTTTAGGTGGGTTTCATGAGATTTTGATTCTCATGAATGAATTACATTCAGCGGGAAAAGGCCTGAAGTGGTCACCCTTACTATGGGAATAACAGGTACACGGGTGGCCTCTTCCGGCCTTTTCCCTGTTTTATTAATGAAATAAAAATTAATACTTTTGTAAGTTTATTCAAAACAGCCCTATAAAATTTATTAAGTTGTAGTCCAAAGTACAATGTAGGCCTATATATAGTAGGCCTGTACTTGTAAGTTGGCAACTCAACTGCCAATATAATTCATTTGGTTAAATTTTTGATCATGATTTAATATCGGTAGTTTTCGGGCCAGATATGACTGCGTAATTCATAAAATGAGAAGTTTTATCTCTATGTTTTTTGACGTCTCTTTTTCACTCTATCATAAAAATGGTTTAATTAGTATTATTCTCCACAACCTCTACTGCTTTTTCTTCTACATTTTCTTTTTCTCTACCTCTGGCACTACAATACCTGTCTTTCAGTAACTAAGAGATCTCGGTTCTCAGCTATAGTCTCAATTTTTAATTTGGTTCCTAGTTCTAGCAGAGTTTGGAGTAGGTTCAAAACTTCTTCCATTTTTCTACGTCTCACCACCAATCTAAATGATTTATATTAATACATGTCTCTATGATGTTTATGTTTTAGTCTATATTTCCTTATAAATTTCAAATTGATGAACCTTATTCTGTATTTCTTATCTCACAATTTCTCAAACAAACCTGAATTCCTCTTGGGAAGTCAAGTTCACAAGTACCCACTCTGTAACTTTTTGATTACCGTCACAGCTAACCACAATAATTAATGACCCACATCACAAGATTACTTATTTAATGTCCTTCTCTCTTCTACAGACTCTGGTTTAAGAGCAGGGTTTCATTTCGCCACCCGCCGTAACGTGGGTGGTATCTTCCCGTCATAGCTTGACTACTCTAATTGCTGATCAAATATTTATTGAGTTATCTATAGGCGATGTCACGCGATCTTGTTAGTGGATAACTGTTCTGATATCAGTGAAAGGGAAATTTATTCGACAACCACCCCCGAAAATTTCCCTCGAAAGGGACAGCCTGGTTGGCTCAACACAGTGATGAGTGGCCTAGTCTCCCAGTGAGGGAAACTGATCAATACGTGAGCCCCTGACGGTTCGTGTAGAAGGGAGACTCTCTTGTCGTGGAAAATCATCTCTTTTTGGCGCTTCTATACCTCCTATAATGTAGAAAACTACTTACATTTCCTATTTTCTCTCAAGTAACGTGTGTGTGAGATATGTAACCGATTTGGGAACATTATTTAGTAGGTTGGCTGGATCAACTTATCACTTACTGGTAAGTGATACCATATGTTCCAAATACGTTTTTTGGCATTATTGTACTGCTACGATAATCTACTCATTGATTAATTTTCACATCAATAAATGAAAAAAATTATAAATTTTATAGATTAATTGCACTTACGGTAATTATTGATGAAAACGTATCGGTTAATTACAATAGATGTAAAGGTTAGTCCATTTTATGACTCCCATATGAATCCTCCTTTGATTAATTTTAGCTTTTTCAAGATATTGAATTATTACACAAAGTATTTGAAACAAAGTAAGATTAATGTTATTTTACTTTCAAGGAGCCTCTATGAATTTCAAAATGGACCACTTTCTAAACTCTCAACATTGGTACTCCTAAACTGTAATAATGTTTCTCTTTTTGTTCAAAATAACTATTATCTTAATAAATTAGAGCTATGCTTGTTTAGTTGAACAATCTTCAAGTGTGTGAAAGTGATCACTTGTCATGAAACAATAATCAACATATTTTTTATCAATAAATGTTACCAGTTAGAGAATAGTTTATGAATGGAACTGAGTATTTTTAATAAAATATAATCTATAAAATATTTTCATTATAATTTTCTAGAAAAATCATAATTTTGATTTGTATTTTATAAACATATTTAATTTTACATTTTAGAATAATAAATTCATTAAACTTGTACATTAAGTTTATACAGTAGTTATTACCTGTAAAAACGAATAACTTATATTAATCAAATATAATTTATTCTAATTAGTTACTAGGCTAAATAGGTTTCCTCTCCATTTTTCCTAACTTAATTGAATTGTATTTTATGTTTTAAAAACTTATCAAACTAATAAATTAAGAGATTCATATTTTGGTAGATTCAATATTGTTTAGCTTAACAATGTCTTGTTTGCAACGTTGTAAGTAATTGAGACAGAAATTATGTGATTACTAAACAACGCCTATGTTATGATAGATTATTTATCACTTTTCAAACTCTCCTCTTTTGTTATAAAACTATATCACGATAAAATTACCATTAAATGTGCCTTGGTTCAGGTTTAAAAATAATTCAAAATAGATTTTCTCGAACCTGTCACTGCATTGGTTTTTAAATAGTTAAATTCTGATAAGTAGCCTACTAAGTTATAATTCTTCTACAAAAGTTATCTATCAAAGTTCTAATTCGTTTTACATAAGTTTTTTGATCAACGAAGGCGATGATGAACGATGAAAATTTTGAAAATAGTCATTGAGTCTCCCATTCTTTTTTATTTTAGGGGAGATTTCACTGTCTAATTTCAATGAGCAATTTCCCATTCTATTTGAATAATGAATAGTCACCTCATGCTTTAATAGAAGCTACTCAAGAATCAAATTCTCTAGTAACATGGATTGATGGAAAAAATCATCCTATTCCATTCTAATCGTGGTATTCGAAAATCATTAAACTACAGAATTACACTGCTATCAACATTTTATTGGTAAAAGTGACCATAATATCTTCCTCTTCGTCCAATTGCGTTTCCCATGGTGCCTCAATTTATCGTCTCAATTTCTCTGTTGTTATCACTTTTCTTATAGCATCTCATTCCATTAAAAGCTTTGTAGACCACGCCTTTGTGATGGAGAGAATTTAAGAAAACTGCAAACTGTCACTACAAAAACACTACAGTAACACTCGATTCTATTGATCAGCAACCAGTCCTTAATTTAAACAACTTGTCCTGGTTGGAACCCCAATTAATAAAAAATAATTTTATTTCCATCTATTAAAAATATCACGTTACAATTTTTTGAATGACCACTTTTACAAATAGTGTGGTCATTGTAAGCTAATTTTATAAATTGGTTTATAATTTTATTATTATTTTGAAAAATTGAATTTGTTAATCATTTTCAAATTCGCTCAAAATTATGTTAGTCTCTGTTATGTTGCTCCATTAAGATTTGATATTGGAGAATCTCACAAACCTTTGCTGCCTGAATGTAAGCAGGTCACCCGTGCTTCGCTACGGGGTTTCAGAAATCCCGTTGAGGAATCTCCAAGTTATCAGAATTATTTTGATTACTTGCAACTTTGACTTTTTAAGGATTCTTTGAATATTTCCCAATATGCTGAAACCATTTAATCATTGAGTTTTATTATATTTAGTTGCTCATATGTGCCTCAACAGGGTTGGTTTTTAATGAGGTCATCTAACTACTGGTTCCCCACGTATTTTATCTTTATTTCAATGTTCTTGGAAATTTTGTGCCAATAATGGATTGACAAAATTGAAACGATTGCTTCCCGTAAGAAGAA
This sequence comes from Laodelphax striatellus, assembly GCA_017141395.1. NCBI lineage: Eukaryota > Metazoa > Arthropoda > Insecta > Hemiptera > Delphacidae > Laodelphax > Laodelphax striatellus. The sequence goes on from CM029536.1 coordinate 8,289,368, forward strand.
AAGTCAAAGCCTTACATTCAGTGGTGGACTTAAATATGACTTTTTTCAATTACCGTTAATTCAATGTAAATTTTGAAAAATCATATGAAATAACCTTCTTCATCAGAAGATGAAAAAACCTTCTGCCATCCAGTTCCTCAAACCTTTCAAAACCTCCCTCAACTAGTATGCAACTAATAGTTATAGCAGGATTATTATTTTTAAATTGTCAGAAAACAGCTGATTTAACGTCAGTGAACTAGCGTACATCAATCAGCTGTTTTCTGACAATTTAAAATAATCCTGCTATAATTCTGGAGATTATCTCTCATTCTTTAAACGGAAAACTTTGAATATAGAGTTAAAATTACAGCGCCTTCACTGGCAGGCTTTTTATCGACTGATACTCCAGACTTATAGCTAAAATTCCAGGCCTCAGTTCAACGTTTGCCAGTATATGTATTGAAAATTACATTCGGCTCTAGTTCCACTGGAATAAAAGAGCCGATTATACAGTTTTAAAGCTTTAAAAATGAAACAATTATAATCTATAGCTTGAAACACTAATTTATGATTCTGGACCTCATTGATGATCATGGTAACAAGTTCTTTGTAAAGGCTTTCATAAATGCAGATAAGCAAGTCTTGAAGTGTTTGTTGTAATGCTTTGAGAGTAGAAACGTGTGTTGTTGAGGTGGTTCTCAGTAAACAAGTGAAAATGAGATGCGCATCTTATTAAAGGATAACTAACGGACCACTCAAGACAGTCATGTTGTTCCGCACTTGGTAAACAAACGAGGTAGATGCTACTCTGAAACGTGGGCCTCGATGAACTAAATAGGTCACCTTACCTACTAGTTGTCTGAACAGATTGGATGGATTGTCTCGATTAAATAATTACTTAAACTGTGGAGGATTATTGAATATTCTAAAATTCTATTTTAATATGATTAATTGAATTAAGTTCAGAGAAAAAATATGCACTTCTAAGCGAAAATAACTCACGTTTTTGCGTTGAATGTATACTTTCACTCGAAAGAGTTTATTTCTTTCAATTTGATGTATCAGTGGGAAGAAGATTGGTACGTAACACAAAAATAGAATTAAGAACACAAAAATAGAGTTTTATGATTATGAATTTTATTTTCAGTACTATATCATATATAGCTTCTTGTCAACAGGTATGTTTATCATATTTTCATTTTATTTAAAAATAACTTTAAATTGAGAAATAAGGAGTATTTTTGCAACTCTGCGAATACTAAAGGACTTTCCTTTACTACTTTCTCAAACTTTTCATTTATTAGCTGCTTAATTTCCACTTTCTTTTAGTCTGACATTCTTGATGTTGCATTCTTCGTGTGAAGTAGAATAATCCTATGAGAATGAAATTACTGGTACAGTTTAATATAAGCAATTTATTGTGCAATATATTTTATTTATATGTAATTCTATTCAATTTATGTATTTTGACATTCCTTTACACGATTATATGGGTAACTTTTTAACTGATTAATTCAATATGTGAGACTTTGTCGATACGGTACATGTATTTTTTTATGGCAATAAAAAATTATTTTTTTTATTTATTAAAGTGTAATATTTTACGTGAATCTTATTAATTTGAGACGTTTAATTATTTCATGTTCAAATACTTACAAATTACAATGTAAAAATTACAATTAAACAATACATTGTAAAAAATTGAACAACACAATCTAAAGTTACAATTACTTACAAATACTTATTACAATGTTCTAAAATTACAAAACTTTAATGCTAACTTTATCTTAACGTTAACTTTAATGTTTAATGTAACTTTGATGTTAAAATACTTCGTTGTTGATTATTCTATTTTGAGATCAATTTCATTCATGAAATTAATTGTAGTAGGACCCAAGTTGTTGATTGATAATAATAATTTGTTGACCATTAGGCCTATTGCGTGTTGTTGTCCGAAAATTTGGGAAACATTTAGTCATTTTTAATCAGTACTCAATTTTTTTTTAAATACGGTAACTCCCATTTAACAACTCATATTTTCTCATTACACTTTGATGAATGAGACACTTTGACAATTCCTATCGTTCTAAGTACTTAACGTATTTTACTATGAGAGGTAAAATTCTCCTATCGTGCTTTCTATTCTTGGGATCCCTAAGGAGTCGTTCATCATTTTATAACGTATTTAGCGTCAGCCTCACACCCAATTGCCATCGTGCTTTATTAATTAACCGACGTGAAATATTGTGGCTGCTTTTACTACGCCTGGTGGACCGTTGGGAGAAAGCTACTGTCCCCACCGCATGTTCTATCAGATTACTAATTAAATTTCCCAACAAGGATATACGGCCATGGATGTGAAGAAAAGGCTCAGTATTAGGAAAACTCTAAACTGCGAACAAGCTGCCACCAAAAATCTGAAAAGTTTCCTTCAAAACTTTCAAATTGTGCCTCAATTGATGAGAGAACAATCCGTTACAACTTTTTGTTGAAATATTGTGCTGTGTGTTGAGAATTATTCTTTAGTTGAAATTAATTTTGAGGTCCAGTTTTATTTGAAAATTTGTATTTTTTTAATTCAGTAGCCTTTCAAAGGCTTTACAATCTTAAATATAATAAAAACGAAAAACTATATTACTAGTAAAAGATAAATACTTGAAAGCCTTACTTTAATGCATTTGGATTAAAGCTTGAGCAGATAAAACTGTTCGTTATCTGTAATTCTAATTATTAAACCGAATCAAACATGAAACGGAAGCTCTATTAAACTTATATTATTTTAGGAATGTAATACCCAAATCAAAATTGGTTCGTAAATCTATTAGCATTGATGATCTGCTTCCACAAACTTGAAACAATCTTCCTAGTTAGCTTATGAAAGTATATAGGACAGGATAAAATTATATAGTTAAAGCATATATAATTATATAAGCTTATGTTAATGTTGAAGCATATGTATATAGTTAAAGCATATAGCTCATAAAATCATATAGTTCGCATAGTTATCTATAGTTGTATATTCAGTGTTGTAGGTATACAAATCTACTTCATAAAGAATCTATTGCTCCTAGTCGTATTTGCTATGAAAATATCTTTGAATCCCCTACAAATCATTTTAAATCATATTAACTTTCACCCTACCACTCCTGTTGTAACGATGACCGGCTCCTCTAAAAACAATTTATGAGCTTCAAAATCGCTTCCCGGTGGTTCGGAACCCACCTAAAGCTGTAGGTCCATTCATCTCTCATCATCATCCTTCCCATTACCCACGCACAAGCCTAGAGCTTATGTGGGCATCATCCCCAGCAAAAAAATCATATTTAGAAATAACGATTAAAAGTGAATAAAGGAGAATCAGTACAAAAAGTAGTGAGTACCATAAGTTGATAATCATGGAGTAAGTACTCAACCGAAATGTGAAATATCAAGGTACTCACAGGAACATGAGTGGTTAGTTATGAAGAAGGTAAAATAAGTGCAAAAAGTCAAAGAAGTCAGTAACATGAATTTGCATTCATAAAGTAATTGGGTAACAGAACTGTAAAATATGAGTATCAAATATCAAAACATGTTACTCTCAGTAACATGAATGGGTCTTTATAAAGTAAGTCTCAAACATAGTGAATGTTTCACAAATAGAAGTTATAATAGTCAGGTCAATCACTGCAAAAAGTATTATTGCATTCCCATTGTTAACAGCCGGTAGAATCGAAGTTTATCTTTGCTGAAATTGGCAACTTTTTCCACTCAGCTCCAAAGTGAAAATCAATCTTCGTGACGACCCAACTTTGCCAGCATGAACGTCAGAGCACTTCGAAGAAGCAACAAGTAAATTCAAAAAGTTCAAATTGTAGCGACCGGGATATTATTACTGCACTTGGATGTTGGCTAGTAGCCGTATACTGCATGCTGCAATGTGCTTTCGTGTACTGACGGTATCTATTGATTAGCTGGTGTATTCAGTATTCTCCGCATTACAGCACTGGTAACCCCATACCGGATAGGAATATACTTTGAATCTGTCACTTAGAACAAACTTACTTGATGGAAAAACCATGTAGGACCTATTTATTTAGTAATTTACGGTACTCAAAACTCACAGGTTCCATTTCACACATGTTCAATTGAAAATAATTTAATTGAAGAGTATTTCATATTGAACAATAATCTGAATACTTCAGGAATATACTTTTAATCTGTCACCTTGAACAAACTTACTTAAGGTAAAAACCATGTAGGACCTGTTTATTTATTGATAACGTTTTTACAAACCTGTTCCTTTAGGAATAACTTATAGTTATTTTGCAATTGAAAAGTGTTTCATATGAAACTCTATTGCGTATCTAAATACAGTAATCTAAATACTCCATTATTTTGTTTAAAACACTGTTTGGATGATCATAATAATCTGATAAATTTTTATTCAATCTGTAAATTTTCATGTAACTTATCGTGTTAATATAAATGATCAAATATGATTTTCCTTTTAGCTGTAATTCATATAATTTTGTTAATAGATGTGATTGAATTTCATTTGTTCTAACCTATATTTTTTGTGTATCGTAATAGGCTGTGCAAGAGTTTTACATTTTTCTTGGAAGATTCATATCAAGGAAAAGTAGCTTAAGCATTATTTTCAGTAAAACTGCAATTAGTAAAGTCTTACTCACCTTCCAATTGAGTGAACTAGTTCATCAAAATTTTCATTTTTTACTGTTACTTAATTACTTCAACTACTACTAAATTTTAAAATTGTTCTACCTTAATTTTGGTTTTCCGTATTCCATGTAATAAGTTTACATGTAATAGTAAGTTTAAGGACATTTTTCATCCATCAATTTCTGTTTTTATGCTCACTTCGCTGTCTTATAAAGTTGCTGTACACGTACTAGAATTTATACAAATATGTTACTGGAAAATAATATTAGTGTTATTAGAATTGTTTAAGATTGTTTAGATTGTATAAGAATTGTCTTGGATTCCAATCATTCTCACCCATCTTTCATTCTATGCCGTCACAGTTTATAATATTTATAATTGAACATATTTTTTCTAAATTACAGGTTGAACTGATACAGGACCGAGAAACCAGCAGCAATGTTTGAAGGAGTTGTAGCAACAATACTCAACCGCTACTTAGGGAAATATATTCAAGATTTGGATACAGAAAACCTGAATGTTGGAATCTTCGGAGGAAATGTACAGTTGACAGAGCTCAAGTTGAAACCAGATGCACTCGTGAGTAGAATTAAATTTTTGAATTAATTTTTGTCAGTTTATAATGTTCCAATATTAATCAAATCAGAATGAAAAATCTTGTTTATTCAACTATTAAAACACAGTACACACAAATGAATATTAGCTTAAAAGTACAAATTAATTAGTTACCTACTGTACTAGAATCATTTTTACTTATAATTACTTGAAAAAGTATATTATTATTTATACAGAAGTTTGAATTTCGTTTGAAAACGTTGTATTGCGTCACTTGTATTTTGAATCATTCTATTTTTCCCCAAATGAATACATTACATCTGAAAAGAATATTATTGTTGAAAGACAATTCAGACCATTTTATGTTTGAATGGATTGATGATGAAGCATGTAAAAACATGTGGTATCGGCGTATTTTATTTGCGCTACTTGCTTCTATAATAATTAAGTTGTACTATATGTGTATTATAGCTGTTAATGTACCTTTAAATATATGGCTTCTTGGGCTTTTAAAGCTCCTGTATACATGTACTGTAGTTAAGTATATAAAATTAAATTATTGTAAATGATTTATATAATATTAGAATAGAAATAATATTATATTATTAATCAAATAGAGACTAGTTTTTTAAATGTAATCTAAGTTGTTCTTTTTCGCAGTATGAACTTGATCTTCCTATAGAGGTGAAAGTAGGGACGATCGGAAGAGTGAGCTTGCATATACCATGGTCTGGACTTTACAGTCAACCAGTTATTGTAGAAGTAGAGGTAAGTTTTCAATATTGTTCTCAAAATGTTTTTTTTTTTCAATGATTATTGAAGCGAATTAGTAACAAAGCCCCTTTTTCTCCAGTTTTCAGTAAATCATTGTTTCTAAAAACAACCTAATCAGTCTTTTTTCATTGCGAAGAAAATCACAAAAACCATAGATTATAACAAACACTTGATAGCTCGCCATTTAATCTCATCAACATCGATTTACAATATTTCTAAATATTAATTTGTGTATTTATGTTCTTGTTCTGTTTATCATGAGATATATCGCAACCTGAAAATTAGTATCAAAATGAATAATCAATTGTTACAGTTCATTAATAATTTAACAATTTTAATATAGTTCAAACATCAAATTCAATCTATAGAACAATATTATTAAAAATTTAAAATAACCCGGTAACAGACTTACCGTGAAAATCGATTGTTGTAATATTTTAAGTTGATGATGTCATATTATCAGAGTAATTACGAAATTAAATCGTAATTGGTACTCAATTCTTTTAATCGCTCGTAGTAGACCACTTATAACTTACATTAATGGATTGGGGAAATTTGTAGAGGAAATTGGAAATATCCATTGCACTGAATTAAATTGACAAATTGATTGCGTCAGTAATTGATGATAACAATTAGTGACAAATGAAATAAAAATTCTCCTGTGTTGAACATCTATTCCTTTTTCTACTGGTAAAATTAGACTGATTTTGAAAACTTTTAAAGTGGAAAAACAAAATTACATTTTAGTGAAGATCGTTTTGTCCTGGTGTTGGACATGATGTGACTGAACGATCGTCACTACAATGTAGCCTAAGTTTCTTTTTCTACTTTGGAAGTTTCCAAAATCAGTTTGAAACTTCCCATTTCAATAATTATCAATAATTTTTGTTTTAGGATGTCTATCTTATTGCTGGTCCAATAACAGATCGTGAATATGATTCTGAGAAAGAAAAGAGATTATCTCGTGCATCCAAGAGGAAGAAACTGGAAGATCTGGAAGCAGAAAATCTTCTTGGAAGTGGTAAGTGAACCAAAAAACGGTACCTATTCAAAAATGAATCTCCATTAACTTCTTTAATCAAATTTCAGTTGAATTAGATGTCAGTAATTCATATCCAGTTAAGTAGTTGTCTTAGTGCATAATTCCCAATTATAAAAATTCCAAGAAGATCGTTTTTCAATTCAAATTCAGTGAAATCTAGTGGAACCTCACACTGATACAGGTCTGTTGCAATGATACAGAGTACTGAGCAAGCAAGTGGCGCTTTGCGCTGCACGTGGTAAACTCGTTTATTTATTATAATTATTTATTTGTTCCCAGATGCACCAGAATCAAGAAGCTTCATTGAGAATCTCATAACAACAATTATGAACAATCTTCAAGTTTATGTTCACAACATTCATATTCGCTACGAAGATAGAACATTGAATCCTGAGTTTGCATTCGCTTGTGGACTATGTGTGCAGAGCTTTTCCATTGAAACTACCAACAGGTAAGATAGCTTATTTAAGAAATAGTAAATCAAGCCACAGCCAGCTCCTAGCTTATTTGAGAAATATTAAATCAAGCCATTTTCAAAAACTTGAAGAAAATGCATCCCTGACTTCTAGTCTCATCTCAAGTGAGTTTTACATTATCCATCACCTTATCCTGTAAATATGATTTTTTTTCAATTGGCTCAATATAACGGTCACAATGGCTGTCATTAGTTCTGCAAAACTCTTTTAATATGAAGGGTTCTTAGATAAAATTTGTAGAACAAATGTTGATGTTGTGGAATCTTTCCTTATTAATGAATCTTTGAGATTGTCACTTCCACTTGAACACATTGAACACTGATGTTGATTTGCACCAACCTGGATCAACTATTTTGAATCAGCTGATCCCATTTGATTTGCATTGCACTGATCATGGATCAAAATTGATCTTGCTTGGTGCAACCCAACATGAATGTTTCAACAATATTTATTGATTCTAATAGATCAATTTGTGTTTAGTAAATGGAAGCCGACAACATCCAGCCCCGGTTCGACATCAGTGTACCAACTGATAAGGGTGGAGTCGCTGTCGGTGTATTGCAATCCATCTTGCACGCAACTTGTGGGCAGTTCTCCCGGCCTGGCCACAGCTGCTCCCTACACTTGGCGCAATGACATGAAAAAAGGCCTCGAAACATTCAGTATCAACAGCGAAGAGTTCGATTTCAGTAAGTGGCATTCAACAAAATAATGTCAATCGAAAATGGAAAGTTCGAATACTGTATTTAAAGTAATAGGTACTCAAACATTCTATTGATAATAAAATCATAAATACGAGTAATTTATGCTGTAAGGAATCAATCGTTACCAAAATGTGATACAGGGTTGAGGTTGAAAATATCTTTTAAAATAATCACTATAAATTATATTTACAATAATTTCAAATAATTATAATTCAATATTGATTATAATCAATACTGAAATACATCATTTCAATAAACCTCTACATGTATGCACCAACCCCTTCAGGTGAAAATATGATACAAAAAAAGAAGTTGCTTCTCTATTGGAATGTCTTTAGATGAATGTAACTTTAAGGCTAGGCGTACACCGGTTAGTCAAGACAAGACGAGATTAAGTACGTTTAGTCACAATAATTCACATAGTTGCTTATGAAGCAGCACACACCGATGCAATGACTAGTGTGTGTTGTTTCATAAGCAACTATGTGAAGTACTGTGACTAAACGTGACTAATCTCGTCTTGTCTTGTCTTGACTAACCAGTGTACGCCTAGCCTTAATATTCTAATACAATCTCTCTAAAGACTAATTTTTCTAATTGAATAGACAATCTCTATTTGGTTATTTCTACATGTTCTGAAACCTGAAATCGTTTTTAAATCACTGTCAAATTATTTTATTGATCATCTTTTAGTTGAACCACCCAAAACTATTGCCTCCTATGATGGAATAAAACAAAATTTAATATAGTTTTTTTTTGTATTGTTTCAGTTCTCAAACCAATTACCGCCAAAGTAAAAGTGATTGTCAACAAATCGAACGAAGCTCGAGTTCCGAAGCTGCTGATTGATTTCGTTCTACAAGATGCTGCCACTCAATTGACCAGGCCACAGTATTTGGCTCTCATCGAGTTGGTGGAATCATTCAAAAGAATCAACATCAATAGGTAAAACAATAGTATTTCAGATTGCTTCTTTTCTCCGTTATAGATAGCCTATACTGTTTCATTGATCTAAAAACATTGAATGTTTTTACTGAATAGATAACATCTAGGTAATTAAATACTGAAGTAACATTTTCTTATTTTAATACTGAAATATCAAAGAAAATACTGAATAAATTGACATCTCCAATGTATTTTAACTTATCCATCTTTACTTGATCAATAAATTTTTTATAAAATAAAATATTTATAGTTAAAGTTGCAATTCCGCTAGATTTGTCTCATGCTCCTATTTTTATTAGTGATGGTGATTTGTATGATTGAATCAATCGATATCAAAGTAATATCAGTGGTCACTCGGTGAGAGCGGTTGCTAAGTAATCATGTGGTTAAGTAACAAACATTCAAGACTGTTCTTGGATGGGTGACCGACACAGAAAATTGTGCAATTTGGCGAGGAGGAACCTACCCGTAAGGGTCTCCCCACCGATAAAAAGCCATACGATAAAAAAAATCGATATCAAGAATAGTGTAACTGAAGGCTCTATCATGTTCTATTTTAATAATAAATGAGTTACAGTGTTTTAATAGCATCAAGTCGTATTCTTTGTTGAAGAATAATAGAACAAGTCGTATTCATTTAATGCTGAAAATAATCTTAATATCTTGATCAATTACCTTCTTATTATTTTTTCAAATTCAATAAATGGGTCATGGTTTGTTCTGCAAATAATATTGTATTTCCATTTGTAGAAAACTAAGACAATTCCACCCCGGAGTGAATGTTACCAATAATGCCGCCAAGTGGTGGAAGTATGCTTATAATGCTTTGGTTGAGCAGAGAGTGAAACCATATACCTGGCAGAGAATACAAGCTCATAGGTAAGTTATTAGTGGTTTAATGTCATCTACACTCTCTACATTTTTTTAATTCAATTTTTATTTTCCTGTAATCACGTTAGATTTCTATTGACTGTGTATCACGCTAGACTGCATTGACTGCGTTCGTTTTTCTATAACAATTTTATCAAACCTTTCATTTCTTTCTTTATTAATTGACACACACCTCAAGTTTTTTAATTATTAATTATTCTTGAAACTTTTAAAATACAATTATAATTTGAGTTGTAATTGATTCAATGTTGTAATTGTTGCTGTTGCTTTCAGAAAAGATAAACATTTACCTAATAAATTTTTCAATGCTATTTTTCCAGATTAAAACTCATATTTGTTCGAGCAGTACTTCCTCTTAGAAAATTCATATATCATACTTTTTGTTTCAGGCACAATTACAAACGCTACAGAGACACATACAAGCAAACGCTTTCGAATCCAACCAATACCGAGTTGAAATTGGATCTTCAACAACTTGAAGATCAACTTTTTAGTGATTTAGCACAGGTTACAAATACTGAATGATTTTTTTTATTCATCATTATCATTATCTGTGATAATGATATATTATCCATCATAATGATTATATTGATATTACTCAGATACCGTGATTTCACAAATATAAATTGTAGTTGCACAAATATAAAAAATACTGTCTACAATAATTCGTCTACATGTACAGAAGAGATGTAAAAAAGAATTGTATCACTCTCGAAAATTAGAAAACAGTTCTCTATAAAATTATAATTTGAAATATGGACCTTGCCACATTACATTATTACAATGGACAGTTATCATTCATAAAATCATATTCATCTAATTTGACGTTTGGCATCAGATAGATAGATAGATATATAAAGAGATATTCTTTCTTGACGTTGCTGATGACTGTAGAGTACGAAGGCAAAGAGATAATATCTATTTATCTATCTAATGCCAAGCGTCAAATTAAATGAATGTGTTTATACTTGAGGTTTTTCTGAAGTGTCGTTGTGACACTTGATTCTATAGTGGCATATATTTTCAAAAGTGAATAATCTTAATAATTAGAATATTTGTTGATGTTGTGGAACTCTATGATACGAGAAAACACTGTTTGATTTTGTTAATTCCACTTCCTTATTACCACAGCACTGGACCGCGGTTTCTTGGCTTCACCACAAATTAGTTCTGTAGAAATGTGACTGGCAAAGCTGCAAAAAAGCGGTCCAGTGCTTTAGTAATAATGAAGTGGAATTGAAGACATCAAACAGTGTTTTCTTCAACTTTTAATATGTTTTTAATTGATTTTATTACCAAATAAATGTCTAAAAAGTTTAATTCATGGATTTCATTAGGTTCGAAACATTAAAATTCAAACTCATTCTTTGTTTTTATTATTTCCTATTTTACAGTTGCACCGTGAGAACCCAGAACGAGTATTGGTAGTTGAACAGGAAGCTGATTGGTGGAGAGAGTGGCTGGGAGTCAAGTCTCGAACACAGTTGCGCGTGGTTTCGGGAAAAGGGCGGGGAATCTGGGCTCAGCTCTCGCCGTCAGAAAAAGCGAAACTCTACGATGCTATTGGCTATGTGGAAGGACCGGCTTGTCCTGAAAAGCCCAAACAGTATATAGGTCAGTTCTCATTCTTTTCACTTTTTTCCTACTGGTTTTGATTGTTAACATTCATATGTATTTTTAAAACTGTAACCCTTTGGTGATTTTTATCATTATATTCAATAATAAGTTACTTTCAACTTCACTGATACTTTCATATATGTTGATTCGATACTGAGTCTCTCCAAATAAGGGTCATTTCACGGTACCGTAGAATGGTAAATTCCTGACTCAGAAGTTTGAGACTTCTTTCCATCAATATTTCAAGAAATCCTCATTCGTTTCAAGTTGAGCATCTTCTCAAAAAAAAGAATCCCTTGGTCTAAGCTCAACACTCAACAATCACACAATTACTGTATTTATTTATTTAGCGTATGGCTTTAAATAGTGGGGAGACCCGAGTAGGGTTGTTCCACTTCACCAATAAAACTTATTTCAACCTTTATGTTTGGCGAAAGCCTTATATTCAGTTATGTTGGTAATTATTCAGATGAATGAATGATTTATCAGTTCTTACCATTAATATATAAATTCATTCATTCCAGCAAAAAAGTAAATTTGAAGTATTATTTTTTAAAAATGAATCAATAAACAGATTTTGACCTTGATATGAGTAGTTTTATTCAATCAAGATCAACGTATTCTGATTACTTGCGTATTATTCAGTGTATGTTATCACTCTATTTTGTCCATGTGTGAGAAGAAAACCTTTGCATATGGTATTAGAGTATCTCAAGCCGTCACTGACGTTGAACTATATCAAATTATGTTATGATTCTATTCATAAAACGTATCAATTTTATTGCAACTTATCCATTTACAGTACTTCTTGCGTTGAACACTATTTCTCCAAGATAGATCTATTGATCATGATGACACTATTGAAACTTTTTGATAAACTTTATAGAATGTAGCTACTCTTCATAGACTATAGTCACTTATGTTCGAACAGCAAAAAGAGGTTTTCCAACCTAGTAACATAATAAACCATTTGTACTCTATTTTTCCCATTAATAAAGTATTATTAATTGTTGAAAAAATAACTGAAAATTTTCTTTTTCACAGAACACAAAATCAACATCACTTTGGCGAATTGTTGTTTGAGTCTGATCAACCGTGGCAGAGAAATCCTGGTGGTGACCGTGGCTCAATTTCTGGCTAGCCTCGAGATCAGACCATCTGCCCGAGCTTACAAGATTTCCGCCAGAGTGGAGAGTCTTGTTGTCGAAGGAGCTAGCATTGAGCATGACTTGGTACCCATTTTGACCGCAGACAATATACTCACTGGTAAGTGAACTTTATCCTGGCAACTAAAATTAAACGTGTGTGCCTGTTTTCACTTTATTATTTGGAGTATATTTCGTCATAGACAAACATAGTTACTATTCAAAAAAAAGAATGAATAATAACTCAAAGCAAAGAAATCAGTTATCCAGGGCATAAAATTCATTTCATCATTTCACATGAAAAACGAATTTAAATTTTGAAAAACCAATTTCAGAAGCAAACATTCATTTTAATTCTGGAAACACACAATTAATTACTCCCAAATAGAAGAGAACATTCTGTGCAACTTATCTTGAGTATAAAATTGACTTTGGGTCATAGATTATAGAAACTTATTGTCATTAAAGTATAAACTCATTACTTACTTACTAAACTCATTTTAGACGAATAGAATGTATTAACAGGCCTTTATCTTGAGTTTTGTGACAAAGGAACTCGTTATATTATAAAAAAATGTTATCTTGGCTCTTATCTGCCTCTGACGATGTAAACTGATGCTATTTCTCATGCAACATAACCATGCTATGATGATTGTTAATGAAGAATGTGCATTTTTTAATCTACCCAGATTTAAAAATTGAATAAATATTCCATTTAACATTACATGTAGCTGTAAGAAGTGTACACCTTAAATGAATCCTCTCTGGATAAAAATGCAGCATCTCATTTAAATGAATAAACCATCCATTTAAACCATAATACTGTATTATGAAACAATTCCACGTCCGTGAAATGAATCTTCCTTTAATCGTTGAGACTTCCAAAGTCCCATATTATGAAAAATCGATTTTATATGATTTCTAGATATACCTGTGATTGAATCTCCTCAAACCATTGGTGAGCTTTAATATAATATAAATGCTTATGTTTTAACAATTCAGTAAGTATTCATAGTTCAAAACTAACATTTTTGGGTACTTGAATTAGATCATATTTCTTGTTAAAACTATCTTTTGATCAGCTCAACCAGATTGCAGGCCTGCTATTGAAGTTACACTATATAGTATCTTATTTTATCAAGTATATTTTCATTCAGTAAATGCAAATGTACAAGATGATGAATAGACTATTTCAAACTTTTTAAATCTGTAGTTAAGCATAAACGTATTTATAAACTACAATTCATACACTTGCTTAAGTTGGGATTCATTTTTCTTGGTAACATAGGAGATTTCTCTATTTCTGCTTGAGTCTTCAATAGCCTATTCTACTTTCACTTTTTATAAAATAAAGTAAAATTTCTCAATAATTTTTATTTATTCTGACCAGTGCTTGGACTTGTCACATTTTAATTACTGTTGAATTTTACAAAAATATTTTTGTATTACTGTTGCTTGGCTTGCATTTTACACGACATGTCTTCTTTCAAGTACTGTTATGAACAGCATTTTTCTGGATAAAAATACAGCATCCCTAACTGAATGATTCCTTTTTTTTGTAAATAAATTGCATATTTTCATTCTTAATATTCTATCTGCCTAGAATGGACTACATAAGCATTATTATTATCTTCCTTTATTATCTATTAATTTAATCTTTCCCTTTTCTTACACTCTCCTTTGATTATTATGTCCTTTATTTTCAAATGAAAAATTCGTTTCATATTCATATTCCAAAAATCGTCAATAATCATCTTTGATCTAAGACTCAACTTTAGCAATATGTAAAGACTAAATTCAATTTATTAAATTATTCTTGTATTCGTATTACCGTACTGATCTTGTGTTTGTAGCTAAGAAAAATCAAATTACTTTCATATTGTAATCATTTTTTTTTATTTGATCACAATCGCATGCACAAATTACACAGTAAAAATCAAATTTTGTATGCAATTATACAACACATAATATATTTATATCCATGGAACATGCACTAATAAAATATTTGTTGTGTTGAAAAACTTGAATACTGAATTCACACAATCTAGAAAATCTCATTTTTATTCTTAATTGGGTTCTTAACACATTTCACTTCGTAATGCATTCAGTTCATTATTAACGAGTAGGCTATCTTTAAATATTATTTCAAGTGTATGGTTTTGTATTCTACTGGATGATTTTGTATTCTACTATCCTATTATAAGATATTTTAATTATTTATCATCATATATGTATTTTTATTTTCGTCAGGTGAGAATATAAATACAATCACTCATGCTAGATAAATTGTTTTGATAATCTTATCAATATTAATTCATATAATTTTTTTCCCAGGTAATACATCGTCGAATTTCCTTAGCATAGATTTTGAAAAGAATCCGCTCAACTCAGAAGCTGATTATGGTGTTGCCCTAGGCTTGGAGTCAGTGGAAATAGTCTATCATGAGGTTAGTTGTTTGAGACCAAAATTCACTTTTTCTTAATTCATCCAAATAAGGGTCAGGTTATGTAATAACTTACTGTATCTCTATTTCTAGTATGTTCAGGTTGAGGTAGATGATTTCGCATTTCATTACAATATATCTTCATTATGAAACTTTTATAAATTGCAAAAAAATATTTTTCTTATTAATTGTTTCCAAGGTCGTAGATCACAGAATTGATTAAAAAAAAAACTAGGTTCAATAAAAGTCGGCTAAATCAAGGAGCTGAAGAATTGGGATGATGTAGATTAACATTTTTCAGTTAGTTCCTTCTCTTACCTTACTCCTTGAAGTGCTCCTAATAGTAAAATAACGTTGAAACAAGTACAAAAGTACATGTACAAGTAGCCTACAAAAATGATGTTTCAATTGTTTCGGCCACATCAAAACGCAATAAATCATGATTATTCTTTGTTTCAGCATGCAATTTCGGAACTAATGAGTTTCCTTCAAGCTCCCATGACTACACTGTCTTCTATAGCTAAATCGTTTTGGACGACGACGTCACAGAAAGCTATACTTTTGGCACAGAGAGCAATATCTAGACATAATGTAATCCAGTTCAATTTGGACCTCAAACTGCCTTATTTCGTTGTACCTGAGCTAGGATCCCTTCAGAGGTGAGTTCATATTAACTTACTTTACTACTTGATAAGAATATTCCTATTTCTTTATATATATATATATATTTTAGGATTCTACAGTACTTTACTGTCTTCCTTCTTTTAGCCGAGTCCTCCATCTCCGTCTGTCCTCCCACTCACCATCTCTCAAATTCCTCATAACCATAGCCTCATCCACCTCATCCCTCCAAGACCTTCTCGGTCGACCTCTCTTCCTCCGCCCAACCGGGCTCCAATCAGTCACCATTCCAATCCACTTACTGGCACTAGCTCTCCTCGTATGACCATACCACATCAATCTCCTGTCTTCTATAAATTTTATCACATCAAATTCCACCCCCATTCTGCATCTGATATCCTCATTCCTTACCTTATCCATCCTAGTCAAAGCACAGCATCTTCTCCAATATTCCATCTCGACAGCTCTTATCTTACTTTTTGTTTTCTTGTTGGTTACCCACACCTCTGCACCGTAGGTCATAATACTTCTAACAATTGCATTATATATTCTGTGCTTAGTTTTCTTATGAATATTCCTACTCCATATGACGGGGTGCAACTGTCTTATGCAACTTCTTGTCTGTGCCAATCTCACTTTTATTTCCTCCTCTGTATCGCCGGTTTGCGTGATGGTGAACCCTAAGTATTTGAATTTATTGGCTCCTTTTATTTCAGTATTGCCATCAATGGCCAAATTTTGCGTGAAATCGCAATTTGTCTGCAAATACTCAGTTTTGTCCAAATTTATTTCCAGACCAGCCCTTTCGTACTCTTCTTTCAATTTCCTCATCATATATCCCAGATCCTCCTCATCCTGTGCAATAACAACCTGGTCGTCCGCGAAACAGAGGGTGAAAAGGTGCTCTCCTCGGATGGGTATTCCCATTCCTTGGCACTTTCTTTTCCAAGTTCTCAAGGTATCCTCTAAGAATATCTTGAAAAGGGTTGGAGATGAGCTGCAGCCTTGCAACAAGCCTTTAGATGTTTCGAATGGTTGTGTTATATTTTTACCTATCCTTATTCCAATCCTGTTCTGTTTATAAAGTTGGATTGTGGCATTGATGAGATTTATAGGTATGTCAAGGTTTTTCATTGCTCTCCAGAGTCTATTTCTGGGCACTGTATCATAGGCTTTCTTGAGGTCCACAAAAGCAAGATGCACTGACCTGTTTTTCGCACACTTTTTCTGTATGATCTGTTGCAGAGTATATATATGATCTACACATGACTTTCCTGCCGAGAATCCCGCTTGCTCATGTCCAATTTTCCCTTCTATCACTTTCTCAAGCTTCATTTTTAAAATTTTTCCGTAGACTCTGGCCATTGTTGGTAGAACTGCAATACCTCTGTAATTTTCACACTTATTTCTGCTGCCTTTTTTGAATATGGAAGACATGTGTGCTTCTTTCCATTCTCCTGGTGCCTCCTCCCCATTAATTACTCTTTGGAACAGTATTGTCAAGATCCTGAACAATTTTTTTGATCCACACTTGATCAGCTCTGGATTAATGCCTCCTGGTCCCGCTGACTTATTACTTTTCAAATTTCTGATAACATTTTCAACTTCATCTTGTATTACAAGAATTTCATGGTGCTCCTGCTCCTCCTGCGTTGCACAATTGTCCAGAAACTCTGGCCTTGTTTCTGTGAGCAGGTTCTTATAGTACTCCTCCCAAACTGCAGGTTTGATTTGAGTTACACTTATTTTTTCTTTTCTATTTGTTCGAAGGGTTTTCAGCACTCTCCAGGATTCAGAGCTTCTTGCACCTCCAATATATTGATCTATAAGTGAGCATCTTTTTTCCCACTGATTGTTCATTTCCTTTACTACCAACCTTTTCACCTCTTTATTCTTCTCTCTATATTTCCGCAAGTCCTCTATGTTTTTTGTATTCAACCATCTCTCATACAGCAATTTTTTATTATAAATTTCTTGCTTTGTTACTTCTGTTAAGTTGTACTTGAACTTCCTTTGATCATTCATTTCCTCTCCCAATGCCTCCAATGCTGCTTGGTGTATACATTGCTTTATGTGGCTATAGATTTCTTCTGGGCTGTCAAACCTGAATTCCATCAGTTTCTGGTCCAATCTTCTTTGATACAGATCTCTTATAGTGACGTCCTGCAGTAGATCCAACTTATACTTTTTTAATTTTTCCCCTGCAGTACCTATTTTCTCACAACCAGAAATCTCTTTATTCACGGGTTTACAGCCATTCCATGGAAACTCAAGCTTTGCTAAAACTAATCTATGGTCTGATCCACATTCTGGCCCTCTTTTTACACGTACATCCTTCACGCGTATTGATGATCTCTGCTTCATTATGATGTAGTCTATAATTGACCGGAGATTGCGAGTTTCTTGTGTCCATGTGAACTTATGGATTTCTATTTCTATTTCTTTATTCTACACTTTATTGGATATAACAAATACTGTATCATTAGAGGAGAGTAATAGTTGGAATATCTGTCAATCGATGATTTTGGATGAGTTGATTTATTTGAATTGTGTATGATTTTTTTTGCTGGGGATGATGCCCACATAAGCTTTAGGATTGTGCGTGGGTAATGGGAAGGATGATGATGAGAGATGAAAGATAAAGAGATGAATGGACCTACAGCTTTAGGTGGGTTCCGAACCACCGGGAAGCGTCTTTGAGGCTCATAAATTGATTCATAATCAAGATTATGGGTTTGCTTCAAATGTAGTTGAATTTTAATTTGAATTATGTTGACTAAGAAAAAATTATACTCTATCGAGAGCAACAGCTCAAGTTTTGGTCCTCAATTATTGATAATTATTGTTGACCGCAGAAAAATCATTTTATTCCATCGGCTCTAACTAGAAATTCTCTCAGTTATCAATACAATATGAAATAGTTATAAATTACCTAATTCTTGATATCTGAATTACTCATCAACTCTTATTAATCTACACAGTTCTTTGTTGGTACATCATCTCCATGACTGCTTGCAAACCATTTCTATTAGGTATTATACCATTATTATACTATTATAAACCATCCCTATTTTATGTATTATAATTAGCAATAGTAAGACTTGCTGTAAGAACAACCTCATTCATTACAAAACGACTGTATACTAGATTCGGTAGTCAAGTTATCAATATCAGCCATTATTGAATAAAATATACAATGAAGCTGATCAAGACTACAAATTTGTTACAGATAATTTGCAAAGAGTAGACCTATTTGAGTATATTTTTCCAAATTGGATTTGGGTGTCTCTTAAATTTCATGGATTTTTTAAACATGTACTGTGTTTTAATAATCTCATATCCTAAATTTGTCTGTTTTAATTTTATGGGTTTTCTCCAAATATGTATTTTAATGTTATTATGTTCTGAATTGTTTTTTTCAGGGGTGGTAACCTATTAGTAGTTGATTTAGGAAGAATAAAAATGAGATCTGATCTCCAGCCGACAAATATTTGTCTCGAAGATGCAACCCAAATGGAACTTGAAGAAAGATTATACGACAGGCTGCATTTGGATCTGTCAGATCTCCAAGTATTGCTATGTGATTCCGGTATGTATTATATCAAAATATTAAAAAAGTTTAGAGATAACATGATTTTGGAAGGTTTATCAATGGATTAATAAATTGAAATTAATTTTTAAATAACGTCATAAACTTTTTTTGTGAGGAATTTCTGGTGCTTTCAGCATAATATTAATTTGTATCTTGTATTTATATGATTTTTCAGGTGATGAATGGAGGGATGCTAAGAAAGGACATGATTCTGAACTTCATCTTATTCCCAAAGTACAGTGCCAAGTAGTTTTTTCAAACAGTGTTAGACCAGAATACAGACAATTACCAAGGTGAGGCTTATTTTTGAAACAATCTTATCGTTATCTTAAACAAATGAGACGTAATGTACACCAGTTTTTCGACCATTCATTCGTTCACCGGTTCCATATCTGACAACAGTGCAAAATCTCTAACTAACACTCTCGTTTCGATGTCCAAAAGCTCACAAAACGTGAGAGTTATCGTTCACTTGAAATTATAATTCTTTCAACTTAATTCCTCAGTTAGAAGAAGATGGATGAACAACAACAGATTAATCTAGATCAAAGAATCTAGATTCATCACAAAATTGTGTTAATTGATTATTTTCTATCAACTTTATTTTATCTATCATCACATATTTATCACATTTTTATGTATTTATTTCTTTTTCTATATTACTATCAACTATTAATGTACTTGAACAATAATTATAGTCTTGTAGAGGAATTCCTTGTATATTATATTTTTCTATGAATGTATCATCCATCTCACTTGTAAATATTTGATTTTGAATTTGAATTATAATAATGTACTTATAATAACTGGCTGAAAGAGATAGAGAAGATCTTGAGGAACTTCAACTTACGGAGGATAAGATTTTGAATAGGGAAGAAAAAATTATTCTTAAAAATGAGACAACTCAATTAAAAGTCAAAACTCCAAAACAGAGAAATTACAACATCACAGATGAGCAGAGACTTCAGAGATCCGAGAGAATGAAGACATATTGGGCACAGAAGAAACGTTTCCGAAAATGATCTTACCAATTTCGACTAGATTTGCTCCAATGAGGGCTTAAAATATTAAAAAAAATATGTACTTATGAATGCTAATGCATCTTTCTGTTTTGCAGGCATAAACTGAACATCTCGATGACAAGTTTCAAAGTGAACCTATCAGATCGTCGAATCGGCTCACTGCTACTGTTCGCTCTGAACATTCCCTCGCCGACAGCCAACACAGTGCACGTGTCTCAGTCCTCCATGTTCATGGCGACAGAAGTGGAGCCCGATATGGTCAACGATCGCATCAGGTTGTTCTCCGATATCGATCGACTGATCGGCTTGAAGTCGACTGTCGTCGTGGCCGAGTTGACTAAAGAGAGCGCCAAACTGCAAACGGGATTTGATCGGGCGGCGGCCAAGATGGCTATGCTTGAAGTTGATAAGTGAGTATTTATCGATATTTCGGCCAAATTCGCACAGAAAGAACAACGGGCAGAGACGAGGAGTGGACATATGCCGTCCACTTTATACAAACATCAAACATACGCCCGTCCAAAAAATAAGATGTCTACAACATACCAAAGAGACGTGGATCGGGTTTCTGGTGTGTATTGGACTATTTGTCTGTATGTAGACGAGATGGAGAAGGTCCGTGCCATGTCTATTCTGTGTGAGTTGGCCCTTACATGCACAATAGTTTTCCAGTTTTCAATACTACTTTAAAGTGAGATTAATCCTGCTTATTTTTTAAAATATTATCAAGGGTTAAACGGTTTCTGGTATTATACATCTTTATTCTTTATTCTCTTTATAGAAAACAAAGTATTATGAGCTCTGTAACATAATTATAACAAAAATATATTGTCACTGCAGTCATTGGGAATTTGGGGCATATAGCCAAAGCCCATAAATGCTGATTACATAGATGGTTTTGTTATACCAGTAGACTCCAGCAACTAGATTGCTAATCCGCCAATACTTTACACCATTATCAATAATATATTATTTAGATTTCAAGATGTTGATTCTGAGATGTAGTAAATTTTTTTACTACTTGGGGCCAATTGTAAGATTGCTGATTGGAAGATTCAACTGAGTTTAACCATTCAATCGACCTAAGATGAAATCAATTACATTTTTTCTACTTGATGACGTCATTTTATGTATGTTAATTTTTTTGAGGGTGTTGCCCACATGAGCTCTAGGCTTGTGCATGGGTAATGGGAGAGTAATGATGAGAGATGGCTTCTTTTTAGGCAGTCGAGACGGACGGCTTATCGTTTCCTCCGACGTGATTGACTGACTTTGGTTAAAATCTGTTGTAGTCAACAGGAATCGAACCGGGAACCTTTGTATTCAATTGGCTTCCCATGCCGACTTCCATAAGAGTTCAGGTTTATCCTTATATTGGAGAGGACATTTTACATTATGTCTATCAATTTTGCTGCATTTTCCACAGGAGCTTCATGTCATCTGATCATAGCGATGAAGAACTAGAACTGTGGGCTCGAACTGTTGACCTCCCTGGCTTTGATGACAATGTTTCACCAAATAATGTCATAACCATGCTTCTCAGATTTGTTATTGGTGAGGTAAGTTGAATTACTATGTTAAGTCTCGGAGCCTTTCAAGTAGCACTGCCAATAAAGAAAAATTATTCAATTGAATATTAGAATGGCTGGTTTACTTAAAGAATGGTAGATTCATCTCATGAGAGTCATGTATTGAAAATATGGGCTGATATAGCTTTTAGCTCTGAAATACATATTACAATAACTAAGTGGAAACTTTCATCTTGGAGATTGAATCAACCCAATTCGGCTTTCTTTTTCAATCCCAATGTAGGCCTATATGTGTTTTCATCTAAGATGATAATTATTATAATTGGTATTGATCCGTTTGATTTCAGATTTCATATTTAGGTATAATCAGGCGGATGGCGAATAACTTTCATTCAACATTTCTATATAGTAACGGGTAATGTATTGATTTCTTTTTGAAATATGTGTTTTACATGCTATATACAGTATTTATGTGAAAAAGATTCAACAGAACATCACCCGTTACCATAGAAATGTTGAATGAAAGTTGTTCGCCATCCGCCAAATTAAATGAATAAACCTATAGCAGGACCTACAGTGTCAATAATTCTCAATAAAATTGATTTGTAGAATTCGCTCATATGAGTCCGGCATTGGTAATAAGGTGGAAGATAATGATGATCTATTTTTTTTAATTATCAACCAAATAAATGTTGAATTGATCCGTTTGATTTCAGATTGTCATCCAGCTCTTTAGGTCAAATAACAGAATCGACAAACCTTACCTGATGTTGAGGCTTAGTAAGATGTTCTGCGATACAGCTCTCATGGAATACGGTCCTGCTATCCAAGCATCAATAGGTGGACTGCAGCTTGTTGATAAACTTCATGTTGGGATGTCCGGAGAGTACCTTGATTTGATTTCCACAGATTGTGGAGACGATCTTATCACAGTTTTGTATCGTAAGGTGAGTAGTTAACTTATTGTCATTTTAACAAAAATCAGTAGAGTTGATTATTTCAAGTATACCTTTCATCATTGAACGTGATTCAATGTTTTTCTTCTTCAACAACCTGCTTCGACGTTTTTAATTTTTTGGGGGAATAAGGACTCCTATCTTGTTTATGGTGCCTCAACACGGTTACCAATGAGGTCACCTAACCAATTTTCCCAATTTTGTATTGTATTTATATATTGTATTGTTTTTGAAAATTGTTTGTGAATAAATGAAATGAGATGTTTAACCACTACCTAATTAAAAGGTTTATTCATTAAGGAGAAATACAGAATTCCTTATATCAGTCTTTATTGTATAGAAATTGAAGTGAATAGATAGGTTTTGCTTCTAAGTTGAGAAGGTTTCATCACTTGAAGGGGGTTCAATGTGAAATAACCAACTTAATATTTTGTTTTCAATTTGAAATCGATTTGGTTGTTGCACTTTTTTAACCGATAGAAGCCAATGTAACCGAAATAATATTTTTTTTTTGCAGGTGAAGTCTGACTGTCCAGACTTCAAATCTCATTTTCACAACGTAGAGCAGTCTCTTGTCATTGATGTTTCATCTTTATCAATCATTCTCCATAGAGAAGCCATCATGACAATGAATAAATACCTGCAATATTTGCATCAAAAGTGAGTTATTTTTGTTTACTTTATAGCTTCCTCCTTTACTTCATCACCCTACCAATTGACCTATTTACTATTAGCCTATGCATTGTTAAGATCTAGAAGAAAATAGTTTTGAAGTTTGATCGAGGAGCTTGCAATTCCTTCTCATTATACTGTAATGTTTCATTTCAATAATCCTGCTGGTGGTGTCTCGGGTTTAATCCATGTTATGACTGAAAAACTTTTCTTTAGCCACTCCTGTGTCTCAGAGAAGACGTTAAGCCTTCGGTCCGGGCTGTTGAAATATCCATCGCTAAATTCATCTCATTCATCACATTCACATCACTTCACTTCACATTACCCAAGCAAACCTAAAAGCTTGTTTACGTATCATCCTGTTCATAGAAATATTGTTATGTCTGTTTTATTTATTTTAAGCACTTGACATCAAGTAAGTTCTGCGTGAAGTATGTTCAAAGTGACCTTCAACTAGGTAGCCTATTATTAGAATCTAGAAGAAAAGAGAATCAAATGGATGAATTACTTTTTGCAGAGTAAAAAGTCAAGGACTAGAGATTTGGCAACATGTGATGAAAGTGAAGCCTTACATCAAATGGCCGTGGCCTGGCTCTGAAGATCCGCCGATTCCCCCGGGTGCTACAAAGTTCAGTTATTCCTTCCGTCTTTCACAATTCAGTCTTCGCTTATGTGACACCGACATGGAGTTTTTAATATTGAAGGTGAGCATTGAGCTATTGAAAATTAATCATTGTTTGAAGCAAAATTTGTTTTTCGAAGTTTATTTTTCTCTCATAGAACCATTCTTGAATTCATTCGAATATACAAATTAGCAAATGGTACAGTATTCATATCTTCATGTATTAAAAGACTCGGAAAAACTATAATGATATAGCCCGTGTAGAGGTTTGAGTGAACCGATTTTGATGATGTTTGCGACAAAAGAAAGGTTGCTGCTAGATGTGCAGGTTTTATTGCAGGTGTTTTGGAAAAAATACGGTTAAGGAGTAAAAATGTAGAATTTTTTCAACTGAGCGCAATCTCTTGGCGTTTGGAGGAACTACACGGAGTTCAGTCTTCCTCTATCTTGAATTTATTCGTGTACTGTATACAAACTAGCAAAGGGTATTTATTTTATAACTTTTTATGTAAAATTAGTTTTGGAACAAGTTCTTTAGCCAAACATTGATGCACAAAGAAGAAAAACTATACTCTGAATATTGGGTTTGCTGAATGTATTGAACTAAGTCCAATACTGAATGTGATATCATTCTGTTGGCGACATAACAATTCTTAAGATTCAAAGTTTATTCATATAATGTTCAAAGTAGTTAATTTGATAATTCTTGAGCGAATAATCACAGACAATCTGATCCTTATTCCCATTTGCAGGTTAAAATTGTAATGATGATGTCACCAATACGTATCCATTTTTTTATTTCAGATCAATGGAGTGGAAAGCGATTGCTTATTCAAAGCTAATGAGAGGATGATTTTCAGATTCCATTTATCTGGAATTTCAATAGATGATCTCTCGGATATGACCTTGTATCCTAAGGTAAGAAACTTGACCTTGGAACTCCAAGTATCCTTAATATTCTCAACTCATTTTAAAAGGGCATCCCTACAATAATAATCTTTGTCCCCTATAATCCTCTATAATATATCCATAATCATATTTTGTGATTTCTCTATCTAAAGTGTTATTCTATTATACAATTAATGGTTATTTCAAATTACTTTTATTGTCTTGTCTGATCATTTCCAATGCTACTATGCGACTATTATATTATAGAACGTAAGGTAGGCCTATGCATTAAAAAAATCAATAAATTAATGAATCCTCATTTTCATTTGCAGATACTTGCAGTTGACGAAGAAAAGGTGATTGATTTCAAATATGTAAGGCACAGTCCCAAACTGTACAGGCAAACTGGCATCGATGAACAGAAAGATGACGTCAAGTCTGATGGTAGTCTAAAGCTGCATGTTGGAAGAGTCCATATGGTGGTTATGTACAAAATGGGCATAGACATCCAGGTAAGTTGCTCAATTTCGGATTAGCCAATATTAAACAGAATTAACGAATGCCAAGCAGATTTTAATGACTTAATACGTACCATAAATAAACCATCTTACTTACAAACTTAATTACCAAAACCATCATGTACTTTCATGTACTTATCATGTGCCAATGTGCGATTTCAGGCTAGGCGTACACCGGTTAGTCAAGACAAGCCAAGACGAGATTAGTCACAGTAATTCGCATAGTTGCTTATGAAGCAGCACACACTGATGCAATGACTAATCGGTGAGTGTTGCTTCATAAGCAACTATGTGAAGTACTGTGACTAAACGTGACTAATCTCGTCTTGTCTTGACTAACCGGTGTACGCCTAGCCTTATTGTGTGACTATATGATCGTGTTCATTACATCCTTAGTTTTAAACAATCTTCAAGATATTCATTTTTAATGTTACAGCACTTCTTGGAGCCCTTCGTCAAGCCAGGAATAATAATTGGATTATTTCACCTTGCAAAGCACAAACTTATCGAGAAAATTTCATTAGTCAAGAGTTGCAGCACAAAACTTCACCTTTCTCTGAATATCCATGCTCCCACACTGCTACTACCTCAGAAGCTGGCTTCTCCCAACCTCATCATTCTGAACTTAGGTAGGCCATTTTTCAAGTTTCAGTAAGCATATCTATTTCAAATGTTTCCATCTATTTCTATTTTGAATTCATCTTACTTCATCTAAATTCATCTAAGTTATTTAAAATGTGACATGAGATTTATTTCAATCCTGTAAAATGTAATTATTCAGTAATTACTGAAACTATGGTAAATAGTAATCGATTACTATGAAGTATATATGACTCATGAGCTGTAAACTGAAAAAATACCGATTAGAAATGGAAGTCTATTGATAAAGATAAATAAATGTGGTGTTATAACACGATTTCTGCAAATGCAGAGGTTACTTAAACACTTAACTTAACTTTTTACTTTACTTTTACTCAACAGGTTACTTAACTTTGTATTGTTTATTATACTGTATCTATATTCGTAATTTTGGAATTTGTTTGAAAGTGTGTTGATAAATGAAATGAAATATAACATACTCAATGGTGTAAAAAGAGAAACAGATGATATGACTATGACAACACTCTCAAATCATTGATTATGTTATGTTTCAAAAAATTTCAATTCATTTATCACACACAATTATTCAAAAATACGAATAATGCAACAGAAGATATGATGATGAAAAGGTAGGGTGATGTAAATAGTGACAGGTACAATTATAATTATTATTATTCGAATTTGTTATAATTATTGTAATTGATTGTGTTTTCAGGTGACCTCAGTGTTGAGAACTTTTTCAAAGAGATTTCGAAAGCATCAGCTTCTGATTCTTGTCAAATGCCGGTCATTGACAATATACTGGTGCGATTCGAAGCGTTACAAGTCTGTAGAGCATTGATGACACTGGCTGGATCTCTTGAATTACAGGTATTCACTACTATCTATCTGTTCACAAAGTTCACGAGTTTTAATGTCAAATATCATTGCTGTTGAATAGAGAATTTTATAATATCAAATATCAAATAATTTTCAATTCTCATACTCCAGTTTATCGTATGTAAATGAATATAAGAAATTCAATTTTGTAGTATATTGACTTTCGTCTAGAAGCTTTCAAATCTGCGTTATATGAGAAACACTGTAACAAATAATATATAACTGATAAAATAGTATAGTCGTAGCCTAAGCTTAGCACAATGTGTGATGCACTGTTTTTATGATCTGAATGTTTTAATGCTACAACATTCTTATACAACATTACTCAACACTCCCCCTTTAAACAATATTCAAATTACAAAAATAAATGCATTGTGTTTTTGGAGTTGGTAATAAATGTTGTCGATAAGCAATTCCCGCACAAAATGGAAACTATTGTATTTTTACTTGTGAACCAAGTTATTAATAATTGTGCTAAGATCAATTTAATAACACAACTGCCTATAATCGCTTGAATATGATAATATAGCCCTTCTTTACTTTCCTAGTCGTTCCTTGATGACATCATATTTGTTGTAACATGTTGTATACAATGTAATGTATTCTTCATGCAATGGATGTAACATTAATAGAACTATGGTGCCTCAACACGATTACCAAAGAGGTCACCTAACCACTTTTTCCAATTTTTGTATTGTATCTATGTGTTGTATTACTGTATTTTTTTGGAAATTGTGTGTGAATAAATTAAATGAGAAACAGAAATGAAAATAATCTTCAACTCTTGAATGTGACAAAATGTATTCATTGTTCTTTTCTATTTTTTGGAAGCAAAGCACCATTCACAAATTTGGCAAAAATATGGTAGTTATTTGAGATCACATTTCATTTCAAACTATTTCCTATAATTTGTTTATCAAGATCACAATGTAAACCTTCATGATCAGTTATGAATTCAATGTATTGTGTTTATTTCCTCAGGAGCCCATAATCGAGCCCATCAACATCCAATTCGACATCAAAAGAACTGTTGGCTATCGAGGCATTGTGACTAACCAGTACATCTCAGCATGCTCCCAACTGCTATTGTATCAAGTTGTCGGCAATATCAATAATATCCAAATCAATTTGGGCCAAAGAGATTTGGCTACTTTGCTATCAGTCTGGTCTGATAACTTCAATGATGCACGATTCATTGGTGAGTTTTTCATGAAAATACGATTCAGTTTGATATAATACTATCAACATTTTCTATCAATTAATGCTATCTCATATTTACATCATAACTTGATCGATCATTTAAATTCATAGTATGATTTATTAATATTAACACTATCATATATTTTGTATGATCTATTAGCACGTGGGACGTCTAGTACTCACTAAACGTCAAATCTGACAGAAGTAGAAATATGAAACATGAATTGAACAACACGTTATGTGATACTTTTCTCAAATACTGTACATTTTATGAAAATATTGATATTGGATTCCACTTCTATCATTCCGTTCAAGTGTATCCACACCTTGATATCACACGTTATTGAATACCGGGAACTTTTAGGATCCTTATCCCGATTTGTTGATATTTTAGCGTCAAAAAGTTATTCAACTTCAAGCTAGAATTGATCATTTTCTAATATGAGTCACATTAAGCGTTTTCATTGCTTTGTATATTATCAAAGCTTAACAATATAAACGAATGAATAACGTTTATTAGTTGAACGTAATCATTACAATATTGGTTACTTACGTATTAAGAGGTCGCACGCTTAAAATAAATAATAACATCTCTAGGCTAGAGAGCCTGTGTGGAATGCTTCACTTGTGAATTCTATAATAAATATCAAACTCAATTATAATATTTTCCATGAACGTTCCAAGCTTTGTTCAACCAAATTTTCAACAACTAAATTTTATTTTTATACGATTTCTATATAAATTTTTATACGATTTCTATATAGATTTCTACTAAATTCTTTTTTTATACGATTTCCATATAAATTTTTAATAAATTCTATTTGTATATCGTTACAGCCGATGACATGACAGTGTTTTGGCGACCTACATCACCTCTGGAGCCTCCAACCCCTTCAATGCTGCCTGAAGATCCTTCCGTGCGTAAATTGCAAGCATTCTTCTCTCAGAACGAACAAGTTCGGAAAGAAGCGACTGTCCGTCTCACATTTGACGGTCTGCAGCTCATATTGTTCAATGACATGGACGAGGTAGGAAATACAATTCAACTACAATAACAATTATTTATTTTATTCATGTAGATTACAAATAGGCCTATATCGGCCTTAATTCCAGATTGTTGTAGTAAATTTTATACAACCAATTGATTATTCGACAAAATTTATATAAATTAATGAATTATTCTATTTGAAGAAGTGAAGTAAAATGATAACTATGATATTGTTATGTGTGTGTACATGAAACGGTGAGGGAGATACAATTATTTTCAGTCACCTAGTGTTCTGCGGTACAGTAAAACTAAAGAAATTGTATAATCAGATTATACAGGGTTGGTGAAAATTATGGAAACGGCTTAATATTTCTTATACGATGGCAATTTTATTTGACGGTAGGTTACATTGGGGATCGTACGCTACTAAAATTGAAAATACTACTTAAATGTGACTTCAAAAATCTGGTCTGTCATCTTGGATCCGCCATATTGAATCTAACTTCATTTTTTTTAAATGAGATAGTGGTCATGTTATACATGATATCGATACAGAATTTCAAGAGAAAATGAATGGCGAAAACCGCACATCGATATGTCAAACCGTTTTAAATATATTTTAATTATTAATCAGACATATTTACTCTTAATCAGTTGATATCTCAAAAATGTCACATTAAAGTGGTATTTTCAATTTTAGTACGATCCCCAACGTCACCTTAATGTTGATTATAACAGCTTGTGTTAGGAACCTTATGCTGTAACTATTACTATTTTAATTTTATATTTATGTTTTAAAACGTTTTTCATTCAGGTTTTGAGCTCTCCTGTCCGAGATATGAACCACGGTTTGTGCAAATTGGAAACTGGGGAAGCAAGTCTGAATCTTGAAACGTGCACTGATTCAAGTTTAGAGATGAAAATAGCTCTGCAGTCCTGTTACTTGCAAGATATTAGGCCTGAGAACAATGGTCCAATTAAGCTGTGAGTAAATTTACTAGCTTAATAATTAATGCAATATGGATTTAATAGTTAAGTTTCTATTTATTGTCTTTAATGAAAGTGTATAGTTCAGTATCTGAAGATCGATTAAATGTTTTTCTGTCCAAACGCTTCAATCACCGACTCAATATGGTGATCTTAATAAATTTATTCTATTTATCAAAACATTTGGACCTGGCTCAAGATTGGAGAAATATTATTCTGTTTCAGAATATTTTTATCAAACTGAGGTCCACTTAATTTTCATGCTCTTCTGAATTCAAAATTATCCAAACTTTAAGATTGATTTAATATTACTCTGTTTCAGAATTTTCCAATCACACGGAGGTAATAAAACAATGGACGATGATAGTCATATATCGGTGTCGATGCCGCCAATAGTCGACGTGAATTTCAGACAGACACAGACGGGAGACAGATGCGTTCACGTTCTAGTTGAGAAGACAAGACTGAATCTATCGATGCCATTCATACTGGAGCTGGGCCGCTTCGTACTGGACGCTTTGCCAGGAGAGGGACAGTGCGATGGTGGTGTCGTCAACCTCGGTTACGTTGGCGAATCTAGTACGCAGGTGAGAATTCATCTTAGTTAACATCATCAGGTTGATTCAATAATATTTTTAATGTTATAGGTAACAAAATCGATTATATATATATATGCCATTAATGTAACATATAATGTGTAATATTCTTCTGTTTTCAGCAAAGTAAAGGCGTAGGAACTGATCCAGTTAGACCACCAAGCTCTACAGACAGTACTAGTGGTTATTTCTCTTCAGGAGCCTCCTGTGCTGAAGATCAAACAGGTTATTATCCTACTTATTATGTTATTAACTAATTTATTCATTTATCCATTTATTGTCTTATTTATGTTTTCATTATATTTATTCATTCTGCAATGTAATGTACAATTGATACTTGATTGATGTTCCAACAGGCCAAACTACCCCTTTTCCAATTAATAAAAACAGTAGTTAGCATATTTCAGAAAATCGCCAATTATAACTCCAAAATCCAAAAAGAGTTTGGTGCTTGTGTAGAGTGGATTTTGGAAAGTTTGTGGAGAAGATTGAGTGGACTGTCAATAATCATTTTAAATGAGAGAAAAATACTGATAAGGAAAAACAATCTTTAGGTATTAAAATGTACTAAGGTATTAAATGTACTGAGTTTAGTTTGTGAGATAGAGCTTAGAAGCTAAAAGTAGTACAGTGACATCTATAATCACTGTACAAGGTAGGATTTCATTGATATGACTGAGCTGCTGTTAACTGCAAGTATTCAAAATAGCAACTATTTAAAACTAAGAATATTAGAAAATTCAAGTGAGCGGCGCTTTGCGCTGAACGGGGTGAACTCATTATTCTTAAAATCAGATTAATCAGTACAATAATATAATAAATTTGAAGAACTCTTGAAATATAATGAAACATTAAATGCGCTTCCAATGCACTCTATGAGCTTTGTTTAAAACATTCATTATATGTTGACCTGAGATCAGAAAAAGTCTCAACATTTCTTGTTGGAACTGAACTTGAATTATTCTTTTGATAATTGTTGCTAATATGAAGAATCTGCGGAAGTTCATTTAAATACTCAATTCCAATTTTTCTAATTTCCAGGTTTATCTATATCATTGCAATTGCGCCGGCCAGAAGTTATGCTATTCTCACATAAAGGCAACGAAGATACGAAGAAAAAAGGACATGCTCTACTCATGAGAACAGAACTGCTTCTAGAATACAGTCGCCATCCAGGAAGAGATTGTCTCGTTTGTTCTCTTTCTGGCTTGTATATAATTTCCAATCAACATTCGCATCTTGGCAAATCCCCTTACATGGTAAGCTGTTCACATTCGTAATGTTCGATTTTTACGTTTAGTCTTACTTTGTTAGATTGCACGCTAATTTCTCTTCAAATGGGCTGTTGCAAATAATAATAAATTTATTTTTCAACTAGGATATCCCTGATCGCACAAAACTGCGACTCTATTGAACTACATAAAATGGATTCAAATCCTCCTCCTACTCCTCCTCCTCCTTCTCTTCTTCTTTCTTCTTCTTCTTCTTCTTCATTCTTCTTCTTCTTCTTCTTCTTCTTCTTCTTCTTCTTCTTTTTATAAAACTTTATAGGTCTTGTAAAACAGGAAAAAGGCGAACACACATTAGACATGATTAAACGTACATGTATTATTGTATAAACTTGAAATTCTCGTGTGAGCACCTTTCCCCACATTACAGCACTCCTTAAGAGGTATTTTATCTTTGTTACCTACTAGCACAGAGGAGGGAGTAATCCCTCCTCAGATTAGGAGGATTTCCCTCGTCTGTGCTACTAGAGAGGGAGAAATTTCTCTTGCAGAAAGGCTATATTCGTCTAATGTATTCTTGAAATTTTTGCAGGTTCTCCATCCTTGTGATTTTGAATTTTCAAAATCATTCAAGTCTGAAGATGGCTTGAAAGTGGTTGCTGGTCTTAGCACTATGGATGTTCATCTTTCTCCTAGTACTGTTCACACGCTCGTCAATGTAAGTTATCTCTCATCAATTGAATTATAGGCTATATTTGCTGTACTTTGTTCATTTCATATCGTAATGTAACGTTCGTTACCTCATTTTCAACATAGATCTGTTTGAAACTCACAGCTGTACATTCCTGAATGTTTTTTCTCACTACAAAGGCCCATTTTTTCTCTCCATCTCTTCCAAAATATTGTCCCAAAATTAATTCTCAAAATTTGAAGATTCTGATACATTTGAAAATTATGGTGATACACAAAAGTGCTAAGATGGCTTTCATGAGAGAGCACACATATCATGAACCTCTGTTGCACATGGGACGACACTCGTAATTGCTCCACTAAGCACTGAACTCTTCACATAAATTCTTTAAGTTCAAAATTTTCAACTAGCAATATTTCTTGACTGGGAATTTGTGTAATCAACCGACGTGAAAACTTAACATTATTTTCGAATACATTATTTATCAAATTTCGGAGTAGAAACAGTTTTGGGCTAAGCCTATTGTTTCCTTCCCAATCATATTTTAATGATTTATACTTTTATCAATAAATGGATTGAATTGTCGTTGATAATGTCCTGGATTGTATTTGAGCATTTGTGAAAACGCTTGCAATTGAACTATTTTCTAAGATAGTTTTGTCTTCTGTAATGAGCTCTATTCTTTCTTCTTTTTAGATAATGGAAGAAATTAATAATAATCTTCAAGTAGATGAGTTGGATCTTGAAAACAACACATGTCACTCTTCGTATGACATAGAGAATCTTTGGTCACCTAAGAAGCTAGGGCCTTACAGTTTCTCACATCACTCGGGTAAGTGATACAACGAGTCAATTTCTCATTCTGATTATTTCACATTTACTTCACCTTACATTACAAATTTACAGGCACATCCTCAGAGTTGGATCCCATACACCCAAATTGGTTTTAAAATGTCGGGTGGTACCGTATGATCTTTATATTGAAGAAAAGATAAGCTAGATTGATGACCAAGCAACCAATACAATATATATATAAGTTTATACAACCAATAAATTTGTCCTTTTTTATATCAGGCTGTTCCGTTTCTTTAAAGTGGAAAATCACTTTTGGTAACAAAACCAATTACAATACCAATGTCACTGATAAAAAAACGCAATTCCCATAGTATTTGAAGAGGGATTATATTCATAGAATATGTTATTATTCTGATTAATTCTCATTATTGAGTAAATTGAATTTGGATTTTCTCTAAAGAATACATCATCCAGTCTTAGGTATATAAAGTTGTGTAGCGCCAACCTGGTTCAACTATTTTGAATCAACTAATCCCATTTGATTAGCGTTGTACTGATCCTGGATCAAAGTTGATCTTGCTTGGTGCAACCCAACATTGTATTTTATCCACTCACCACAACTTACCGGTACGTATTTTCTTTAACTGTTTTCAAGCTTCTACGTTTTTCTAATGTTTAACATTTTGTTTCGAATTCAGATGACAGAGGATTCAGAAGAGCATGTACAAGTCAAACATCCGAGACATGCTCACTGTCTGTTCCCAAGCTGTGTGTCGTTTTCGAGCTGGAAAGATCAAGTCACAGGCTGCCAGTTGTACTTCTCAAAATGGCCGCCGAGGCCAGTGTTCACGATTGGTCCACATCCATGTTTATGAAAGGTATCTATTTTGATGATATTTTTATATTTATTATTTTATTCAACAGCTCTTCTAGTTTTCAAAATACAGATTGATCATAAAGAATATCCGCAGTAGCTTTGTGGTGGAATATTATGTTCTGGTTAGATGATGATGATGAATGCTCTTGGTTTTTCTAGTCACAGGCTAATCACAGGCTGTTTACTGATCTCTCTCGTCAGGTGATTCAACAAGTAGTTATGTCATAAAAGAGTTTTTACCATAAACTTATGGTGTTTTCAACACTCATGGCAAATGTAAGTAGGTTGGATTAAGAGTTCTAGAAAGATATTATGGAAAAAAATTAAAAGAGGTTGGATATGTTCAAATAATAGCAAAGTTGCTTTGGTACTTCCAGGAGGGGATGCATGACTTAAATTACTTATATTTATTGTGAATATTCTATACTATTTTATTAATTTACACCTCTGTTTTTCTCTTGCTTCTTTGTTCAAGATTTTCAGTTGATTCAAGTAGATCTGTTATAAAAAATGTTCCAGCCCGAGCTTATGGTGGTTTCAAAGGATAAATTAATTCAATTCTAATTGAAATATATTCACAAATTATTTACATTGAAAACTATTGTTGCCAATGTCTCTTCATAGTGTTACATAGAAACACACTTTACCAATTGAATGGTTTATATTCATTTACGCTCTGTGGTAATTCTTAGTTTCTAATTTACCCTTCCTATTGCCATTCCTTATTTCTTATTTTCTGTTTTAGGTGAGCTGAGAATTCAATCTTCGTGTTTTAACGGTTCTATTGGTGCTTGGGAACCGCTAATTGAACCAGTCTGTGAAGAAGAAACTGTCTATAGACCTTGGGAAATCCTCATTAAAGTAAGTTTTCCATAAACGTACAGGTAATCTCCAAAAATTAAATATTTTTCTAGAAAATTCTGTAGAAAATGTGAAAGTTACTCGATCACTCAGTAGTAATATTGTTAATCTACAATACAAATCCATTTACAGGTTTTCCAAGCTAAATCGTATCCGATATCTCCAAAAGATCATACAATTAAGAACGGTAACAGCACACGCCATAAAGAGCGTAAAGGAAGTGCCAATGTGAAGAAAATTGTGAATGAAGAAGAGTCCGAGACTTCTGCAGATGAGCAAGATCCAGAGGCTATGACATTCATTAGACAAAGGGATCCAGAATCGATTCACTCTCAAAAAAATAACGCTTTGGGTAAGCTCAAATTAATCTACTAGATTTCTGTAATTACAAATTACATTTCTGAAATTATATCAGCATATTTGAGGATAAGTAGATAGAAATTGAAGTTGTCAATATATTTCTTAAAAATTGAAAACTTGAATTATGATTCATTGATTCACACTACAGAGAGTGTATAGTAATATACATTCTCTGTAATTCATACTATTGCCGTCATACGATCAGTTGCTCGAAAATCTAATTAGATTCAAGTTCAATAATTCAACCACTGTAAAGTGAGGTAATTGTATAGACGTCAGATTCGATCACTCCGTTAGATGACATCTAACGGAGCATCATGGATCTAGATAATGTCAGTTTGGCTCCGTTAGATGACATCTTTTCACGGCGGATCTGCGTGTAACTGGTCATGTGACTGAATAATATGAATCAATGATATTTCAGATAAATAAGATACATTCCATTTTAGAATGGAATAAGATATTTGAGATGATGGTTTTGGTTTATAATTTTATCACACCAGTGAAAGAACTGTTAATTTTTGCTTCCAGATAATGTTAGCCTTGTGGGTTATCCTGAGGATTCGGATTCGGAAAACGAGGAAGGTGTTATAGAGAAACTCGCCCATGCTGTTGGTCATTTGTTTACCGGGTAAAGTATAAAATTTAACAGTATTTTGATGGTTATACATTTCACAAAATCTGCAATGTAGGCTAGTATTGTCGCCTTTCGGTAAAAATGCAAGTGAAATTAGAGTTCATTCAAGTCTGGAACCGTTGACTGTCTCGATTCCCTCATTTGTGTTCTAATTCAATGCATACTCACTAACTCATTTGGAATACAATTCAAATTGTATTGAACTATAATTATGGGATGGATAGTTTCTCTGTACTTGTACTCAGAATTAAGGATTCTTACTTACTCGGCTCCAAGACCCATTGCGTCTTTACCTCCCGCAAGAAACCTGATAGCGATTTTCAATCCTTCACCTTTTTCATAGAATATGTATACTTTTAAATCACCATGATTACATGGAATGATTTAAAAAACTAAATTAAATTATATAATATTTTCTGTTCATTTATCCGTCTTGTCAGGCTTAATACACTTGAAACAATAGTCTTTCCAGAACAAAATCTCTTCCTTCATCGATTTTTCTCAGAATTTTCCAAATCTCTGCAGTTTACAATATTGTGATTCATTGTGGAATTAATCTTGTTTTTAAATCTAGCTTTAAATGAAACTATAATTTGCTACAAAATTGTCCAAATATTTGCAGTTTACAAGATTGTGGAATTTCGCTTGTTTCTAAATCTAGTCTTAAATTAAACTGTTATTTGCAGGGATAGTAGTGAAGGTGAAGATTCAGAATCAGATGAGTCGAGTGGTGCTGAACCTTCTGGCGACACTGAAGATGGATCCGAAATCGAGTCGGTCAGTGTTGGAACAGGAACTGTTATTGGCAGAGATGAGAGAGCTGTATTTCTCAAAAAACGATGTAAGTTCAAAATCAACTGATTTACTCCTGTCCATGTAATGGTAGCCTATTTGGCTATTACTTATGTAAGTGTTTTACAATAGTTTATATTATAATATCGAGTAACCTGGCTATTTCAGATCTGGTATCAGAGTTTCCCGTGCTGTGCTATGTACGTGATTATTAAATTCAATATTTGGGAAAATAATCCCAAAGATTACAGAACCTGTCCAAAAAAACATGCGTTACAATTAAATAAATCAAAACAGACTAACGGAAAAAAATAAAAAAGACAAACTACAAAAAAAATCTACTATAAAATCTCCATTTGACCATCCTTATAGAAACTTATAACATTACAAACTCAAGAGAATGCTACGCTTACCAGTCTTTGAAACATTTTTCGATAAATTCAATTTTTTCAAATTCAAAAATCAATTTATTCCCAAAATATATACAAAAAAAGACTATAGATGCATTAAAAAATATATAAGGAATCCACAAGACTGTGTGTAGGAAGAGCTGTTTCAAACTATTTCAATAAAAAATGGAGAAATATATAAGTTACACATCTTAATTGTTTATTAATATTGTTTCTAATATTTCAAAACATGTCATGTGATGTTTTCTGTGCAGGTGACTCAGAAGACTCTGGACTGGAAACGGAAAGTCCCGATCGTATTGCCACCTATGTAACAATAGAGTCAAGGGACAGATTTGAACTGACTTTGAACCCAACATCAATACGAATACTAACGGAGCTGATAGATGCTTTCAGCAAGGATGATTCAACTATTTATAGTCATCCTGAGAACAATCTCACTCTCATCAATGACATTGCTCCTGAGACTTCTGTTACGTTGCTCTCGAAAGCTAATGTAAGTTCAACATTATTATCGTTCACTTGAAACACAACTTTTAATTTCGAATCGATTAATTTTAATAGATATTAGTTGAAAACTACTACTCGTGTAGTGGAACGCTTTCGGACTTGTCTGAAAGATAGTTCAAAAACATATG
The DNA here is from genome assembly GCA_017141395.1 of Laodelphax striatellus. Lineage (NCBI taxonomy): Eukaryota > Metazoa > Arthropoda > Insecta > Hemiptera > Delphacidae > Laodelphax > Laodelphax striatellus. The sequence goes on from CM029536.1 coordinate 8,327,565, forward strand.
CTTTCTCTCGGGAAAGTTCGAAAGCGCTCCACCACGTGAGACGTAAGTAGTAGTTGTCATCTAATATTCATTGAAATAGACTACTTAGTCGTTATAAATTGTTTCAATTTAATTATTATCTAGCAGTTTGTCATGGAAAGTGGAATTGGATAATATGATTATCGTCTATCAATCCATTCTGAATAAAGCTAACGATCAGAAAATATAAATAGTACTATAGTAAAATAGTATATTAAAGTATACTGCAAACTGTATACAGTTTGCAAGTTTTGAAAAAAGTATGGGGAAATGAATTGGAGAATCGATGAATGAGCTGTAAATATAAGACTATATTTACAGTATTATATTTGCACTGGTTTCATAAATTGGAAAAGGGACAGTTTTGGGCGTAAGTCTGTTGGTCCATTCATTAGGCCTAAGTATAAATTGTACATTTCTGAATAAATGAATAATGAATCATTTCAATTTGTCTTGGCAAAATCAAAGTTTACTTGAGTGTCCCCTCCTTGAGTGAAACCTCCTTATGAATCTTTTCAACCATTTCTGTTCAACCTTTCCTTACAAAATAAGGCCTATGTTGGAAATGAATGAGATTGCCTTTTTAAAAAAATTCCAAGTAGAAAAAACTTGACTTATATTATAATGACGATCGTATTTGACAAAACAGTCTCATGAAGTCAAACACCAGGATCGTCACTATGATGTAAGTTGAATTTGGTTTTCTACTTTGGTTTTCTACTTTTGGTTTTCAAAATCACTTTAATCTTATCAGTAGAAAAAAATGTATTACTTAATGCAGTTGAAAATGTAGAGGCGGGACTTATTTCCTAGTTGACTGGCCGATTTTGTAATTAATGTATGAACAAACAAAATGAACAGTGAATTGTAAGTGATGTTATGGATTATAATTTCAGGTAGGACCTGCACAAATAATAATGACTTCACTCTATGAGAAAGTTGATTCAGTTCCTAGTAGTCCTGCTTCGACGGTGGCTACAGATTTCAATGACCTCAGTTCGATGGCTTCAGATCATGATGCTGAAAGGTAGTCTTTTATCTCTGTTCTCTTTGCAATTACTATTACCTAGAAAAAGCAGGTGACACAAAAAAACGTGAAGAAAATTTTAATTTTAACTTGTAATGGTAAAAACATGAAGAAAAATTCTTGTTCTATCAAGGAAACTTCAATTTTCAAAGCCAGTATCCTTCAGATAACGATCATCCAAAAACATGAATTCTTTATCTCTCATCCTCGAAAAAGTAAGGTCAAAACATTCTTCGTGTTGAACCAGCACACCAAACTCCAAACTGTAACTTTGTAGCTGTCCAACAGTCGTTAGTGCAAATAATGACGATTCTCAATATCTGCGATTCCGTGTATTTACTTTACCTCTGGTATGGAAATGACTTCACCCCACATGCAAAATCTCACAGTACGCTTCCACGAATAGATATAACGTTCGAATGGTCATCATCTAAAATATATTGTCTTCAAGAATTGAAATTCATTCATTAGAACAGTTGATGGCAAGTATATATCTTTGTTTCAACCCTTGAAATTTGAAAGTTAATTTTTCCCACCCTCGTTAGTGTTATTTCAAAAAAATAGTTTTTTTGTTCACCCTCACAAGTATAACTACATATCACCAACTTTATAACTACAATGACGATACAATTTTATTCTGAGACGATACGATATTGTGCATTTTTTTAACTCATCGTAATTTTCAGTTTTGATGGAGGTTTCTCGAGTTTGCAGAATAGCCAAATTAAAGGAAACGAATTCATGTCACCTGTACTCAGATTTCCTCAAGAGACAGTTTCTCATCTCTATAAAATAGTGACGGATGGCAGATTACGGTTCCATGTTCCTGGTGAGTTCAATTGGAAACAACATTTTCAATTTATTTTATATTTTTATAATTGATATTATTCACCTTACTTGGGCTAGTTCGTTTTCAGTCAAACAACGTTCTCAGGAAAGCAAAGAAAGAAGTCGAATGTCATTAGAACGGACTAAAAGCAACCAACGCAACTTGTTACAAAAAGTAGAAACTGATAGCGTTGGAAAGAAGCACAAAATAACAACTTTGAATAACTTAATGAGCTTTTAGGGTTGGTTTATGAGATTGGGATTTACTAGTCCATCTAGTTCATCTTTTAGACTCGAGATGATCTGTTGTTGGACTTATAAACTTTAAAACCTCGGGTTTTCCCTGCGATAATATTACTCCTTTACGCCTGGGACCTGCTAATCATGAGCTCATAAACCCGATTTTTAACACTTGGCGCAAAATCCTGTTTTTAGCATCAAAAGAGAGATAAACCCGAGCTCATTAACCGCCCCTTAGGGCCGGTTTCTCCAACGACGATTAAACCAATTTTTAGATTAATCTTAGGTTTAAACTAAAAATGTGTTTCTCCAATGCCTTTGAAGCATAACTGTTTAATCTAATCGTTAACCTATTATTCTCTTTAGTTTAAACTTGATAAGTGAATGTTTGGAGAAAGACTATTGTTATCGAACTATTCATGTTATTATCATTATAATCTCCTCTGAACTACCTATACTAATTTATTATTCGATTTATATTATAATGCATTTTCAAGCTTAATGCCTGTACGACTTGTACTTGACTCAACTATTACCCACTCTACTATCTTGTTCAATTATCACTTATTTATTGTCCTAGTATATTGAACTAGTAATGATATTTTATTGAATATCTTACAATTTAGAATTATTCTGTATATTTTCAGGCTTTGAAGACCTTGAAGTGCTCTGTCCTCAGCGTACGACAAGCAAGCTACACATGCTTCAACCGATCAAGAATAATACCAGGTACTATTTGGTTGTGAATGTAAAGTGTGACCATTGGGGAAGAACAATAACAGCTTCTAGTCCATTGCAGGTAATTTTGAAGTGTCATTCCAACTTTTTAAATAATTTATTTCGAATCCTCTGTAACGCTACGATTAATTGAGGGATGTCCTTACCATATCTCAATCACCATCTCTCAAGTATGTATTCATCATCTCTTGTAGGTGCTGCTTTTTTCAATTTATCAATGATTATTATGACTTGGTGTTGAATGTAATGTAATTGATTTTTTTCGAAATCATGAATAATTTTAATTGAGTTCTCTCTTCTTCTTGTTTTCCAGATTCACAATGAAACCACATATGCCATGGGAATTTACTACAAGAAGCCTGTTTTGGAAAGTCTCGGTATTGACCATATTGGTGAATCTGTGAATCCTTTTGATGATAAGAATAGAATCGCTGTGATAGAACCTGATGAAGTGTACAACGTTCCATTATTTGTTGCTTACCATTGTAAACTGCACATTCTTCCCGCGTATGTAGAGTAAGTACACAAGTTTCTAGTAACCTTGAGTTATACATTCACGTATAATTTTAATATAATGTCTCAATCTGCCTTCTTATATACTTTTATATGAAAATACTTTAGCAAAAACTTATGACTGTCACTGTGACCGTTATATTGGGCCAATTTAGATGCGGTTTAAGCCAGAAGAAACGTTTTTGGTCCTAGATGTGCAGGTTTCATTTGTATTTTGGAAGAAAATTCGTTCAATGGGTTAAAAATGCAAAATAAACTTAGCGCTATCACTCGGCGTCTGGAGGAACTACGTGCGCAACGCAGTACTGAACTATGCTCCGTATTGTTGGTTAGTCTAGTTTATATCTTACTTACGAGATTAATCTTATAGTATTACTCCAACATGTATGCTATAAGTTCCCCACTTCCCCCATAACATGTCTATGATAAACAACTCTTGTGTGTCGCTCCACCAATGATAAACAATAAAGCTGAATAACTAGTGATTTTGTAGGATATAATTCATTGTACTTGAACATTGTCTTATAAATTATTATAAATTTATTGTTATCCGTGATCTGTACCTGATATTGCAGCTAATATAGACATAGACTTTTATAATATGTAGGACTTTTATATTCCAGCCTTCAATTATTATTAAGTTCATAATGATATTTATGTTTCTGTATTTTTGCAGTTCCTATCATGTAGCAGAGACTGGGTTGTGGTGGCAGGAGCTAGCCTCTGATTTGAACTCTCCAAGAGATCTGATTTGTCTACCAAAAGAAGAAAAAGATGCTACAGTATTCTCGTTAAGAGTAAGTTCATAATGACTAGAAACTCAACATATTAAACTTGATAACACGATAAATTGCTTGAATTTCATTTTGATTTCTGAAAATCAAATATTAATGTTCTTTATAGAGGATTGGTTCACGTTATTGAAGATGATAACGTGACTTGAATTTATTCAGTGACAAACTTTTGAATCTACTCAAATCCTTCCACTATATTTTTATGCTACATTATTCGAATAATGCTCAATATATTCCTTCTTATTGTAAATTATATTTATTATTTATAATAAAAATCAAGGAAGCATGCGGGATTACTCTATTGTTAAATTGCATATGTTTTTACATTGTTTCTATTTTATATTCTCAGTTATTTTCACTTTATTAATTTCAATTAGGTTTATTTTGGCGTCAAGCTGTAAGCCTCTATGTGTTGTGACTTGGTATGCATGTATTAAATAAATAAATTACTCCTATTATTTTATTCCTTCACATAATTATGATAGGTATTTACAATAGGTAATAGATCATGTTACAAAGCAATACAAAGAAAATTTAAAAAATACTATTATAAAAATGTAGCTGTGATGAAAAACGTTTGTTCTACAATTATTTTATTTAATAATAAAGAAGTTATTTTATTTTTACCGTATTCTATTTTAGGTGCTTTGTGAGGAAGGAAGGCCGACTAACCGAATATCGCGCTCGATTCCTAACTATAAGATAAGACTGATGCCTCCCCTGGCCGTACACAACCGATTGCCTTATGCCATAGAAGTAAAGATACCGACAATAAAGTACGAGGTCAGGATAGAGGCTGGTGAAAAGGCCAACATTTATTTTTTGAATCTAACAAAAACGCACAAAATCAGTGTAGAGGTAAGTTGATTTTTTCACATTATTACTGAATATTTCAAAAGTATTTTTGTAAATGTACTGAATCATTGCAGACTCCCGAAATTATTCAAATTTCTGTAGGTGAGTGCAAGATTTGTAACAATGTAGCCTCTCCAAATTACGAGTGTAGAGTAAAAGTCAATTCACACATGACCGACTCGACGCCAACCCGACGTTTTCGTTCTGCGCATGCATCACCAGCCCATGCTCTGATTGGTCCATCCTTGTTGATGAATGCTAGACTTCTCACCATGCCTATTATATGTATATCAAAATTGATGACTTGGATGAGATTGTGTTGCAATAAAATGACAATATTTGAGAGACTTGAATACACGCAAATCTTGCTATATATGATATAATTTAATACAAACCTTGCACATACAGTACCTTTCAGTTCTTATTGTGTGGAATTCCCCCACTGAATTGCAGTGCATGCATCAGGAGAATCTATATAATTAAATTGTTGATTCTGACGTTTCCAGGTTCCTTCCTACTTGGGAATTCCGTGGCTTGGCTCCTTCACACTCAGCTCAGACCTGGAGGAGAAAATTGTGACAATGGCGACCGAGCATGAGACTGAAGGTGGAAACAAGCAGCTGGGTCTCAGCATTAAAGTGGATAGATCCGAATCGTGCGACATCATGTTTCATGCACCGTATTGGATCATCAACAAAACATCGCTACCTCTTCAAATTAGGGTAGGATTTCAGTGTGCCGCATGAATATTTACATTGTGCATTTACATTTACAAACATGTACATTTATATTAACAGCACAGATAGAATAGAATAAAAAAGAAGGGTTTTATTCTGCGATAACAGTGTCATAGCTACTAAAATCTGGCTAGTTGAAAATAACTGTAGTGCTTTTCATCCTTGAAGACAACTGGCCTGCTTGGTGCGTTATCCAATTGGAATGCCCGGCAATGTTGTCATATTGTGTGCTGTTCAATCATCTGTGCACGCATGCGTATTAAACCGAAATTTCAGTCTGATATCACGACTCGGTGTGATTTGCAAGTCAGGCAAATCATCTTGAATGATTTACAAGTAGAGTAGATGATCAGAAATTGAACATCTGTTCATCACTATTGTAGAAATGTGCTTATTGACAATGTTGCAGGCGTGTGATTTGCTAGCTAGGAAAGTTGTGCAACTCTCTTGAAACTTCTATCATTGACTTCTATATTGATGACTTCTATCAGTTCAATTTCTATCATTAAAATGAAAACTATCACTCCTCACAAGGTTTTTATCATTCAAATGAGCACTCTGCTCAAGGCTCTTGTTCTAGAAACTTCGGGGTAACAAAACTTCAACATCTGATACAGATCTTCATCTAAAATCAATGATACCGTTGCAAATTTCAATTTCCTATGAGAAATACGCGAGGAGAAATTTCTATTTCATTTCGTGAGATTTGCTAGATAAATAGATGCTTGATGTCTAATCTGCGCTTGCATATACCTTCAATTTGATACCTCAATATGAAAATATGGTCGGTCCAGTAGTAGAGACAATCGAACTCTGCAAAAGCTATATTTTTCAACGTTCTAAATACGATCTCTTTATGTTGTCTGAGGAGCTAGATTGAATGCTTTTTCTCTTTTACAGGCTTCCTTAACAGATGTTGTCTATGAGGCGCAAAGTGAAGAACCACTGCTCTACTGCTTCAGAAAGCAACGTAAACGCTGTATCCGACTGAGAGCCTACCATTCATCTTGGTCGTCTGCTTTCTCACTGGACACAGTAGGCAGTTCGGGGTTGATTATTTGCAGGTATTATTCTAGAATCTAGACTCTTGTTCAATTAAACAGTTGAAAATTTAATTCTTCTCGTCATTTTCAATGCATGATCGAATTAACTTCGCATATCTATCCATTTATTTGACCTATTCTTCAATTTTTAACGCATGATCAAATATCATAACTTTCCAGGTCATCCATTTATTCAACCTATACTATAAGATTTCTACAAATAACCTATACTTTCATAGTTTTAGCAATTTTATTAGGGCCTGGTCACATACGATTGTGGTTGCTTTACTTCATTTCACTAACAAAGCTACATGGTTTACTTCACTTACTCGCATAGTAAATCTATATAAATCGTATGGTATATAGTAAGTGAAGTGAAGTAAAGCAAACCATAATCAAAGTAGCTCTTCTAGTGAAGTGAAGTAAAGTAAAGCAAACCACAATCGTATGTGACCAGGCCCTTACCGTTTATAAGAATAAATAAGAGTTCCCAAAATTAAAATACAGATATACGGAATGTGACTTACAGTTTCGTAGATTTAGCAATTTTAAAACTATTTATAAGAATAAATTAGAGCTGACATAACTTGAAAAATCAGAAATAATACTTAAAACTATAAAAATAATCGACTGACAACTGTAACCGAGGTATTGTAAATCATTAGCTAGTGATAATAATACAATAACTATGATCTTGTGAATAAAGAATTTCACATTAGATTATTTTGTATATTGTTTTCACCTTGAGTACTCAGTATTTATCAGAATGATTTATCTTAATTCACTATAAAGTGAAATGCTTTTTTCAATAAATAACCCTCTATAAACAATAATGCAAACAATTTACAACAGACATAAATACACTAATATCCGAAATGTTGATAAAGAAATTCTTTCACTATTACACAATAATCTATGTGAATTTTAATAACAATTTCACTGGTTTTAAGAAACTTTTAACGATAAAATACCTAATTTTCTTTTGAAAATTCATTGACATATTGATAAATATTCATTGACAATATTATTATCATTATCATTATCATCCATCTTTTAAAATTAGGAAGTATTGTTACACTAATATTACACTACAGATTTGTTTTGAAGTTCTAACTATTCTAATCGTTACAGGGATCATGAGAGAAACAGGAAATACAGGATATTACTGAAAGTAGAACTAGCAAACTCCTGTCCTCATCTGACACGAATCGTCTCCTTTCTGCCAAACTTCCTGGTGAGCAACGAGAGTAAGCGACCACTGCGATTCATGGAAGACAATGAAAAGGCGGATCTCTGGATTGACCTGGCTCCAGGACAGGTATGAATGAGAATATATTTTATTTGCCTTAAAAACATTATGCAATTTTTAGTTGAAACATTTTGATACTAATGGCACTACTGGCATAAGTGAACTTGTTCGAAATGTGCAGTGAGTTCAAAATAGTACATTATTATTTCAAGCGAGAAAACCAATTAATAAAATAGTTATACCGTAATGAAATAATGAATAGAATATAATGTAAATGAATGTATACTCTTTACTATGAAACAATAAAGAAACAATTGGTAGATTTAATTTAGGCATTAAATATTTTTGTTTAAAATATTTCTCCCATATTTCATGATCCCATTCAATAATTATTGTAGTGTTTTAGACTATTTTATTGTACATAATAATATTGATATTATCGATCGTTGTATAAAAGTTATGGAAACACTTCACTGCACAATAGTATTCGTCTACAAAACAGATGTCAAAACAATTCATTTTACACACATAATAAAGTTTGATAAGTGTAATATCATACAATAAACTTACCCAAAAATATAATAATAAAGTATACAATTGTTGTTTGTTTTATTTCTAAACTGTTGAAATTAATTTTCATTGACCAATCTTGATAATCTTGATGTAAGATTCAAGAATCAAGATACCCTTCAGTTCTCACAAATTTTGAATTAACTCTTGTGACATGCTACTCTGTTGACATGATTTGTTTGAATACTTCCAGTATTGAATAGAATAGTAATATAATAAAATAGTGATACAAACTTGTTTGTTTTAGTGTACTCCCTTTTGGCCAGACACGGATTCCATGCACATGTTTGTCAAGTTCCGGGATAGCAAAGTCATTTCTCAACATTTCCCTATTACCTGCATACACAGCACTGTTCTCAGAATGGATAAAGGTGTAAGTATTCACATAAGCTATATAACAAGATGATTGTAATCACATAATTTTATTTGTACGATAACTAACAAAGTTTTATGTTTGTTTGGACGTTTTAATGCATCACTAGATGAAGCGCGATTTGAGATGCATTGTGGTTGAAAGACTGTAATTAATAATTATCATTATTTCCCATGAAAATGTCTTGTTCTTGTGAATTCTAAAGACGTCGTGCTGGTATCACAAATTTAATGAATGTCAATTTGACAATTTTTGGATTGGTTTGATACTATGTTATACTTCAGACTGTTCCTCTCCTATTATATGAATTTGTGATAAACTTCGATAACTTCTTGAAGTAATATTTCAAATCAAATCAAATCATTTATTTATCCTTGAAAACAAAATACAGCAAACTTAGAAAGTACAATGAAAAATAATAGAGTTAATAATACAATAGATATAATATAAAATAGTATTAATAACAAGGAAGGTCCCTGCAAAGGCAACAGCCTGAGCGCAGGGGCCGAGTATTACATAATAACAAATAAAAATAAGCAGCAGTAACCAAAATAATACAAAGAAATTTCTTATTATAACAGTTGAGGAAAAAAATTACTCACAGTACAAGGTAAAGAAAATACAAGTAAAAAAAATAATAAAGAAATAAACCCTTGAATGTACAAACAGAATTTGCAAGAGAACATTTACAATTTGAAAAAAGAGGTGAAAGCTGTATCGAAAAAACCTCACAAAACCTTAAAGCAACATAAAACTAACTAGAATTTGGAAAAAAGTGAAGTAATAGCTTTTTAAGTAAAGTGAAGAAAGTAAAATAAGTTAACAGATATTGAACGTGCCAGGATCTTGTGAAAGGATCCATCGATCTATTTCATTTAAGAGCTTTCCATTCAAATTACCAGAAATGAAATTCTCAGGTATCACATTAATAAGTTTATGAACAATATAGTTGAACTGTCTTCTACAAATGGATAAAACTGCATTGTGTGATTCAAAAGTAATGGATAAGGGACGGATATATACGGAGGTTGAAAAGTTCACTATGTTTATTAATATAAATTATTAAATTTTTTATATACAGCTGCCTAACAGACATGACGTTAATTTCATTAAAGAGACTTTGTGAAATTAAAGAGACTTTATATTTGTAGAAACACCATAAATTCTGATAGTGTTTCAAAAACAAATTATTCTATCTTAAATTGCTCACAGCTACCAAATTTATTTATTCATTGTCTTTCAATACAAGGTAAAGTTAGAATTCGCAGGTCCTCTCTTACACTTAACTTTAAAAAATGAGATTGATCGTTTGAAAAAAAAATGCTTAGGGTTCATTGTTAAATCTTAACAATCTTAATAAATTGTCACTTTCTCGCAACAGTGCTTCGCACACACAGGCTGTTATCCCCTTGTAATTTTCATTTTAGTAAATTATAATTGTAATTTGAGTATATTTTAGTGAATTATTATTCTATTTATTACTATTATTGAAATAGAGTATATGAATATTAAGAATTTTTGGTTGTATTCCAGAGTGCTCTGTGTGTGGATGTGAGCGGTGGATGGGAGAGGCCTTTCTGTATAGTTTTCAGACCTTATATTCCAGGCGATGCTCCAGTTAGAGTAGACAATCTTTGTGAGGACCTTTTTCTGAAAATACATCAGCAACAAATGGGACAAGTAATTATTTTCATTACAAATAGCGCTATAATAGTTAGTGATAAAACATGGAAAAATAATCAGTATACTAGTTCACTGTATGTTCTTTAAAAAGTGAATCATTAATATTACTGTTTCAACCACTTCAACTATGATACACTATCTATCTATTTTATATTACTTGTGGTATATTATTTTCAATCGATTGTAACTCATATACCATTGTGTATGAGTGTATAACATTGTATACACATTGAACCATGTATCAACTGTAATTAAATAATATTTGGACTTTAGCAACAAAAAATACTGAAAAAGTATATTAATTTATAATACTGAATACTTCTATATTGTATACTAATAGTTTATATTAATACTGAATACTCATAATTTTTTCAAACTTGAAAAAGTATATCAATTTATTTTTGTGACTGACATAGTTGAATTTTGAGATTTAATGTCATGTTTCATTCTCTCTGACAAAGGTATTGTTATCGATTGAAAGGGAATAATTATAGTTTATCATTCTTCTAGTAGGCCGGTAGTTAGATACTCAGGAAATCACAATCACAATGCAAAATTTGGTATGAGAATTGACAGCTGCATTCAGTTAAAGATGATCGAAATAAATTTGATTAAACTATATAACTAACAAAGAGAACTCCGGTTGACCAAAATATAAAGACTGAATCTCTATTTTTTATCTCCTCCTTTGAGATCGTATTTTAACTACTAAGATAGCTTACTTAGAAAACTTGAATTCTCATCTTTTATTGAATACTTATTCTTATTTCCTCAGGTTGCTCTTTTGAGTCCTTACCAGTCGTTACTGTACACTTGGGATGACCCTTGTAAGGAGCGCTCACTCCTATGGAACATCTACAACAAGAAAAGCAGAGACTTTACGGCTGATCTATGGAAGGTGAATAATGTTGTTTTTCCCTGCCATTCTGTTAGAATATCGTATTAATAAAAATAATAAATCGATAAATTTTAGGTACAATTTCAAGGTAAACTGATTTATTCAATAACACGTAGTCTTATCTTTAATGAAGTGTCACTCATTATACAGGGTGTCCCAAAAAATACCGATGCCAGTACTACCACGGTATTCTACAAGTCAAAACAAACAGAAAATGTCGTTGGCAAAATGCTGATTTCTCCTTAGTTTACTTGTAATCCGCCATTTTGTGTTTTTAATATTTTTCAACATATCTCGTTGAAAAAACAAGATTTTCTTATGAAATTTGGTAGGTTATAATTAAATGGTTCTTCATATATCAAAGTTTCAATATCTGTTTTTCAAAATGGCGATCGACTAAACTTTTCAATTCCGATTTTACTGGAGAAATGTTGCTTTTTACGATAAAACTTTCAAATACAAAAATGCAGAATTTTATTTTGAATAAATGGTATATAATCAGAAGAATCGGATGATAAATAACAGAGATATTATTTGAAGATTACAACTTCTGTGTTTCTTCATTTCTTCAGCAGTGAGACATGAGAATAAATTTATGAACACAAAACATGTTTGCCTATCTTGAGCGTTCCCAAATTTACTACTGTGTCATATTTTCGCATTCATGAAATTCATCAATTGGTTGTTCCATCCAATAACAAATTGAGGAACGTTCGAGTGACAAAGATAGTGCAAACATATGTTTTGCATTCATAAATTTATTCTCATGTCGCTGTTGAAGAAATGAAGAAACACAGAAGTTGTAATCTTCAAATAGTCATATCTCGGTTATTTATCATCAGATTCTGATATACACCATTTTATTCAGAATAAAGTGCTCTACATTTAGGCTTGAAAGTTTTTATCGTAAAAGCAACATTCTCCCAGTAATCGAGATTGAAAAGTTTAGTCGGTCGCCATTTTGGAAAAAATGGTGATATTGAAATTTTTTGATATATGTATTTTGTGGAACCACACCTTTAATTACAGCCCTACCAAATTTCATGAAGAAAATCTTGTTTTTCAACGAGATATGTTGAAAAGTCATTAAAACACAAAATGGCGGATTACAGGTAAACTAAGGAGAAATCAGCATTTTGCCAACGACATTTTCTGTTTGTTTTGACTTGTAGAATACCGTGGTAGTACTGGCATCGGTATTTTTTGGGACACCCTGTATACAAATATAGCTAGGTGAATAGAATACTATTATATGCTTGAAAAATTACTGTACTTAGAAAGTGAAATGTACTCACAGATTAGTGTTTACTGTACTTTTTAAGTACAGTAATTTTTTAAGTATAGTAATTTTGAACAAGTGAAAAAAGGAGATGGATCCACATCAAGTGAGAATATAGTTATTCTAATTACCTTGCAAATAAGTTTGTAGTTCAGTTATTTATTGAATAAATTTTACTATTGAAGCTAGAATTGTTGAAATTTTGAATCCATCTCATTTCATGATCAATGTACGTTTCAATAAATAAATTGCCATCAAAAGTTGGCCAAGCTCTAAACTTAAATTGTTGTGGATCCATCTTCTTTTTACACTTGATAAAATTTAGACTCTAAGGTAACTCGAAAAGTGGAAATTTTACTCACATATCAAGTGCTTATGGTGATTTTGCATTGTTGTTCTTCCTTAGAACACATTACAAGTGGTCACTCGGTGAGAGCGGTTGCTAAGTGATCAGGTGTTTAAGATTCAAGATCGCTCTCGGATGGGAGACCGACACAAAAAAATTGTGCAATTTGGCGAGGTGGAACCTACCCGTAAGGGTCTCCCCACCAATAAAAAGCCATACGATAAAAAAAAGAACACATTTTACAGTGAACATTTACTTTGAGTAACTCGTTTTACAGTGAAAACTTACTTTGAGTAACTCGTTTCTCAGTGAACATTTACTGTGAATTTAGTGTAAAATGTGTTCTGAGAAGCATCACACCAATGCGAAATGGCCTTAAGCACTAAATGTGTGAGTAATACTTTTTTTTGAGGTTGATGCCCACATGAGCTCTAGGCTTGTGCTTGGGTAATGAGTGGGGTGATGATGAGAGACGACTGTTTTTAGGCAGTCGGGACCGACGGCTTTTCGTCTCCTCCGAAAGACGGGAGTGGCCGTTTCTGTCAAAAACCGTTCCGGCAACTGTATTCGATCTTGGAACCTTTGGATTATCAGACCGGCGCTTATCGCCTTCGGCTACGGACCACTTTCACGTTACATTAGGTCCAAATCTGAACATAACTCTATTTGAAAACACTTTCGAGTAGAAATTTATCGAAATTATGTTCCCATCAATGAAGTGTCAAACTCATTTTACAAGTTAGTCAGTTCTTAATTGCAAACCATTTGATTTCTGATCTACCAGGACGGGTTCGGACAAGAGAGAGTGAGCTTTCACATAGTGAAACAGAAGCAGGCGGCCAGCAGCAGCACACCGGCAGCCACTCCAACGGTCACGGCCAAACTTTCGGCCAGCCTCAAGAGGCTTTCGTCACCAGCCGCGGAAGGCGGCAGCAGCAGCAGTGATGAGTCTGACTCGGACGAACTACAGAAACCTCAGGTATTATACACAGTAGAATACTGTTTGCTTGTTCTGGTGCACATGACGTCAACTATGAGAATGAAAAATCATATTTTAAAGAGATGATCTTTAAAAAACCAGCTACTTGACAAGAGAATCAGAAACTAAAGAGTGATTCAAAAAGAATACCACAACTTTAAAACTTTGTATTTAATGAAAGAAATATAATAGAACCTTCTGTTATACATCATTTCAAAGAGTAATTAAAGTTTTTATTAAAAAGAGTTCAGAGATGTTCCATATGACCCTCCAGACACTCCGAGAAATATCAACCCAAAACCTCCCTCAAACTCTTTCCACTCTCACTGTAGCATATCAGGCGTAACAGTTTGATAATCTGCTGTTATTTCTTGTTTCAAATCATCAATATCCATCCACCATTGAAGATTTGATTATTTGAAACAAGAAATAACAGCAGCCATCCAAACTGTTACGCTTGACATGCTACAGATAGTTGGGAACAAGTTTGAGGGAGGTTTTGGATTGATATTTCTCGAGTGTCTGGAGGGGTCATATGGAACATCTCTGAACTTGTTTGTGAGTGAAAAAATTCTTTAAATACTCTTTGTAAAGATGTATAACAGAAGGTTCTATGATGTTTCTTTCATAACATACAAATTTTTAAAGTTGTGGTATTCTTTTTGAATCACCCAGTATTATAATCATTTTGTGATTAGTCTACTTGACAGATATCCTAGAACCACACACACCAATAAAGGAATGATGACTAACTACAAATATGAGATATTAATCACGAAGATATAGCCTACAGACAATATCAAGGTCAATCAATCATGATTCATTGTTATGTGTATTATCTTGTCTGTGCTTCAACTAATGAAATATTTGTCTTGAAAGAAGTATTACTTGTAGTATAAATGATAAATCATGTAAATTCAAATTCATGAACAACTAGTTAATTTTAAACCTTTTTATGCTGTCAATTTACATGTTGCTCATTGATAAGAATACGTGTTGATACATGTATTAAATTCTTAATTGAAGCGAATATTTTTTAACAATGATGAATAAATCCTTGTAATTTGTTTTACAGATGAAGAAAACTAGAAAGGACAAAGTTGTAGTTTATTGGGTGAGCTACTTGGAAGGCCATCAGCGAGTTCTACTCTTCACTCAAGATGAACGCCTGGCTTCTCAAGCACGCTGCAGAATTGATGCCGAAAAAAGCAACATCGAGATATTCTTTGCTCTGAGAGGCTTTGGCGTATCATTGGTAAGTCAATTTGTATTAGAAACCAACAAAACTTTTTATTTTCATCTTAGCCTAGTAAACTCTAATAAAACTCTAAGGGCCGGTTCATGAGCTCGGGATTTAGCCAAGTCCTAGACTAAAACGGGTGGCCACCGTAGCATCGACAAACGTTAGCCTCGACACTATGTACTAAGGGCTCTCTATGCTGCTAACCCACTAACGTATCGAGACAAACGTTTGTCGATGCTACGGTAGCCACCCTTTTTAGTCTAGGACTTGGCTAAATCCCCAGCTCATGAACCGGCCCTAATAAAAAGAGGGAAAATAGACCGACCAACATTAAGATTAATCCAAAATTTCTCCCTCTCTGTCTTGATCTTTCTTTTATGTACCTAATACTTTATTTGATATTCATGTTTGAAATGGTCCTATAATTATTGAAATACTACAGAAATATTGATCTAATGGAACGGAACGGTTAGCTTCGCGGTTAATCCAAGCTTGTTATCCGAATAAATATGAGTTATCCGGTAAATGGATAAGTAACTAGTGCTCCGTACTGCAGTTGAACAGGTGACCACGTTTTGGCCAGATCCACTTATTTTGAACTGAGTCCGCACTGCTGGATGTTTATCTGAAATGTTGATGGAATATAGAACATTCATAATAATAAAACATGATCACGACCTATTCTAGATACAGGTCATATTATGTTCAACTTGGCAAAGGGTGGTTAAGGCTGAATATCGCTAATGTTTACTTTCAAATTTGAAGATGGTGGTTTGGTTATTAGTGTGATTCGAATCTTTGGTGCAATGTATTTAGAGCAGACTGTGACAACCATCTACCAACCTACAGTGCGGCCTACGGCATAGTGTGTTTTCAAAAACACTTACTTGAAAATACTTACGTTCGAAACTAACGTAAAACTAAAGGTGCATTTCAATCTTAGGAAAATATGGTGGATAAGAAAATTACCATATTCCCTCTTGTTCTAGTGATCTGCATTGAATATTCAATTTTATCTTCTCAATTAATAAATTAAATGCAGTAAACATACAAAATCGAATACAGATTCTTAGAATACAGAGGAAATAGACTAATTCATTTTATTTCAACAGAAAACTTTGATATTCCTTATATACCATTCAAAGTATGGAAAATCAGCAAACCTGGACATCTGTGTGTTTTCTGGATGTAACTCATCTCGATACTTTCCTGTTATAGGACACGTCTACTCATCTAGAGATATCAATAGTCGATAAAAAGCTTCAAAAGTATCGATACTCATCGATATGAGAAAAATATAGGTTATTAACATAACCTATAGGTTAACATAACCTTATTGGTTATCATAGGTTATCGATATCGACTATCGATATCTCTAGATGAGTAGACGTGTCCTATAAAAGGAAAGTACCCTCATCTCTTAATTCGTGTCCCTCAATGCATTCATATTTGAGATTCTCATTTTGAAAGTGTATCGTTTTGTTATGTTGTAGACGCAAGACACTAAGCATCGCCAGAAAGAGCTGCTGTATGCCAGTCTGACTGACTCGGCTGCCGTTTGGGAAGTGAACGTGGCGCACAAATGGAAACTGCTCACTTTGGAGCTGGCTTCGTGGGTTGAGGACAGGTGGCGCCAAGATCTGAAACGAGCTCAGATGAAGGACTTTGTACATGTGAGTTAATGAATTCTCATAATCAAGTTTCTATTAAATTTAATTCTATCAATCGAAATAAAATATTGATAACTATTTCTGCCACATATTTTTAATCAATGAAAATATTTTAACAATTTAATGGAATGGATAATATTATATTATACAATATTCATAAAATCTACAAGATAATTTAATCCAACCCTTTTAAATCAGAAGTTCAATATTGAATAAATGCAATCACGGGTTGTATGATGGCCAAGTTGCTTGACCATCTCAGAAAAATTTGATTCTTGCTGGGTTTGTTCCTTATAATTTTGTCATAATAAAAGTGTTTATAGTGGTGAATTTCAAGTTTGATATTCAATTTTACTCATCCCACATTTTTTGTCTCAAAAGTAGAGTAATTGCAATGTAATTTACACTAATATCCATGTTTTTGAATAAGGTAAGCTTCAAAATGATAAGGAACAAACCCAGCAAGTATGAGGCTTTGTATGAGATGGTCATGCAGCCATTTATTTTTATATTGGACCACTTGGCCTGGATTGACCCCCATCTATGTGTTGGGTTTTCTACATGAAAAATATTTTCCAAGGTGTTCATGTGTAAGTTTGATATTGGAAAGTGACTAATAGATTCATTGATAGAAGTTAAGAAAATTAGTTGAAAATTACTAGGTGGAAAAAGTTCTGGTCCCAAGTAAATATATTTTTTGTCCGATAATTCTGTGCATTCTTGGCTGAATCTGTTTTTGTTTAGCCTTCTGTGATTAATATTTGAACTCTTAAATGTTTCAAACTATTAAATTTATTTTTCAATTCTACTGAGTTCAAGATTCATAAAACGAATGGTCAAGTTTAAATAAAAAAAATAGTATTCTATAAAGTGTATCTCTTTCGTATTTCTTCTATTCATTTTCATAATATATTTTCAGGTCGATTTTGAGAAAATGCACATGACAAAACCATTCTTTGGTGAACTAAGGAGAAGGTACAGCCCTGCTCTATGGGTCCAGTATAGAAAATCTGATAATTATAATTTCCTTGATGTCAAGATTCACCAATTCCAGGCAAGTTATATTCACATCCTTTGTCTTATTTTCGATGTCTTATTTCTGTTCAAATGTTACTTTCCTAATCAAGTAATAGTCGATCTAATTATGATCCATGTCGTTCATCTAAACGAAACGTTTATTAACAATCATAAAAAGGTTTATCCCGTCTTCATGCTTGATGCTGGTCGATTATTACTTCGAATTAATATTTTTTCATTTATCTCTCAAAATACTGTACAATAAGTATCCAAAACTAATACAAAATATTTTTTTATTTAATTACAGATCGACAATCAGATGTCGGATGCAATATTCCAAACAGTAATTCATCCCACACCAGTGCCTCAGCATATTATAAGAAAAGTTGGTATGAAACCATGCCTACAGTTGATGGTGTTGAAAAGGCAGCCGAGTCTCCAGAGCCATGGAATCTACAAGTAAGAAGATTCAGTCTCTTATCATTATCCACTCTTGTAGTTTTTAATCTAAGAAAGCATTGTTATCTCGTGAATTATACTCTGAGACTAACATTCCTTAAAACATTAGATTTTATCCTTCCAATGTTATCGTTGAATTTCATTGTGCAGGTTGGCGCAAAACTCACTGAACAGTTGATTGAAATAGGAAAATGTTGAACAAACAAAACGTCGTACAATAGTAATTCCACATTATTTCATAGATTAAGTAACAGTGTTACAGAAATAGTTTCATGATGGATACATCATGCAGACGGAATGCAAATTGAACATAATGAATAATTTGTTCTTTAATTAATATCTGTTCTTTAGTAAGAATAAAATCAGTGTTGAATGACATTTGCGCCAACTTGTATTTATATATTTGGTTCTCCAATTATATTTTTCTACAGTTTTATTATCAGTTTATATCGATGTAATATCATCATTAATCAAGTATTCACTTTTCATTTGGTATTCCAAGGTGCAGTAATTATTAAAATTTAATATTGATGTTGCGTATGAGTATTATTTAAATTCATTTTTTCTTTAAAAGTAAAATCACAGAGTAGGTATATCTCTACTCTGTACTCTCTACTCTGTGGTAAAATCATTGTCATTAGGTCCAATATATTTTGAAGTATTATAGCTATTTTTGTTCATAAAAGCCGTTCTCATCTACGGAAAATAAATTACTGTAATACTTTCAATATCTACATTTGAAATAAGTATAAGTAACTAATGACTTATCAAAAATTCCAGTAGAATACTGGACTATTTATATTAATATAATATTTTTATTATTAAGAAACTCCACAACATCCGTAAACAGTCTTTGATTAACTTGAGCTGTTTTAATAGTGCGTTTTTGAACACTGTTTTGACAATGAAAGTTTTGATAAAGCTAATCGGAATAACGTCGATTTATTGTTTCAGGTTTGTGAAAATGGTCGTTCAAGAGTTTTCGGTGCAGCTTGATCGGGGATTTGTTCTTTCATTGTATAATTCGTTGCTGCCTTGGTCGAATGAGGAAAAGCCGTCTGTCAGAATGAGGACTGATATCAGTATGCTGCATCAGTCTTGCACGCCGAAGGTAGTGAAAATTTGCTACTCACCTGTCCCTATGTTAAAGCAATGGCAAAAATTTAAAATTTGACCGTTCATTCCTCATGTTCACGATAATTTTTTTCAAAATGTATGACCTTATCAAACAGCTACTTTAAAAGATCTTTCAAATGAGATGTGATCGAACAAAATCGGTTGAGAAACCAACTAGGAGTTGTGATTACAAAAAACATGTTCGCCTATTTTATATAAAGATAAGGAAATTCATGAAGAAAATATGAAGATTGTACATTTTGAAATCTATTCACTTGTTTGTTAACGTCAATATTTATCTATTTAGTCTTTTTATTTTCATCTCAAAAGTTTTTGTTTCATTTCAGAACCTCGGCTTCATTTCGGATTCAAGGGTGATGGTGGAGTTTCTGCACATATCCCCTTTGAAATTCCAGTTCAGTTTCTCACCACTAGCCTCAAACAATCCAAAACTGGCATCACCAATCATTGGCCAATCTTACATATCCGATGTACTCTTCCTATTGCTGGACAATATAGCTCCATCTCTGAATGAGATCAAGAGTGTCAAAATAAAGTAAGTACTTGTTGATTCAAATCATTTATATTTTCTAACAGACTTTTCCAGTTTTCTCCACAGAGATTCATATTATTTCTATCTTCTTATTTTTTTTCTTGTATTCAGCAAAAAATCTCACTAGCTCTATAGTAATTTTACATTACAAGCCTAGTTAATCACGAGCATTTATACCCATGAAGGAATAGTTCATTATCAGAGTCAGAATTATCTTAATGTATTCAGATGTAGTCGTAAATAATTTCAGCTGTCATCTTTTTATGAGGATGAGAATCCAATTCATATTCATATTGGTGATTGTATTCTTTTGAAAAATATGGAAACCACTAGCAGATTATATGTTTCTCATACATACTTGTATCAGTATTCTCACAAATATTTAATTTACAATATAAAATACAACTTCTATTCTCCTTAAATATACTGGTAGAAGAACTCCTACCTGTATTTTTATATGATTTAGAATTTGTTAATTAACGTTTGGTGTGAATATGAAGTGAATTGGTGTGAATTTGGTGTGAATATGATATGATTCAAAAACAATTTGTGAATTCGGAAGAAATATTTTTACATTTGAATAAATAATTATTTATTTTACAAAAAATAACTTCTAATGAAGTTTTATTAGTTTTTGATTGTATTCTATTACCTGTATATGGGACCTGGGTGATTGAGGACTTCACCTTCTGTAATAGATTTTTGAAACTTTCAGAATGAAGATGATTTCCTCGTTTCAACTAATCACTTGTTTTCAGAACTGCTCTTTGTGAAATCCAAGGACGTGTTTATAGCATCGAAAACCTTTGGAAGGAGTGTGCCTTCCACTATTTGAGTCAATTAATGCAGCAATTGAATGTATTGGTTTTGGGCATTGACGTGCTCGGTAACCTCTACTCTCCAGTTCCAGACTTCACTCAAGGATTGGGTGATCTATTCTACGAACCTCCTTTTGTAAGTTCCACATTCAAAGTTGTGAATACAATCAAGAAATTCTCCTAAAACCTATTAACTCTTTTTTCCTTAAAAAACTCTCTTCTCTTATTAGTGCATTAGAAAGATACAATATCAAGTAAGAAATGTGAGCAGATATAACTTTATCAAAATATAAGAATTATTGAAAACACTTCAGCTGTCATTCCCACACATTTACTATTACGACCGATTGCATGAGAGCCAATTAAATTCAACGGCCGTCAAAGTCAAATGACTTAATTTTACAGCGTTTTAATTTAATCGGGTTTCGAGCAATGGGCCGTTTGAGTTCTGATGCTCGAAAAACATCAACAAATTTTCCAAATATTCCATTTGCCTTCACATGCATCACATAATCACACTTATCTACGACCATGTTATAACGCAATCTTTACAGTTTCATATTGAAATCGAAACAGTAGCTTTTTCGAAATGGAATTTGAAACTTGTATTGTAATGTCGACTTTATGAAACGGATTGAACATTATAAAACGTTTCTTGTTCAATCTGATCCAGAATCCAGTTTTAAACACTGGAATGGAACGAAATAGAATCGCAGCTGATCACAGCGTTGTAATTGTTAATGTGTGTTTTATAATACTTTGAAATTCTTGATAATACTGTATAGAATGTATATGATTATTAAAATGTATGAAATATAGATTATTCGTCTGATTTCAAATTTGGATGGATTCTCTCATTTTTCTTCAAATTAGAAGTAGAAATTATCTTCTTTTAATCAATTGGGATTACTTGATATTTTCTGCAGGGCTCCTTTGAAAGTCCCGAAGAGTTCTCGGAAGGCCTCAGTCATGGAGCGCAAATTATAATGGGCCATTACTTAGGCGTGAGCAGTGTTGTATCTCTGATTACCTGTGCTCTAACAAACCACAGTCATGTGATCAGTTTTGAAGATGACTTCAAACGGGTGAGTAAGGATTTTCAAAACAAATACTCAAATTAGATTGAACAATTATAAGAATCTCCTCTCACTTATAAGCAGAATAATTACAATTATTAATGATGACAA
Source organism: Laodelphax striatellus (assembly GCA_017141395.1). NCBI lineage: Eukaryota > Metazoa > Arthropoda > Insecta > Hemiptera > Delphacidae > Laodelphax > Laodelphax striatellus. The sequence goes on from CM029536.1 coordinate 8,349,798, forward strand.
TAATTATTGAATATTATCTCTTCATCAGTTACCGTATTTCAAGTTTGTATCTAAAGGCAACAATAATTAGCTAATGGTTTTCAAAGCATGAATTATACCCAATTACACTATTATAAATTATTATATCTTATTGCTTTAAAACTGAAGGGACTGAATTATTAGCATTATACAGTATCTGTGGTGCAAACAGATGTGTCATTAAGATACATTTTTTGATTAGTTTTATTAACTATTATAAGTACAAATTAATTGAAAATAAAACAAATTGAGATAAGATATGAGTCTAGGATTGGATTTGTGATCATACAGAAATGTCACATTTACGTTTTCTCGGTGTATTATATTAAAACTCAACTCTTTATAGCTTGGAAAGTGATATAGCTCAAACTTGGATTATATAGCTCAAATCCCTAAGCCGCTTCATTTCAATTTTAAAAATGTGTTGCACTAAATTAATACTAATCATTTGAACTTTTACAGAAAAGAAGGTTTTTGATGTGCCTCCAGCAAACCAGTGATCTGCCACTGCCAATACTTACAGCGAGTAAAACTTTCAAACATGGTGTCTCACTGGGGCTGTCTGGAATTGTTATGAAATCGCTAACGGGTGAGTGCAAAAATAACATTAAACTTTGCTGGGAGTGATACGATTATTTCAATCATTCAAGAGCTGAAACTTATGCGTTACTGTGTTACAGTAATTATTATCCAAAAATGTATCGCACCTAGTATCAAAACAATAAAAATTTTCATTCATAATTTGTCAATGTTACTAATGATACTCCATAAACCGAGATGGGGATCGTGTCCTCGTATCTCATCCTTTCATACTTGATAATTGTTTTATTAAATAGAAATAAAGTCATTCATCTCTTGAAAATTCAATAGAAATCATTTCATTCGAAATGTTATAGTATTTAATCGAATAGATGTAATTAGTATAAATATTTACGATTTTCTTCGCACTCAAGGCAATGTTCGAGAATTCAAATTCAAATAATGAAAATTCGGTAATGAAATTTGAACGATTTCTAGGAATTTTCATGATGTGGAATCTTGCATATATGTTCAATTATGTCCCACCTCAGAGAAGGCTGAAATCAAGAAATAGTTTCATGGCCTCATCCAAAACGATTTCAGTAAGTCCTCCCATAGATAGATTGGAGCTGTGGACAACAACTGCACCAGATATATTTCCCTCAAATCTTCTCCCCACCAAAGAAGACCTACCACAAGGGGCTGATTTGAACTTCCATCTTTTCAAATCCATAAATAGAATGCGGTGTATGATGGGTAGATCCAGGGCCAACCTTTGCAAATGGGGCTACTCTGAAGATGACAAGTGTGATTGTGGCAATATTCAGACAATGGGGCATCTGTTGCTTTGCCCACAAAATAATTTTACATGTACTTTTGACGATGTGCTGTTAGCAAATGATAACGCGCAGAGACTTGTTTTAAAATATAAAATATAATAATAATAAAAAAAAGAGTTTTGCTTGGACACGATATGATGATGATGCATATATGTTAACTTAATTCTTATTTTGTACTATTATTAGATTCCAATTTCGAGTGTTGAAAATTATCTTTAGAATCTGAGCTTTAAGTCAAAATAATGAAACATCTCACTCATTTCATTGAATAATAAAATATGTTCAAACATAATAAAAAAAAGCAGAAGATTGAAGTTCATATTTTGTGCCTACAAAATCGAGTCATCTCAAATTAAATCCATTATCCTTCATCACAACAATGAAGTTATCTTTTTTGAAATCCGTGTGTTTTTATTGATTTTTCTTTGGTATTTTTCCAATGCTTGTTTCCTATATTAGTAGTGCCTGTATATTTATTTAATTTTCTTACCACCCCTCTAACTCCCTTTTTAAATGATTAGTATAGTTTTCAATGTCTAGTATTTGTTTAGCATGTTCTAATTGATGTTATCACTTCAACTGTACATAATCCATGTCAACATATTTTTTTTAGCCTTTTATAGATACTGTTTGCTTGAAGACAGTTTTTGTATACCAATTGTATTATCTGTGTACGTTCCATCAAATGATTTTCTTTTCTTTTCTTTTCAGTTGTAATGTGTGCAATAACCTTTGTTTATTTTAATCCTCACATTGCAAACAGGACAACACATGTACCCCAGTCACCTCACAGGTATGTCCAAGTTGTTGATGCTTTCCGCACATTGCATCAATATTAAAGAGTCTGAAAGAATGAAATCACAGAAATGTTTTCAAGTATGCTTGAGATGAAATGGGTTTATCTTCAGAGACTATAGATATAATTGGGTCTTCTAGTATTTATAACAAGTATCTATGTAATATTTAATATTATAGTACTCCATACATAATATAGAATGAAATTTAGTTCTTGGGACTCATTTCTCAGAATGTTTGTCTTGATAATTTAACATATATATATTCCACTTGATCTAACTTATTCTACTCATTCAGCAAACACTAACTCACAATAAAATCGTTTTATAATCTGAGATAACCATTTAACCATTAAATAATATCCCAAATTAAGTATTATACAAGTATAGTGTGCTAACTCTCTTATATAGAGTGATGAAAATTGTCAAAATTTCAAAAAATCACCGCAAAAACAATCGATGTTTGAATTAATTCTACAATAATACTGCAAACTAATGGTTTGGCATGCTGATTATTTGTTTAGAGTTTTCTCCACTTTATTTTTCCTCAGCACGTTTTCTAAGTTTATTGTTCATTTTCCAATATTGTATGCTATGATAAGTAGGCTATTACATTTGACAAGTGATGAAATATGTACGTAAGTTGGTGTAGCCCCTTGCAATGGAATGAATATAATGATGAATTAGCATGATAGATTGTTTTTTTTTATTATTTAAATTTTATACTTCACTGTACCTCCTGTACATTTGTTTCGATTTCTTGTGCCTGCACCTCAATTTGATGACTATAATAAACTGGCATTAGACTTTTAAGCTTGCTAGTGCATGGTAGATATTTGTTTAGCTTGAATTAGTAAATATTACTTGAAATTTATACATTTTACTCCGTCACAATTATTGTTATTCATTTTTGTTCCATCAAAACAGTATTGAACAATATCACTCAGAAATGTTACTGTCATAGGCTCTAAAAAATTATGAATACACTTTATTTCCAGTCTCATACATTAAATTCTTTCTAGTTCACGAAAATAAAATTCATAGTTTCCATTGGAACTCCAACATTTTTTTAACTGAATAAATGGCTTTTTTAGCTTCACTGTTCTGTTCCATACGATTAGTAACAATAATTTCCATATTATACTCATCAATCTCATTTAGCTATCAGTCTATGAGATAATTCGATGCTTCTCGAGAACAGGTATGTTTTACAATTAATAGAATTTTTTGGGGTGAATTATGGAGATATCCAATAAAATATTCTATTAATACTACAGTACTGTATTTATAGTCAAACCCAGAGTTTTTACTTAGATCTGTTCTTCATTAATGTTTTGTCATATTTTACTACCTATAGTGATATTCATTTAACTTGGTGGATGGCATTAGATAGGTAGATGGAGAGATATTATTTCTTGACGTTGCTGATGACCGTAGAGTCCGATGGCAAAAATTCTTTTCCTTATCTCTCAGCAGCGATTGCTTTCAGTTTTAAATGTCCTTATGATAACTTATCTGAATTTTTGTGAGCAGGCTCGCAGCAGGATGGCGTTGAAGGATTTTTCAGAGGTTCTGGGAAAGGACTGATGGGACTTCTCACAAAGCCGACTGGCAGTGTCATCAATTGTGTTTCAATGGCGACGGACGGAATAAAACGGTTAGTACAAACAAATTACAAAATATAATCAACTATTTTTAAATTAACTATAATTTATATTATAATATAATGTCCGTAGCCGAGGGCGATAAGCGCCTGTCTGATAATCCAAAGGTTCCAAGATCGAATAATATAAACAGAATTAGAGAAAATTTCAATCCGAAACAATACCGAGTGAAGGCATTTTGGAACAAAGATAGTTAAATCAACTGCTTTACTCAATTTTTTAAGTAATTTATTAACTTCTTAATTTAATCAACTACTTAATAGTTGAATTGTCTTTGATAGAAGGCTGGCGGTTGCCTGAGCCCCAAAAAATTAGTAGACAGAAAATTTGGAAAAGTTATTTTTACCATTTATTATTCATTCCCACAATTCATGCAATAAAAATTAGTTGTGTTTGAAGGATATTATTGTACTACTTTCAACATTGCATTGGAATATGTCGAAGAAATCAATGCAACTGAACTGCTGTACACAGAACAATATGTACACACATCAACATTCTTACAATACTTTACTCATTAAAATAGCTATATTGTAGCTCCTAAAAACAAAGGAAATGCTTGGTTAATAAAATAAGGGTAGCGGATTATTGCACGTCTCTCTACCAACTAGAAACTTATAGAAACAATTGTATTTGTGTTGTGTTTGTATTATGGTTCCGAACAATAGAACTTTATAATTTTGTGGGTGTAAAAATTGTTATGTATAATTGCTTATTATTATTTAGAAATATTTTAACAAATTTGTATTGTTTGAATTATAAAATAATTGTAACTTGTTTCTCTCTGAAGAGCCACCGAGATGGGAGAGGATCTTGTTCTGAGAGCACGACTCCCAAGATATCTCAATCCTTTTATGGTGAGTAGAACATTACTAATTTTTTTCAAAACTTAATTAAATTTCATAAAAACATGATTGCATTATTATTTAGCTTAACGATAAAAAAATTATTTGAGAAACTAATGTTGTTCAAATGATTTGTTAAAAATTACTCCATCTGATCTAAGGTTTGTTCTCCCATCTTTTCGTTCTTCATCTGAGGTTTTTTGACATAAATCTTTTTAAAATGTTCACAACCTAAAACTTAGACCTACTGGTTGAATTGAAGTAATTAAAGAATTTGTTAAAAATTTAAGTAAAATTCAATTCAATTTAATTAGCCAGAAACAGCAATACAAAATGAGTAACTCTATTATATAGATTCTAGAACAAAACAAGATAGGAATACAGTGTAACTTACTTATTACGGACTCAGCCATGAAGACAACTCAGATATTATTATAATGTCAATTATTTCTATTTCGTCACTTGTAACTGGAGCATTGATAGTTGAATCATCCTTTTACAGTGTCTGTGTTTCAACTATCAATGTTTACTCTTCCAAGGTTTGGTGACGTCATAGAAATACCTAACACTATATCCGAGTTGCCATAGTCTGGCCTCGTGAATGATGTTATAACCAAGCTACACTGAAGTTGAAATTTTCTGTTAGTCATCAGTATTATTGTAATGGTTCATCAAAATTGATGAATATTGTATGAAAACAAAATCTAGAAAATATAATATTGTCCTCAGGGAATGAGGCCATTTTCAGTGTATGAAGCTACTGGAATGCAGCTGTTGAACTCTGTGAGTAAAGGCCACTATGCAGACAGCGATACTTACTGGGCTCATGCACCTCTTTGCCCCGAAGCAAAGTCTACTCTGCTCATCACTCTACAGTGAGTAAAGAAATCGTTATTGAGAAAATTTAATAAGTCAACACTATAATAGTAACAAGTTTGGGAAAGTAGTGATTACATATAGCAGGATTCTTTTAAACTGTCAGAAAACTGCTGATTGATGTACGCTCGTTTACTAACGTTAAATCAGCGGTTTTCTGACAAGTTAAAAGAATCCTGCTATACAGGGTAGGATAGAGTTAATCCACGAGGATGAAAGCCGTGTGGAGCATTATCATTCCGAGTAGGTATGTAATCTCTTTCCCAGACGACTTCGATATTTTTCGTCACACAGAAACTTAAAAACAGATAAGTTGAAATTAGTAACTATAAATTATTGTTCCACGAACTTATCCTCAAAATACAAAATCAAACTTCAATGATATTACAGTACAACTGCTGTTCTCTGTTCATGTTCAAATTCTCTTCAACAAATTTATAATAATACTGTGATTTCATTTATCGTTTTCAGGAGAGTACTTCTAGTGGAAAAATGCAGACTTTGGGGAGTGTGGGAAGTGGCCTGGGAGGTTAGAGTGGATGATATTATGGCCGTGCCTGATATCAAAGATGACAAACTCATTTTCAAAATCAGACAGGTAAGTTAAGGTTTTACAGAATTTCTACTTATTAGTTGAAATAATCTTTAATTAACCATTGACCAAAAATGAGCACTAATTAAAAGAACATGGGTTTCGAAATATTTTTGATATCACCTTTACGTTGATAGTTTCCTAATAATGGTTACATTAAGGTTATCAAACAGGAACATATATTGCAAAAATATTTATCAGAGCAATCTAGATTCTTGATTCTCGAGTGTGGGCTTATATAGAGATGATAGAGGCATTTTAATAATTTTTTAGAGGCCATGTAATACAGGAGAAAGGCGGATACACACTAGATGTCTAGTCCTAAATTTATTTTTCAACTCGTACATATCACGACGTGGTATTAAAGTCTAGTATATGATCGTATTATTTCTGTATGTCACGGGACATGTTTCTGTATGTAGGGATGTATGTAGGGACCAGATTATAAAGAGATTGTTATAGAACCAATAGGGATTATATAGGACTTTATGTATATGTCTAAAGACTTATGTATGTATAGACTTATGTATGTATAAAGTCCTATTTATGTAAAAGTCTTCCCGGCTTTTTTGGCGGGAAGACCCTTTCGGGTGTTCTGCCTCGCCGAATCATCCAATGAGAAACATGGAAAAGATTAGTAGGGGAATGATCAGTGATGATGTCGGTGTTGGAAATATGTTGGATAAACAATATGAGAGGAATTATACTATATCAACCCTTTGTTTTGATGTATTTCAGTTGTATTGAGTGGCATTCATTATATAAAGTGGCATTAACCATTGTAATTTGCAACTGTTTCAGGATGAAAGCTACAGTCTATTCTTAGGAGAAGAACAATTCGTACACAGCAAAGAGAAGAGTGTTCTCGAGTGGCTGAAGAACAAAATTGAGACTGTTCTCATATTGAATATGGAAGAAAAGCCGTGTCCATCTACTGAAATATGAAGTTGAACGGAAGTATGCTTTATTGGCATAACCTGGTATTAAATGATAATCTCATCTCTTCATCATAGATTCATCTCAATGTTCTCTGCCATTCTCATGATTTGTCAAGTGGATAAGTTACCCGTAGAATCTAGTAGAATTACAAATGAAATAATTGATTTTCCAGTTTATATTGATTAGACATCTAAAAGAATTATGTTTATGTTTCATTTAATTTGCAGTATTAAATACAGTTCAAGAATAGTGGGGGCTGGAATTTTGGTTGGATAATTGAATTCTGTACAGTTCATGATCTCAATATTTATATATGTTCCCTAGCTTTTGCTAATTCAAGTATTTATTATTCAACACTTAGTTTTTTGGTCTCCAGTTGTGAGCTGATTTCATTTAAATGCTGTATATTTATTTTTGTGATATACTGTTCGAGAAGTAAGGGCGTGGAAATCCACTCTTTTCAAAATCCACAAACAATATAGATAATGATTATTGATAATAACTGACAATGAGCAATAGGATTGTGATTTTTTGTAAAATCAATATGAATATCATCAAAATTTATGGACAATTTCAAATGAAAATGAATTTATGGAAACAATACAGATTTCAATGAATATTATACGGTGAGGTATGAAATAATTAGATTTTCAACTTTCAGATAAGATTTTTCTCGTTGTACTCAAGATATCCGTTTCATATTTAAAACTTTTCCCTTCCAATTTAATTATTTTGTCTCAAACCCTACTTTCCCTACAGTGCCTATGTTTGAGATAGTCTCTTACACAGTCTTATAGAGTCACTGTGCATTTCCCAAGAACTATGGTATAGCGTTTCATATACGAAATATCAGCAAGTTTGATAACTGCCTGATAAATCTCAGTAAAAATCTTATAATACTAAAATTATAATATTTATCAATTCATTACCATATAAAATCATTCACAATAAACACCATACTATTCCAAGTAGAAGAAGTTAATGTAAGCTATCATATTCTCGAATTCAATACGGAAATCAATAGTATTGGATAATAATACCTCAAAAAACGTATCCTCTATGTAGTCAAGATAACATTTTTAAAACATGAGACTGATTTAAATTTTGAGACATTATTTTATTTTCAACCGTAGCACAGTAATGGATTGTAATCCTGAGTAGGCAAGTGGAAGACAGAGTTTTCACTCATGATATTTTTGTAGATAGCCTACGAGTATTTTGTTTGTAATAATATTCTCTGTTGTTGGAGTATTTTATAGTAAACCATTCGTATTGCTCATTGCACTGGTACATTGCCTTGAATATGCATTCCTTCAAAACAAAATTTAAAGACCTGGACCTTTATTTATTGAATGAAAATAACTCATACTTTTCACATTGGATCAGAACATTAAAAAATTAACATCTTCGTTTGTCCGTGACTTGCAACAGACAATGGGATCTTATTATAAAATTAATTGGACAGAAATTGGATATAAAAAAATGTGTATAACATTATTTGTAAGGCCTATTTAAAGGTATATTTTGATTTCCTTCTTCTATAAGCAAGCATTATTAGATAGGGTATCGGTTTTGTAAAATAAGAAATTTTATATTCCATATTTTGAACCTTAAACAAAACGAGTACCTAGGCTATTATTAGCGTGTAATACTTGATCAAACATGAAACAAAATACTGTAACTCGTCTATTTTGCATAATCTACTCTGTATGAATGCAATATTGATCCCCAACCGAATTGTTGTATTGAATTCGTTGAATCTACCATGGCGTTGATGTTGAGAAATGAGTGAAGTAAAATCCTATATGCACATTAGGGTTCTGTTAAGATAGGCCTATTGACAGAAGGAGCTGTCAAAAGGCAAATTTCCGGGCAATCGAACCGATTTTCTCCCAAGACCACACTATAGGAAGGTGCTATTTCATTCCAGTAGAATCTTCAAACTGTGACGTGAACACAGTTAGAAAAAATTGAGAAAGATTCCTATTGTATTTGTGTGTAGTATAAAATTAATACTGCAATGTATTTGGAAGTTGCTGCTTTGTTATATTATAGTCCATTGTCAAATTCAAATACAAAGTTACCATTATATTGAATAGATCACTATTTGTACTTTCTTTTGTTTTAAACATATTGTTTTACTTTATCCGAGAAGTATGAAAATTTGGATGATGATGATGATAATAACAATAATCAATAATAATTGTTGAATGTCTATTAACCTGTAGGTAAATGTTGAATGTGAATTAGGAGCATCCACATTGATTAATGTGTCAAGATTAATTGTATGAAAAGAGATTGTCTATTTTGCTACTGTTGAGCATAAATAAACTAGCGTTATGACTGTTATGTACATAGCTGAGAAACTGCAGCAAGATAAGTGGATTGTAATTATAACTGTTAGCAACTTGAATTATGTAAATAAATTGATCATCAAAATAAAACGTATTTGATTTCTACTTTGGAGTAATACCTAGTTTGGAGAATCCAAGCCATTAACAATGATTGGAATAAATTCACTTGACAAGTTGCACCCATGTAGCAACTCATCTTAAAATTCATTGTATGTAATTCTTTGAAACTGTATAAATCTTACACACCAGTGCGGTTTGGGTCCGGATCGGACGGGCTGAAAATGTTTTGACTGATTCTGGATCCTCTGAAAGCTGGATGGAGTGCATGTCACCCGGAATTTGATACACTACACATTGTCAAAAATTGAAGGAATATAAATTGGACCAAAATATCGTTGCACGCAGCCTACGTATTGGTCCAACATCCAATCCAGGAATGTGGTACACTTTATTGTTGGTACACATTTTCGGAAGGTGAAGGAAAATAAAATAAAATGCTAATAAAAATAAATTGGACCCAAATGTCTTTGCACGCAGCCGTCATATTGGTCCAACTTAAGAATGTTGTACAGAATATCGTCAGTGTAAATAGACCAGAATGTCGTTGGTACACTTTGGTAACATCTTACTCCTTCCAGCAAATCTGATAATTACGGTATTCATAAACTGATTCAAATATGAATTAATGAAAAGTTTTGGATATTTTTAATTTGTCACTTGATTTTTCAAATGAATAGTTTTGCAATTTTTGTATTTTGAACTTGGCGTGAAGCTGATTGCAGATGGCGCCTCCTGTGGATTTTTGGAGAACGTGACATTTTGTCCCAACGACAGTTTGGTCCAGCGACATTCTGTCCCATTTTTGGGACAGAATGTCGTTTCATTGATTGGTCCAACTCAGGAATGTGGGACAGAATGTCGCTGGTACACATTGTCGGAAAGTGAAGGAATGTAAGGAAATTGGACCAAAATGTCGTGCATGGAGCCGACATATTGGTCCAGCTCAGGAATGTGGGACAGAATGTCGTTGGTACAAATTGTCGGAAAATGAAGGAGTATAGATTGGACCAAAATGTCGTGCACGGAGCCGACACATTGGTCCATCACAGGAATGCGTAAATATCGATATTTTCATCGATTCATTCATACTCTTATCGATATATATTGGTATAAAATTCGTAATTCGGTGAGCCGGTCGGTTGTAATGTAAAACCTGTCTCGAAATTTGAATTGTACGAGATGGTTATGCATGATATTGAGAATTTTGAAAAGGAAGATAGTCCAACTTACTTTTTCATAGGATGCTGTATTTCTTAGCTTCAAATTCTGTAACTGGATATAACTTGATGTAATTATGTTTTGACGTGGCCTATACATGTACATTACTTGTCTTTTGCAATAAATGGATTTTAATTTGATTTGACTCCCCTGTCTTATCAATGATATTATTAATTAATTTCATCTCCAGTGGATATCCTCAAAATAATGATTTTTCTCTTAATTTTGATAGTGGAGAAAAAGAAGCATTACAGAAAATTAAAAATCCAAATACTGACAATTTCAAAAGTCACTTAACCTTGTTTTTTCATCGCTTTAAAACCTACCTTAATTATGACCCTATGAAAAAAAAAATATTATACCAATTTTTATTTTTAAAAGCATATTAATCGAAAACTGACTGCATACACTTTCAAATGTCAGTGTCAAATGTTTGGAAACATGTAATGTCGGATTGGGATCTGTGACGTCACACTTACACTCCCAATTGACTAAAAGTTCAACAGTCGATATTTTGCCTAAATCGATATTGTGAATGAAACGTGGTACAGAATGTCGCTGGTACACATTGTCGGGAAGTGAAGGAATGTAAGTAAATTGGACCAAAATGTCGTGCATGGAGCCGACATATTGGTCCAGCTCAGGAATGTGGGACAGAATGTCGTTGGTACAAAATGTCGGAAAGTGAAGGAGTATAGATTGGACCAAAATGTCGTGCATGCAGCCGACATATTGGTCCATCTCAGGAATGTGGGACAGAATGTCGTCAGTGAAAATGGGACAAAATGTCGTTTGGAATCCTTGGAGTGGTGGACCAGAATGTCGCTGGGACACTTTTGTACCAACCCGATTTTTGGAATGAAGTTGAAGTTGATGATTGAAGTGAAGTCATTTCATTGAATAGGAACAATTTGTGTGAGCAGTTTTTAGAGAAAATATTTCAATTTAGTAAATATTTTTCTTAATCAGTAAAGTGATATCAAGTGTGTTACTCCAAACTGTACTCAATCACATGAATGTATTTCAATAACGAATGTATAATTATTATAGTAACGTTTTTAGTCTTCATTCTTCATACTGAAAAGTAAACTTAGTTGAACGTTATCACGGTGAATTGTGGATTTTATTATAACTTGGTAAGTTCATTGATCATTATTATGTCTTATACAATTGATTCATTACATTGTTTATACAATAGTTTATCTCGTCTGAGATCGGTTCTGCCCATCTAACCTAACACAGTCTTTGGAAGCACTTTATGTACGAAGTTATGTTACTTATTTTCATTAATATGCAATTAGATAGAAGAACATTAATTGTCATTACGAAATGAGATTTTATATTCTATTAACATATCCAACTTGAGAAATATGCCAAAGTTAACCAGAAGATTTCAATGATCTTGCTTTTGTAGGTTATGTTGGAGTTGATTGTGATCTTCAGTTTCACCGACATAGGACTAGTACCGGTAACTCCAAAAGTACTAGAGAAATAGAGATTAGAAAGATAAAGAGCATTTGGTAGGCTTACCTATATTTCCATTCGACAGTTTTCTATCCAATTTAGGCTACTTATTTTTTCAATGTCTCTAATTTAGAGTTAAACTAAAATTCAAAATTTTTCTGATAAGTTTAGGCCTATCAGAGATTGATAATGGTTTATTTTATGATAAAATACATAGATTGAAAAGCATAATGAATTGTCTTTATTGAACACGTCGAACAGAATTACATTGAACGAGAACCGTCAACCGAGAACTAACTTAATATGAATTGTGACTTGTTGTAATAACTTATCATATCTTTCTTTACCAAGTAACAACCCAAATGGTCTAACTTACAGATGATTTGTAAAGATATGACAGTGTAACAACCGAAACTGGTATCTCGTTATTTTTAATTTGTGGTTTTGACATTGTTTCAGATAGTTGAGGAAATGTTACTGGAATGAAACGAAGAGGCTCAGGTCGTAAACCAGTTCTAGACTTGAATTCGAAGTCGGAGTCGCCCGTTAGACAGTCTTGGCAAAGTGAGTAACTCTCCAATATTGTTTTATTATATTCCCAATTAATTTGAAATTTTGCAAAAAATCTATCGTTATTCCCAACCGTTGGTATAATCAACCATACTGTAGTGGCCCCCGGTGAGAGCGGTTTCTAAGTAATCATGTGGTTAAGTAACAAACATTCAAGACTGCTTTTGGATGGGTGACGGACACAGAAAATTGTGCAATTAGGCGAGGTAAAAACTACCCGTAAGGGTCTCCCCACCGACAAAAAGCCATACGATAAAAAAAATACTGTATTTTTGATACGTCACCTGCTGTAATTTTGTAAGTTTGTAAACTTGTAAGGTGATCAAAAGACCAACCACGCTTTAGGGCGCGGATGCATGCATCCTATGACTAATAATTTATTAGCAACTACTTATTAGTAACAGTTATTCATTTTATTTCAAATATCGTGTGGATGGTATTTTTATATCAATTCAATTGGAAATATCAACACAATGCTTGCTTAATATGCATCATCACCATCCATACTATGCATCCGCGATCTTATTAATCGAGTTAACTAAGCCTGCATTAAACTTCAAGAGTTCATTAACCCTCAGTAATAATCACGCATTACTGTATATTTCAAGAAATATAGCCTACTGAAATAATGGAGCTGTAGACTTGCAACCGAGTATTTATTTGGTTTTTTATTTCCTTGCTAACATTGAAGTACCGTAGCGTTGTAGTTATTATCACTGTTATATTTCCCTACAATAAAGTAACAAACTTAATCAACAAATACATATATAAATGTAATAAGTAGTCTATTATTATCTTTCATGATTTTAGAGATTTTCTTCCCAACACTACAGCAAAATATCTTCAGTAGGCCTATAACTGTAATACGTATTTGAATATTCAACAACTTCTATTTTTACACCAGACAAGTACTGCACCAAAAGATATGTAGGAATTTGTAGGAAACTTTCTTCAAATCATGAAATTTTCATTTGATTTTTCAAAACAACACTTCATTCATTTTTTTATAGTGACATTCGTTTAATTTGATTCATTTCTTGACGTCGCAGATGACCGTAGAGTACGATGGCAAAGAAATAATATCTATCTAATGCCAAGCGTCAAATTAAATGAATATTACTGTAACTTTCTGCATGAGTTCCCTTTATGATACTAAACTGTTATTTTTGATTAGTTTGTTAGTTTTTACTGAAAGCATGTGATAACACTAATAATATGCATCACCATAAATCATATGCCTCTTAATAACCTTTCCTACAGATACATAGACGTAATGCTGTGTATTGGATCGTTTCAAAAATTGTCTCTGTTTCCAACAGCCAAGTACCAGCAAATCTGCCTGGAGCACAGTCAAAATGGCAGCGGCTCGAACGAAGGAAGCCCGCTGTCGGGGGCAGAGCGAAGCGAAGCGGAGCGAGTGGACGAGAACTCGCCGAAAAAGAAGAGACGCATGTCAACGAACTCCACCCCCGACCACAATCCGCTGAAAGGCCTGCTGGGACATTACAACAGTGATGAGGATGATGATGATGATGATGACTGTGCGGAAGCTGCCAAGCAACAAACAGAGGACGTAATCACCAACGGAGGACTGGATGCTAAGGTTGAGGATTTTCTCAAGGTTAGTTTCTCACTGAGCAAATCTCATCACTATTTGAACCTTCATATAATTACTTCTTATCCGAATTGACGTATAGCTAAAAATAGAAAACTGGCGTAGCCTAACTTAGAAAAGTCATTTCAGAATTATCACTCTAATGGCGCGGTTTCACGATACCAGTAGACGTGTAGGTTACTGGCAGGCAGGTTGGTCATATGATCATTCACTCTATACAAACAAATAGGGCAATTCACACCAGTGCATTGACCAACCTGCCTGCCAGTAACCTATACGTCTACTGGTATCGTGAAACCGCACTTTTAGAGTCGCGCATGCATACTAGCAATTCTCTCTTTTTTCCACTTTGTTCTCTTTGTTGGAGCATTATAGCATCTAACTCGCGCTTTGCGTGATCGGCAGGGGGCTACACCCCCGTTGGGTCGGTAAAACGGTTAGAAAATGGTAAATTTGAAAATGTCAGTTAGTGCCGTTTTTAATTAAAAATAATTGAAATAGGCCTAGTTGAGCTTTGCTCCTACAGACTTAACAACAGTTATCAAATGGAAAGCTGGGAAGCTGTGGTTATTGTTTGAAAATTTTCTATTATTTGTCAATAAGAAATTGTAACGGGGAAACAACAAATTTTCGAGTTATTTCAATTTAAAATCTCAAATGCCCACCATTTTCAAATATTTCGTCATATGAGGTTGCTTCATTTTTTTACAGTAGACCTTCATCTTGGCCTTGACCACGCCAAATTTCAACAAAATTAGTCAACTCATTCTGGAGAAAAAAATATATAAAGTGAAATAACAAAATGGCGACTATGTGGGAAACAAAGCATTTTAGGACCCTTGTGTACTGGAACTTTTTCTTAATTTCAATCTCAGGAAACCGCTCACGAAGTTTGTGGGTTTTAGAAACACCCAGTATATAACTGCATGTACAGAGTGTGGATACAGTCAGCTGTTCAATTCATGGTTATTTTATTAACGGAAGTTGGAGAAAAATGTGATGAACCTGCTCCTAATCCCAAGGATTCGAATGAAACAAAATTCAAAAAAGAAAGAAATTAATAGAAAAACTAGTAACTATTGCTCTAATCAAATGTGCTCTCGAGGTTATAAATTTACTTTAAATTTTATTGTTATTCTTATAATAAGCTTTATTTTCTTTGCCTTAGGAAATCCAAGAAATCGCTCCTCTAGAAAAGCCGAAAAAGAAAAAGCAAAAGAAAGAGCCGAGTGCAGCAAAGGCAGCAGCAGCAGCTAAACCGAAAGAAGTGCAGCAACCAGATGCATCGCAGCTGCAGTCGGTTGCAGCGGACAGTGCATCGCTGCAGCCGACCGTGGCGTGGCAGGAGTGCTTTGACGAGGGCACCGGATATGCCTACTATTGGAATATGCACACCAACGAGGTGACCTGGCAAATGCCCGCCGAGTATCAACAGTACTTGGTCGTGCTGGAGGCATGGCAGAGACAGCAGGCTCTACTTACTGCTGCCTCCGCCTCCGCTGCTGCAACAACTGCTAATACTGATGGTGAGTAATCAGTCTTACAATGGAGTTACGAATATAACCTTATAGCACAGATAAGATAGTAATACTATTTACTATACTACTAATACTACTACGATTACTCTCTTATCTGTGCTTATAGGTAGGGGAGTAGCAGATAGGGAAATAAGGCGTAGTAGGATATGTCGGCCATTTTTACGGAACTGAGTAATCTAGAATAGAATAGAATATGTTTTTATTTCACCAGAAACAATAATTACAAAATACATTTCCAGCAATAATATACAATTGTATAGAAATTTACAATAATTTCATATAACCTTAGCCCACTTAAAGTAAAAAATTAAAACTAAAGATGATAACCCATTTATTAGGAGCAAGTTAAATTATTACAGCATACAATCTACTTATTGAAATTCATGAAAATTATCAAAACCGCATGAAAAATAACAATAAAGCTTTCCAGTGAAATAAACTACTGGCTTGCAAAGTGACAAAGTCACTTGAAGGCAAGCAGGAGTCATAAGTATATTATCAGAGATACCCGTACACTCACACTAACAGATTGACATGTACTTGATAATAATAAGAGCAGAAGAGCAGAGATTAAACTAGAATTCATTACAAAAAACTTTTTCTTTTCAAATTAGTGCAGTGAATTATCATTCAATTACCGCAAACCAATTTTCAACATGATCAGGAGGAAATTTCCAGAGCCATAACAACACACTTTTTTTTTAATTTTTTGATGCTTTTTAGTATAAGTATACGTATGTCAAGTGGCAGCCGATTAAAGAACTTCGGTCCAAGAAAAACAAAACTCTTCTTGAATAGAGTGCAGTTGACTTCTACCTACCCTATTTACCTACTTCTATCTACCCTACTTCTACCCAAACCAACCTAAATAACACAAACTCTAACAAAAATGTTTTATTTCGCCGTAAATATTAACCATATTCTCCCAACAGTTTCGATTTATACCGCAAAAGATGCCATAAACTTTCAAAACTTCATGAAAATAAAATTTAACAAGGCTCTGAAAAAGTCAAATACAGCGCCAAAATTCAGTTCCGAGTTGAGAACTCGTCAATGAGAACTCAGCGAGATTGAGACTTGCGTCATCCGCCTTTAACATAGGGAACATAGGGATTTGCCACTCCACTACCTATAAGATTATATTCGTAACTCCATTACATAAAATCAAACCAATTTGGCATAATACAGAAAAATGATTTAAACTGAATTCAAGGAAATAGAATAGAATAGAATTTATTTCAAAAAAGAAACATTACAGAAAATTGAAACATTGCATACAATTTCAATAGTACAAGAAATTCAGAGCAAGGAATACCTATCCAATATACAATGTTTTTACATTGTAAATCAAATGTATAGTCGACTGATTCTTTAGTTTATAATGCATTCAAACTTCAGAAACATGATTTTTATCGAATCAAAATGCACAATTTTTAAAATTGCTTCTCTTGTTAGTTTTAATTCCAAGTAACTCAGTTCTGAGCTATTCAACTTCTGAGGTGGATGAGAAAGCTTGAGCATTCAAGCTTGGTTGTTTTCTAAATTTTCTAAAGCAGATTGTGTTAAATTTGATTGTGCAATTGTAATCTTTGGCCTATGTTCACTTATATATATAAATATTTCTATTTTATTAGCCTGCAACTGAGAATTTATCGCTGTTTTCACTTATTAATTCCTCATTTTCTCAATTTTACAGCTTCCCAACAACAACAGTTATCGAACAAGAAGAGTGAAAGAAAAGAAACATCCACAAAAAATAAGCAATTGGACAAAAGAAAATCGAAGAAATCTGATGACAGTTCGTCGGAAGACGAGTAAGTAACCATCATTAATACTATCATTAATATTTTTTTACTTGCAATGCATATACATAATTTTAATTGGTTTGTAAAGATAGAATCAGAAAATGGCAGTGTGTAGAAAATATGTGGATGTGTTAAATGTGAACTATGCTTCTGCCAAACGATTTGAAACGTTTAATTCGTTAAAATAAATTGCTAGATTAATAGCCAGTTGCAGAGACGAGCTGGTAATTAAACTAGGCTATAAATCGAGGACAGCAACAGAGTGGGATCGAAGACAAACTGAACTAACTTGAAATGAAGAATTTTGATACAATTGGGAAGCCTTGAATTGCATTGATTTTATTTGCAAAACTACATTGCTCATAATTTTTTACTAGTTATTTAGCTGAAATAGGTTGTTCTGGTAACACTATTTCACTTAAATTTTTCATTTCAAATTAGTTCAGTTTGTCGTCGATCCCACTCTGTTGCTGTCCTCGATTTGTAGCCTGGTTAAATTACCAGCTCGTCTCTGCAACTGGCCGTCACTGTAGTAGGCCTATTTGATTGATAGCTGTACGCCTGGTAAAATCTAACAAAATTCGGTTATCATCAATTATTTTACCTCCTATTCAGTTATTTCACTTCTACCTTCAATTATTTCTGGTATTATATAATTTACATAATTATTATCTTCCATTACTAACCTTTCTATTGGGTTTAAATAGTTTTAATTTGTATTTTCAGGAGAATCGAGCTGATAACCTCCTACGGTCAGTCTTCATCTGACGACACTGATTCCGATGAAGACGTCGAAGAATCCAAACCAAGTGCCACTTCAAGTCGACCTCAGCTGGGACTGGGCAGGCCTTTTCAGGAGGTGGACGACAAACGGCCATTGGTCAACTGGGATTCGGTGCCACAAAATGTGCCATCTACGGTTGCAAACGTTGTTAGCACTGTTGGTACCACACAAAAAACAACACTTTCTAAGTCTCGTTTGAAGAAAAATGGCGATGATAAACCAAAAGTTGCAGGGAAATCGTCCGTTTTGCCTAAAACATCGTCTGCAGTAACAGAAAAATCGACAGTTTTGCCAAAAGTAGCAGAAAAATCATCGGTTATTTCAAAACCAGTTGATGAACCGTCCGAAGTATCGGTTATTTCAAAGGTGGCTGACAAATCTGTTACAGATAAATCAGCCGTTACTTCGAAAGTAACAGATAAAGTATCGGTAACTTCCAAGATAGCAGATAAGGTTGAGGAAAAAACGTCTATTAAATCGAAAATAGATGATAAATCATTAATTTCGGGTACAGTAGACAAAGCTTCGGTTAATTCGAAGGTGAGCAATGAAAAATTGACTTCTGACCCGAAATCAGTCGTCAAAGCCTCAGTTGCCGATAGTACCAGTGGAACAAAACCAGCTACTGACACTGCAAGCCATGAGGTGAATAGTGATAATAGTGCAAAGGAAGACATTGTGAAGCATTCAGCAATTTCCAAGCCGTCGAATAGTGATAACATTAAAAGTGAAAGCGTAGTGAAGAGTAGTGAAGCTCTTGAAAAATTGAAGAAATTGAAACGGAAGGCAGCTGATTCTGATTCATCTTCGAATAGCAGCAGTAGCGAGGACAGTAAAAATGAGGGAGATGATGAAGATGATAATGACGATGATGATGATATTGATGAGAAAGATATTCTGGCTCGATTGAAGAATCAGGCGAATATTTTGAAGGAGCTCGGTGGTGAGGTTCCTGATTCAATCAAAGCGTTGATTTCAGACGATGCACCATCGTCATTCTTGCTGATTGCAGGTTAGTTTTGAAAGTTTTTTTTGCATTTTTACCAACAATTATCATTTTTACTAGATAACCCTATGCAGCGCAAAGCGCCGCTTTGTTCCTTCGTTACAGTAAGATGAACTCCATATTGGGATAGCAAAGATTTTTTTTCATTTTGTGTTACTCAATAGATGCATATTTGCCCACGGAAAACCAAGGGTAAAGCCACACTACAAGGAGCCTCGCTTGGTGCTAAGAGCCAAGTGACTCGTTCAGTGACTTATCCTAGTGAACGAACGCATTGCGTACTATTGCAGATGGCTACACTGCGAGCAATGCGACTCGCTTGATCACTAAGCCCCTGCGCCCACTAACAACTGCTATCTGATTTCAGTTAGCAACCCAGCGTTGCCAGATGACTTTGGCTGATAGGTTAGATTACCCGAAAAACAGCCAAATGTCATCTGGCAACATTGGGTTGCTGACTGAAATCAGATAGCAGTTGCGAAGTGGGCGCAGGGGCTTGGAGATCAAGCGAGTCGCATTGCTTGCAGTGTGGCCAACTGCAATAGTACGCAATACTTTGTTCACTAGGATCAATCACTAGACGAGTCACTTGGCTCTTTGCACCAAGCAAAGCTCCTTAAAGTGTGGTCTTAGCCTTAGGTGAATGAATGAGACAAATATTGTCTATTGTCACAATTATTTTATTCTCAGTTTAGGCTTTTTGGAAATGAAATTATTTTGATATAGCCAGGATTTGTCTCAAACATTCACCTTAGTATGGAGAAGCTCCACTTCATCATCTCGTGGTAGAGTGGACATCATTGTCCAAACTTCGCCACATTAGGAAATAAAGAAGTCATTCTATTCTATTCTCTTAGTCAAGCGTGAATCTCATAAATTACATTTCATTACTATGGCGTTTTAATCGTATAATAATGATGGACAATCAGATTATTCAATGAGTAAATTAGATTTGTTCTCAAGCAACAAGCCATGAGAATTTTGAAGTTCAATTATTATTCACTCATTTGATTGATTCGTAATAATATAATAATGTTTATTTAATTATAAAACAAAATTTAATTAGTTGATTAACATTATTGTTATCACTGCCTATGATTTTAGCGGCTTATTAACTTCTCTACTTTCCCCGTTTACAAGCCGCTAAGTAAAAACAAACCTGTCTGTTTTTATTTGCCACTCCATGGGTAAGTTGAAGAGGCAAGTACTTGCCGCCAGTAACTTTCCGTCTCTACTCTTCCCGTTTGTAAGCCGCTAAATAAAAACAAACCTGTTTGTATTTATTTGTCACTCCTCGGGCAAGTTGAAGAGGCTAGTACTGGCCGCCAGTAAATTCCGTCTCTACTTTCCCCGTTTACAAGCCGCTTTTGTTGTCATGGTTTCAGGGTATGGAGACTCAGACGCCGAAGACGATAAAGAAGAGGACAAAAAAGAAAATTATGAGATGGCTCCTAGCTCACCTGTGCCTGCACCTCCTGAAAACAAACCGCTGTTCCCTATCATGGAATCTGTAAAGGAGGAAGAGACCAACAAAGAAGTGGCAAAGGAAGTGGAAAAGAAGAAAGTGGTTGGCGAAGAGGAGGAACCGACTAACAAAACGGAATTGGACGAAGCGAGATCGGCGGCTAATCGGAAAGTGATAAAACTATCGGCTCGTGCCAAAGCACTGATCAAGAACAGTGTGACCACTGCCAAGGCCAGGGCTACTGATTTCGTGCAAACAGAACAGGGACTGAAACCGGCAAAACTGTCTCTAGCAGCAGAATCTCAAGGTGAGTATTGTTTCAAGAATGATAAAATTATGTTTTCTTTTTGGTTCAAATACACATTGCATAGTATTATGCATTCTTTTTTGCTAGGGGTGATACCCACATAAGCTCAAAGCTTGTGCGTGGGTAATGGGATGGATGATGATGAGAGATGAATGGACCTACAGTTTTAGGTGGGTTCCGAACCACCGGGAAGCGTTTTTGAATTTAACCGCCGTAAATAGCATTGAGAACCAACGAACACATCAGACATGAATGCAATGTCGAAATTCTTTGATGGTTAAAGTAAATTGTATTCCCATGTAACTGGCCTTTAGTATTGAAGGCTAGTCATTATCATAATGAAATACAATTTTCTACTATTGTTTTAGGAATAAAAGACGCTCAACTACCAACATCCATTGAAGAAATACCTAAACCAACAACCAAACTGGAGCCAGAAACAAAGAAAAAGTCTAAATCTAAGTCAGTAGCGGCGGTTGCTTCAACAAGTAGCAGTTTGCAGGCAATGCCAGAACCACCGAAAACGTCTGACGTAAGCAAAAGTTCAGCAAGTACTGCCTCGGCTTCAAGTAGCGGCAACACTGATAGTGTTGGCAAGACTGCAACTGGAAACAGTAGTTTGGCCTACACTACTACTTGGAACTACGGTACCGAGCATCCTTCAGGTGAAAGGAGAGGATTTGGATTCTCAGCTCAGCAGGAGACAGGAGTAGGTGCAAGTAAAACAGAAAAAAAGACTGGTAAAAAAGGAGGCATGATACAGTTCATCAAATCGGACACTGTGTTGAATGAGCCGGTCGTGGAGAGAGCACCTGTCATATTGGATGAGAAAAGTAAGTCTTCCGATTTTTTTTTCATTATAGTGAGTCTTCACATTTTTACATTTTAGTGGTAAAGGTTCGTAAGTAAATTGACTCAGTTGCCTGGAGCGTCAAACCTTTGAGAGTGCATTGAATGTTTTAATTTAATTTTTTTATTGTTTAACGGTCAGTTGCATGGAAAACTAATTGAATTTAACCGCTGTAAAATGATGTCATCTAATTGAACCATTGAACAACAATCAATGAATGAGCCTAAAGTCGTCGATGCAATGACGTTTTTTTACAGTGGTTAATTTCAATTGATTTTTTTGAAACTTTAAAGTTTTTGGCCCTTAGTGTATTTTAAATATTCATATTTTTATTTCGGTTAGTTTCAGTGTGCTCTTCGGGAATATGATTACATTATGGTTAGAATATGATTATATGAATATGCATATGATGAGCGTGATTTTTAACTTTCAACTAAAACTTTTCTAATTATACTATCAGGGATGCATGAACTCAATAATTGATCATGAGGTTTTAAAAATCAGGAATGCATGGGCTCAGTAATTGATGGGATTTAAAAAATTTCAATACTTTTAAAAACTATTTTATATTTTATTTATATTTTTTGGAAACTATTGAGTTGTTTTATTATTTTAATATATTCACTCTTTTTTGTTTCATTTTTTTATTCTCTTGTTTTAGACTCACTTGTAACTCTTTGCGTTCATTGTTTTCAGAACTGATTGCAAAAACTGTGGTAGGCATTGATCCAGCAACACAGGCCACTCTGAAAGATTTGGCAACAATTATTAAGGAGAAGACAGCGTTCCTCAGTGAAGGCAAAGATCCCATTTCAGCAGTGCAAGTCATGTCTATTCAGCTTGAGGTAATTGATATTAATTAAATCATATTAATAAATGCTCAATACAATTCCATTGTAAATGTTATTTATGATTAGCAATAGATAACCTTGAAAATTGAAAATCGTACTCTTCTGTAATTCGTTGATGTCCAATTATAGCTGAGACATTATTATGTCTTCTTAAATTATTAGTTTTGCTAACAAGATTCATTCATCATTGATTTGATCTCTAAAAGGAGGTTGATACAAAACAATGTGAAGAAACAAGAATAATTGCAACCTACATTTTCTTTTAGTAAAGAAAACTTTTCTTGTAGTAGAGGATCAATTAAACTATCATTCACCAATACAAATTGAAGATTGTTTAATAAGTTTCAATATTCCTTAGGTTTATAACTTTTACTAGCTTTATGCAGCACGATTAAATTTCTTATTTGCATATAAAATGCATGAAAATGGATGTTGAACATTGAATGTATTGTGTGTTAACAACTAGCCAATGTTGTTGACTGAACAATATATATGATGTTGTTGTAGAGTTCAATGAATCATGATTATTATTTATTCAATCAGAAAAATGAAATATTTAGGAATGGGAATATCAAATATTGAATACAAGTTTCTCCATGTAATTTTCATTGATAGAACTTTACTACACTCTACAGGACTTTTGAAAGGTTTTCATCTATTTAAATTTATCATTACAGATGCTGACCAATGCATGGAATGAGAACGCACTGTCATCAGACTATTACAACAACTGGCTGACATCAGTCACACGTCAGCTGACGTCACTGGAGATGGCCGCCACCCCACTTAACTGGGCCTGCTTCTGGGATAGGTACGCAACAACACCTACTTCTACTTCTCAACCACTCAACCTGACAATTATAGTTGCTAGGTTACTTGCCCCCACAAAAACAAAGACAAAACATTTGTCTTGTAATTATGAGACAATTGATATTCTCCCTATTTTTCCTTTCTCATTCATTGTACTTGATAATCCCAACAATTATTTTCAATTTTAATAACCACAGTGTGCTGTCATCTTGAATGGACATAGTGAAACACTGTTGTTAGATTTTGAATTTTATTGTGTGTATCAAATTTGGCGCCTATAAATGATGGTGACATCATTTATTGGTGACGTCATTACTAGCAAGCTGATAGCATTGGTTGGAGCGCAAATTGAGGTGTGACGTAATGGACAGTTGTAAAACATGGACACTTGGACAAGCACGTCCTTTGATGAAGATTTAGCAAGCTCTATGAGATGAAGACTTTGGAAAGGAACAGTTTGGGGTCTGATTGCGCTGTTAAGGTAAGGGACTACAAGTTTTTCAAGTAATTTTTTGGTGGGTAATGATGATGATGATGATTGACTTGAACCTGTTTATTCTTTGAATAAGAGAGTGAAAATTTCTGCTAGATCAAACTTCTTTATTCTCTAAAGCTAAAGAATGACAATTTCTACTAAAGGTTTTACAATTAATGATAGCTTATCAAGGGTCTAAAATAAGATTGGATAGGTCCATTCAGCTTCTTACTCAAGTTATACAATATTTTATGTCCAGTTCATATTGTCAATTTTTATATCCAATTAAGTAATTGGTCAATTCACATCACTTTGAATAATATGTGGGCATTTTTATAGACTCTGTAGACACAAAAAATTATTACAAACCACAATTCCCTCGCAAATGCAGTGAAAATTCTAATCAAACTTGAGCATAAGCAAAAAGTACTTTGAAGATTGGGATTTCAAGAAAGAATAGAAATTTCATGCATTATTTTGATTGAAGGCTTTTGCTCTCACCAAGAACGGTGATTCAGCTCAATTCACTTATCTAGATAACAAAATTAGGCTACAATCAGTGTCGCAGTACTCAATAATTGTTCATGAAAATCTTGTAATGTTATAATAAGTCAATTTTTGGAAACAACAATAATAATAATAATAAACTTTCATTGTCATCATCATTACTTCAATTAATTGGTCTTGAGTGAGGGGGCGTTTATTTTTAACTATAAAACTGTATTAGGGGGTTGCTTGGAAACATTTTGAAAATAACCATTTCTAAATTTTTGTTGTATCCACGGATGCTAGACTACAGTCTGTTGCGATTATGACGTGGTTATGCATTATTAATCAGTCTGGCTAGTCTACAGAGACTGTCTCTTACTAATAAAATATTTTGTATTGTGAGATGTTTCATGTTGACGGTACACAAGCTACAAGCTGTTTATGTCAACGATATACGCTGATATCAAGCGTAGCTGGTTTTCGGTTAGAATATGCTCGTGAGCCTATCTTGTATTCTAGTATCCGTGGTTATATCAATTGAAGTATTCTATTTCACTTCTTGTCATGTCCTAGTCTTTATATGTAAAACGTTTTGAATGATATTCATTCAATGAATCAACATTCTTTGATAAACTTGTGAACATGGTCTGTTTCTACCAAGTTAATCATGTTGTTATTGTAACTATTGTGATGGCTATTCAACATCCCTGTTGTTATTTTATTGATCTGTTCAAAAAGTTTCCAAACACTCATACAATATTATATTAATTTATTACTGAATGTATTTACCTACTCATATCAAAGTAATTAAAATGGCTGTGAAACTAATGTTTTTGAAAACTATCTGTGATAATAATTCGTATAAATTATTTTTAATTGGCAGTTACTGTCTAATATTCTACCTATCGTTCATATTGAATGACTTACCTTAGATTGTAAAACAATCGTGCCTCTATTTGTTTTAAAATAATAAAATTTATTCGACTTTGAACATAGTTCACCTTTTTTATATCCCTTCATTTTTAAATATTGGAAATGGCCAATTTGGTGTCCAAAAAGGAGATTGATTTCCAAAAATCTCCACTTTACTTCATACTCTAGTTATTGATCACAAGATTTCCTGTATTATCAGATGTTGTATCTAATTCTGATCTGAACTGAGTCTTCTGAACTGATAATTCTGATCTGAGTTTACATTTTGAGCCCTATTGATATCCATCTCAATCACTGTAGTATCCATGAATCACTTCATAATCTATGATTGGTTGGTAATTAACTTGGAGGCTTTAATACTTTTATACTCTTTTTTAGAAAGAGATTCAAATACCAGGCAATCTGTCGTTTTTAGTCTTTTCATTAGCATCCACTCGGAATACTGATACTGCCATGTCGTTTTAATTATATTGCATTCGGTTGCTATATTGTTTTGTTTCCTAGACACAAAAATATAGGTTACGTCAAAAATCCTGACGAAGGATTATTTTATGTTTAAATAACGTCTAGTAAAAGTATGTCGTGAAGTGGTTCTATTCTCTATTCATGAAGACATGTTTTGTTGAGTATCCAATAATTGAACTATAGAAAGGCAAACGTGTATGTAGGTTATAAAAAATGTTCTTTCTAAAAACGATGAGACAAAACCAAATATGCTTTGAGTGAATGTTGATGAATTGAACATACAACATTTTGACTCTAAATTCTTTATCTAAAATTAGTTGAATATTCTCTCACTGAATATAAAACCATTACAATCTGCTAAAGGATGTTAAGAGGGCAAGCATGAAATTTTCATCATTGTGCCGTAACGTATGTATTGTCTTTCATCGAACAAATTCCAATCACTAAAATGTCATTCATGACTAATTAAATCTTGGTATTGTTGTATTTGACAACTTCTAGGTTTCTGCTTGTATAGAGCTGCTCAGAGAGATTGAGTTAATTGCTCGTTTAGTTTTTGACATTCGTTAATTCTTGACCAGAGTTCATTCTGTTAGTCGAGTTGAAGAGGATGATATTTAATATTAATATTATTAGAGGATTAACTGTGCGCTAATTTTTTTGCAGTAGCTAAACATTGAACCGTGCGCATGTGCAGAACTGATCTGATCAAAAATTGATGACTGTTGAAATCATCTGAACCCTTTGCATCATTCTCTCTCAGATATAATTTCTTATTGTGCTTTGCAGTAATTATCTTGTGTTTGAATTTTCGTGGTTTTATGCTTTGATCTTGTTTGACAGGTCTTGGAGGAGTGAAGATGGTGGGTCTTCGATCATTAATCAAGTTATTAACTGAAGATTAGATTATAAACAGTGAACAATTTTTATTGTTTGGCTTGTTGGAAGTAGTAGGGAGCTTTTATTAGTTTATACAGTAGAACTGTCCTTGTTTTTACTGTAGAAAATTGAAATAGGGGGCTTAATTTTTATGTGAAATGGCTAGTTCACTGTGTAAAACATTTTCAAGATTTGTTCATGAGTTTAGAGGAAGACTTCGGTTTTAGGACTTGTTCGTTTTTATACATTTTTTTACTTTATCACTGGATCACCGAAATTAAAAGAAGGTTTCAGGTAATTAATGAAAGGATTTAACCAGGGCTCCCTTGACATCACATAATTATTACGAATAGAGACGTAACAGGGAAAATAGAAAAATTCAATGACCAGCCATAAAAGGGCTTGCTTGTTTTGACCAGTTACGATCCTTGAAATAAACTGTTTGCATTTTAGTTTTAACATAATTCAAAGTTTCTGTACTAATATGTCGGATATTCTGAGAAAACTAAATTGGAAGTTTGAGAAAACTCAAACTTTGTGTTGCAATGAATTTACTACAGTATGTTCTTTCCCAATCCTCATAACGATTTCTGGAAGAAACAATTGTCTAACAGGCATTAGTTGAACCGTAATCTGTTTCGCAAAGAGAGAACCTTTAATGTGAATTTGGGGAGTAGTTCCTACAGAATTAAACCAATAATGATTAAATAATAATGAATTTGAGTGAGCCTATAAACTCTAAACTATAGGAGCCTAGAAGTCTCCTATAAACTCAGCTTCGGGGTTTGGAACGGTTTCCATGAATCGGGGAGTGTTTAGGGTGATAATATTATAATATTATCATAATATAATATTATATTTGGGAATTATGTCAACAATGGGGCAACGGAACGGTGTAGTTTGGAAAGATATTGGCGTGAACGCGCCAATCAGCTGAAGAAAAATACAAGAAAGCAACAAGAGATCATCGCCTGATTGGCCTAAGCTGTGAATTTTGGCCTCGTATGTGAGCATTTTTGAAAGGAAGGTTATCCTTTCTTTTCATCAAAGGTTATTAATGAGTTTGCACAACTGACATTTTAAATTATTAATTGTTTTTCGTTTTAAATTTTAATTTTATTTTACTCGTTAATTTATTCTTTCGCTAGGACAAAAATTATTTTTTTAGCATGATAGACAAGTCGACAAGGGTTCATCTACTTCATTTTTCAACTTGATACTATTTAATTGATCTATCTATTTGGAATCAATCCAGTCAGTTTTGCATCCTCTTATAGACAAAATAAACAGGTAAAGGTTTATGTTTCTACTCTAGCAATTATATTATTCGTTTTAATTCTGTCACAATAATATTCTCATGATGGGCTTTTCATGGATTAGGCTATAATCCGGTAAAATGGTTTTAGTATTTTTCAATTATATTAATGCTCTGTTATATAATAATTATATATGCTCTGTTCTTGAGTATTGTAGTTCTGGAAAAAATCAAACCTTGATACTTAACTTATTATTGGAAAATGAATCTTTTCATACATACTCTAATTTTCTTATCGAAGGCATTTATATGAGATCGATTATCATTTTTCTCGATGAGATGTTCTCATCCGTTCGCTTTCGTGTAGAAATGATTGGTTTCCTCATACTTACATGAAGTATTAGTTTTCTTCATACATAAAGTTCTAGTTCAATTTATATTCGTGATAATTTCAAATCATTTTAATTTTTCCAAATAGAGCCTCTCATATGTGACAATAGTTTGACTTAGAAACTATGTTTCAATAGTTGTAGAAATAAATTGCTTTGCTTGTTCCACGAATGGCCCATGATTTGAAAAATTATTGTGATGTAGTTAATAGTACTAAGATTGGATAAAATATTGAACAAGTGCTTAATTTAATATCATTATTTTCATTCTATTCATTTCCAACTTATATCACTCATATTTTTGTGTGTTTCATAAAACACAGCATTTGGTAAAATAAAACGTCCAAGAAAAGATATGAACAACTCATTATTATTTTTAGATAGAAATATTTAACCCCCCAGTTGAATGTTTTTTAAATTACTCTGGAAAAAAATTCTTCTCCACATTGATTAAAATAACGTTTTAAATACAAAACGTGCTAAATAATAATTTTTTTATGTTTCTCCAACACTAATTTCAATATTTTAATAACCAGGTTACATTTTCTATTCAGAATCCTAAAAAAAACTTATATTTAGCGCCCAATGAAATTGAGTAGCAAATCGATGATCGGGAACAGCCTCCCAATAGTGCTGTTGTATAATTTCCAATCAATATTTTCGAATATTAATATCCCTCTGCAATTCATTTATGTTTTATTCGTAAGTTTATACAATATTGTACTGAATATTATAAACTACGTTAGAGGAATTTATAAATTCAATACACTGGCGATATGTTCAAAACATTTTACATTTTGTGGCATACCTGCATACAAGATAAAAATTCTCAGCATTTGTATGGACTTTTATTGCCTAGTCAATTATTTGGAAACTTTGACCCAAAAGGGTCTCCCCGCCAAGAAAGCCATACATATCATTTAATGATAATGGGGATCATTGAGTTTTAATTATTTCAAAACATTGATTAACAACGTTGAAGGTTTCCATACTTTTTCTTTTGTTCGTTCGTTTTATAACTGTAACAGGTTTTATATGCTAAATTGATATTGAAGTAAATTCATCTGGCTTCACTGGATTTGCTATCGATTTGATAAAGATAATAATAATATTCTAATAACAATTGTTATTCTAGTGAGAAATGAAAGCCATTACAATCCTTTACTGAAGCTCTTCGAAAGTGTTATTCACAAAACATTTATAACATGATAATAGTCATATTCATATTATATATTAATATTTTTTATTTAAATTGATTATTGTAAAAATGTTCATATTACAAAGCACATTTGCAAAGCTTAAAGAACGACGAGTCTTTAATTGAAGGCATTTTAAAGGTTCATACATATGCTTTTATTTCAACCCCATTTACATTCGCTTCTATTATAAACAGAATAATATTATTCTCTATTCAATTGTCAACTAATACGGCTATTCTTAAGTGTTGCAGTGTTTGGTCATGGGGATCTCTACCATCACACAATAATTTCTGCTGTTATTTTCAACAGTTCTCGAACTATTCACTGATCTTTGTTTGTGTTGTTGTCTGTTTTGTTTTAACTGGCGGCACACGTAGATCGCACAAGCGCTATTACTATCGCAACTCCGTGTCCGGACATGTGCAGTGGGAGTATCCCGTGCCAGTTGCGGAAACGGCCGCTGAGACAGCGCCAGCGTCGTCGGATGGGGATGACGCAATGGACCTGTGCAACACACCACCGCCGCCGCCTTTCGACTCCTGATGAGGTGCTGCCCCGACCCCGCCTGAGATCAGTTGCTCGCCGCCGCCCCCTCCTCCACCGCCCCCCAATATTTCCGGTGGCGATAGCACGGAGCAGAGCGGTGCTAAAGGTGAAGAATATTTTTTATTTAATTTACTCTAACATTGACTTATAGCACGATCCATTTAACTTGTCATCAATTTTTAATAATTAAACAGTGACTCATAATCAAAAGACTTGAAAAGTTAAAATCCTTTGAAGACCTAAAGAATAATTTTAAAAGACCTTTATAATTTTTTGTTGGTTATATTGTGATCATATCGTCATCATATGTTTTATGACAATAAAATTATACTTTATTTGTAAAGATGATTGTCATATGTTCTTCACTCGAAATAACAATAGTTTTAGTTTAATTGTCTAGCTCAGATTTCATCTCTCACTCCATTCAAATGCAAGCAAACATTGACTTGAATTCTCAACTGTTTCACTAACAATGTTTCATCTAGCGGTACCTAGAAGAGAAAGCTGGAACTGCTAGGAGAGCTGGAGATAATTTAAGGAAGTTTACTCGTTTTTCTGTTTTTATCAATTTGATATATTTGTCATCAATTTCATACAATCAAATCTGTATAGCATATTATGACAGCTATTCTTCATTTCAGAAATTAATCATTTAAAAATAATCTTGGCAGGCCTTCAAATTATTTTCCGATTTTCAACCCAATTATTACGCTATAGTGCAACAGAGTTGCCGTAGTCTACCGTACTTTAGTATGTAGTTTCAAATCATAACTATACCTTCACGGTTTCTGACAACTGACATCATAAAGATCAAAGCATTTCCTAGGTTACTAGTAATCAGGAAATATCGACGTCATGAACGTTGATTAAACACTCTCGACCACTTGAGCTACTTATGAAACAGAGAAGAATTTTTTCCTATTTTGAATCACAATGCAAATTTTCAATGTTGACTCAATTCTACCTCCATATTAGAAGGTTAGTAGGTGTAAGGTATCAACATATCTTACTGAATTATTGCATATAACCTAGTTCACCCTCCTAATAGTTAGCACCAGATGACAGCTGGCAGATTTGAAGTCTTTGTCGTTTTTAAACCAATTAAAATTATTATTTTCGAAAAACAAACAAAATCTGAAAATCTGCGATCGCTTAGCTTTATTTTAGCGAAAACCGCAACAAAATCGATTCACTCAAACCTCCTTCACACGAGTTGTCATGAGTTTTTTTGCAAAAGTTTTTTAATATACAAGGATTGAATACCTTATTGATTTCAAGTTTTGAAACTCTGTTAGTTGTATGTTATTTTAACTTCTTGTTTTCAGATACCACTAACGAAGAGCCGCAGCCTCCACCGCCCCCAATGATCAGCGACAATTTCGACCTGAATGCCGCCTCTCCGCCCCCACCTCCGCCGCCTCCACTGCCCCCCACCATGCCCCCTCTTCCGCCTCCGCCCCCTGATGACGTCACCCCCCAGTACACGAATACACACTACATGGCCACGGTCAGTTGATAGACATAATAAGGCATGGGGCTACTCACGTCGATTTAGATAGAATAGTCTTCATTGCCATAAATTTTGTTAATTTATCCAGTAATGTACAAGTGATACAACAGGCTCACATCCAGAACTGTTCCTTTTCCAATTCAAATGAAACAGTCCTAATCTAGGTTATTCACCCCATTTCAGAATCATCTATTTTCACTCTAAAAACAAACACTGGACATATTTCGAATATTGTAAAAGGTAATAATGGAAGTTATTATTTACATGCAATGAATTAAAGATCAGAAAAAGTAACAAAGAAACCTAAATTGCAATGATCATTTTTGGAATTTTGAACAATGCTGCTCCATTTATCGTTTCGTAGATGCGCTGTAATTGCAGAGGCACCCATAAATATTCCTAAGTTTATGAATTGAAAAGATAGTGTGAATACTGTTCATTTATATTCTTTTGTTTCCTTTATAACTAATCCAGCAAATCATGTTTTAGAAAATTCTACAGAAGATCATAATAACTGAATGAGAATAGTAGTGTTCATAATATAATTGTGCGAGTTTACCCCGTGCAGCGCAAAGCGCCGCTTGCTTGCTCAGTACTGTATCGTTTGGGATTACAGTATCATTGCAACAGACTTGTATCAGTGTGAGTTTCCTCTAGATTTCACATCAAATCTCGCAGTGGTGGAAGCACAGTAGAAAGAAATGCTCCAAAAGTTGTTTAATATAATAGATTATTTATTTTTCATTTATCCCAAGAAATTAGTGAATCATGGCAGCAAGTTTATGTGTTTATTAATGATTATCATATACTTTTATTATGCAGTATAGATTTATGTCCACTGTAATCTCACTGGAAGGCTAGTCTATAAAAGAAAAGACTTAACAAGATAGTAACTGTTTAATTCTGCCTTTGTTATGCAAATTGTATGATTGGCTATTGTATATAGGTTTAAGATGATCACCTTATAATATAGGTTTATGTGATTCCTGAATTTTTATACATAATTCCAAATAGTTTCCTATGATACCAAAATCACAATTTGTCCAAAAATTAAAGTTAGCTGGTAAAAATTCTTAGCTAACAATATTTTTTGACCTTTTATTGGCCCAAATTCTGTAACTTGATTTGTATAATTTGCTTTTTCAGTCGTCACTCGATCACGGCTCTGTGACAACTCCGCCGGCTCCACGTGCGGACCCCAACCTCAGCTTTGAGCTGAGCTCGTTCTACTCGGATATAGCCGCCCTCGATCCGCCTCCGCTGCCGCCCCAGCAGCCAGCCGCCCCAGTCCCGCCTCCACCGCCTCCCGACTCCGCCCCTCTGCCCCCTCTACCGCCTCCGCCTGCTTCTCAACCTCCGCCACCGCTTCCTCCCAGCGAACCGCCTCTGCCGCCTCCAAGTGGTGGCGCGTCAACTACCAAAAAGAAGAAAAAGGTTGGTAAAATATTGGAGAAATAGAAATATTGGCGAAAGTTGAGATTTTCTTAAAATAAGGTGAGTTGAGTGAGAAAATGGCGAATTCACACTAAACAGACGATGAGCTGTAGTAACGCGAAGTAATCATGAAAATTACCTCGATGAACTTGAATTTCAAGTTTTTTAATATTAACATTTAAAAATTAGAAATACTCGCAAATATGAAATAATGGAACTTGACAACCTTTCAGTATAATTTACTACAGCTGATCTGTCTGTTTAGTGGGAGATCGCCATTTTCTTACTCAAGTCATCTTATATAGGAAAATCTTATATAAGGAACGATTATAAATAAGGTTTTTGAGTTTTATCAGAGATTGATTCTTGAGTCACGTTTATATTCTGTTTTATTAATTTTGTCTCTTGGCTACTGAAACACTCATTCTATAAAAAAGTATGTAATTGTTGAATGAAAAATAAATACTCTCAGCCAAGACAGATATATTTTACTAACAGTTATACGTCATCCGTGCTTCGCTATATCATCAGTCTCATAATGACAGTGATCACCTACTTTGTAGTGAAAAACGTTATAGATCATTGACCTGCATTATACAGGTATACTTTGCATCCAAATTCCATTAACAGAAATATGTGAAAATCCTAATCAGTTTTTATAATTTACAAGCTGTCCCGGCGAACTTCGTATCGCACTCTCCCCCCCCCCAAATGTCCCCCCTCTTCTCCCCACAAATGTCCCCCCTTCATGCCACCCCTCAAAAAATGTCATACCCCAAATGCCCACGTTCATTCCCCCCAAATGTCACCCCCACATATCCCTCTTCATGTCAACCCCCTCTTTCTCATCAAATGTCACTTCCCTCTTCCAACCAATTATTATTTTTTTTAATTTCTTCTATTTTGTATTTTTTCATTTATCTATTTCTTTTTAATTTTCTTAATTTATTTTTTTAATTTATTTCTGTTCTTCAATTTTATTATTTGAAACGATAGAACATGTATTATACGAACGATAACTCATTCTTAATATTGATGATTCAAGCGTAAAAAATAATTAGAGCAGAAAACCTAGTACAAAAAGAAATGGTTCGGAGCGGGATTTGAACCCCCAATCTCTAGGTCGCTAGGCCGAAACGCTATCCTCTGACCCACGGGCTTGAGATAACATTGCTAATTTTTCTGGTCTTGAATCACGATCATCTTTCCGTTCTTCGGTAGCCGGCAATTTCAAAACGTACGTCTGTGAAATGTTTGATAGGTTAGGTCATTAATGTACTAATTATTTATTAATTATAAAGGGATTTTCTTATATTTTAATACATATTATGTTAACCAGTGCTGTAACAATTCAAACTAATCCAAAATCATCTAAATCAGTTCAGCCGTTCTCGAGTTATAAGCGAGCGTACAGACACCAACTCTCTTTTATTAATATAGATTTCTTTTAATTGATCAAATATGGTGGATAAGGAAACCAGTTGAGAATTTGATGAAGACCAAAGTCTAGAAGATGTCCAAACAAACTTCAAAAGTGTAAGAAAATCATCGGATCTGAATTCAAGAATCCAACATTAAGGGCCGGTTCATAAGCTCGGGATTTAGCCAAGTTCTAGACTAAATTTGGTGGCTACCGTAGCATCGACAAACGTTTGTCACGACAGGCTAGTGGGTTAGCAGCATAGAGAGCCCTTAGTACATAGTGTCGAGGCTAACGTTTGTCGATGCTACGGTGGCCACCCGTTTTAGTCTAGGGCTTAGCTTAATCCCGAGCTAATGAACCGGCCCTTAAAGTTCAAATTCAACTGTTCAAATTCTAATTATTATAATTATTACAGGTGTTTTAGTTCTGTCATCTCAATGATAGAATGAGTTGAATGATTATCATAATATAAAATAGGAACTAATGAACATTGAAATAGGAATCCTACATCATAGCAATATGTATGTTTACATCATTAATTTTACCTTGAGAATCATCTTTTTTTCTAGCCGAAATTGGGTCCTGGACTGAGTTTGAAAAAGAGAGGATACTCAACTCTGATGGAGAAATGGCAGCAGATTGCTGCTGAAGAAGAAGAGAGTGATTAGATTTACTGAACAATTTAATTTTTGTGAAAATCCAATTCTTTATCATTTCAACAGCGGCTATTAATTGAACAGAATTTGTGCCACTTTTTTTCATTTTATCAGTGATTTCAATATTTATATTTATTGTTGATTTATTTTGTATATAAAACAGTCTCCACACAATCTGAACCAGAAAATTTGTTGGGAACTGTATGTTTAGTTTATTTGGTTTTTAATTTAAATGAGGGCTCCTCCTAACTTTATTTATTGTGACAACTACTAACTTTTCAAGCGTTCTTCAATTCTGAATTGTCGAGATTAATCTCCTGAAATTATTGTAAACTTTGTAGTGTAGTTTTTTCATAGTTTTTTTCTGAAAAGTCCTTAATATTCGAATTCTACGAATTGAAGTACTGTATATGATATTATGAATAATGTAGGTTGAGCCTGCACATTCGAACGAGAAAACGCATTTTTGGTGCTCCGAAAATTGAATTGGATCTCGCTATCACGCGATAAGCTTGCCAGCTATTGAAATATTAAGTTAAATGCAATATTGTCCTTATAATTTGAGATATTTGAATCTTTGTCTGTTTCAAGAAACCACGCCCACCAAAGTATTACATCAACATTTACGTCTTCTACATTGTAGAGTTTCGAATATTATCGATTATATCAAGTTTTGTTTTGTTTTTTTTTTCAATAGAAATTTCGACCAATTTTATGAACATTAGTTTTGTAGATAAACACTTATTTGTTATTCCAATTATGGCGATTGAGTTGTCAAGTTTAATTTATTGCATCATTGCTTTTCCTGTTGAGTAGAGTTAGTATTGAGGGTAACTTATTTGTAAATATAGATTTTATGTTTGTAGTATGTTGTATATAATTATATATTAATATATTTGGAGTTTGTGTAAGCAGATGATACTGAATAAATGTCTTACTTTCCTATTTTATTTTATTGTGTTCTTGTTGTCTTGTTCCTTGATAAGATTTTTACCAATTTTTGAAGTAGCCCTTCCAGAAACGTGGAAATGGATCAGTATAATTTTAATATGGTTGTGATTGAGATATCGAGGAAGACGGTCGCAAAATTCGGTGCTCTCTCATTACTCAGCAATTTATTTATTCATTTGCATACCGTACATACAGTTCGCGCAATTAGTCTGGGCACTTGGCTCTGACGCTACTAGCCGTCTTGAGAAATGATGGTCGTTCACTCCCCCACAATCAGAGAAAGTGAGAGTGAGACAAGATTATATTTTCAGCTCTTGAGATAATGCATTTTAATCATCTGATCACATGTAAAATATGCACACAATCTGCGACTACACTAACTTCCTTGGTAAAATTGAGAAAAATATCAAGAGCTACTATCAAAATTGAGGAAAATATCGAAACATCGGCTACTATAATATAGATATAGTTAATTAGATAGAATATAGTTGAATTTCATGTTTTTTTTTAAATAAAATTTCCATTCCTGTGCATTTGTACTCACGAGCAGAACTCGGTCTCCCGATATTTAGTGTATAATATGGATGCAAAGAACGCTCGTATAGTTTTGATTTGCAGTCTTGCTGATGTGCCGATGTATTTAGAAAAGACACACTTGATGCATGTTGTGGTACTTCTCCATAAAACAAATTTTGTCTATTCCACATTAAAAACCAGACTAAGTTTCAATGCTCATTGCATCATCATCAAAATTTGTTTTATTCATTCACCTTAATATTTAGAAAAGCTCGATAATCACACCCATCTCCACCTCTCGCCTTGTCAAGGCCAAGTGCCCAGACTAATTGCGCAAACTGTGCAATCGACGGTTAAGCCTATATTTTTTGTGGCGCTAAATACGAACCTGAAACGCCAAGCGGCACTGATTCAGATTCAGGGTTCCAAAATAAATTTATAGAACCGTCTATTTAAAACTTCAGCATCACTTTCCTGTAACATCCTTGTATGGGTACCATTTGACTGTACTAATTATTTATCTTGGACGATAGAGGTCTTCAGCGGAGGAGCTCACGGTTATTTTATCGAGACTACAATATTTTATTCATGTGTATTTATTGGAGTTCTTCGACTTTGAATCAATTTATTCTCGGTAAATGTAAAATTTTTCATGTAGAGCATGGTAATAAAATTATTATCAGAATCTATAGATTTCTAATTTTAAATTCCCGCTCGAATTTGGCATTTCCCTGCTCAGCTGATCTGCTCAATTCGGTAGTATGTTTTTATAGTATTTTGATTGCACTAGAAATTGCATAAAATTGCTCTCTTCTTATAATACTTTTTACATGATTTATCCAATTCGAAAAAACTTATAACTACCTATTCAATATCTGCAATTACTTTGAAATTTGTGTTTGTATCAAGTACATGTAGTGGTAGCACTGTTTTAGATATAACTTCCTTCAGTAGGTACGTGTTTGTGATCGTGTTGCTTCGGTGAAAAGTTTTCTAAAAATCGTCCAAAATGGGTCGTATGCATGCTCCTGGGTAAGTTAAATAATATAATTTCTCAAATATATTCTTCTGCTCACATTTCATGGTTCGAAAACCCCTCTTCAATTACTGGAAATTGTCAATACGACGTCACCAGCCTGATCCCAACCTCAATCTCATCTAGCTGTTACCGATCTCTTACAATTCTCCGATCAATAAAATTCATTATAATAATTATAGTATTATGCTGATTTTTTATCTGATAATTAAAACGCTTTCTTTTCATATTTTCTATTTATAACAC
Organism: Laodelphax striatellus; assembly: GCA_017141395.1. Lineage (NCBI taxonomy): Eukaryota > Metazoa > Arthropoda > Insecta > Hemiptera > Delphacidae > Laodelphax > Laodelphax striatellus. Next base: position 8,387,983 of record CM029536.1, read on the forward strand.
CCCTTATTATTTCTTTGTTGTCTCGTTTGATGAAGGGTGGATTTCACGTGGTAGGCCTACATTGTCGTACATTCGAATTTATCAACATGTTGGACCTCCATTTTCATAAAATTCAATTATTCATCCACTGTTCGTTTTGTACTTATAGCAACTGATTCCAATATTTTACTTTGTGTTTGAAGGAGAACAACAGTAGGTTTATCACGTAAGAGTTCCTAACCTAAAACCTCAGTTCGAAATATCGATTTTGGTAAAGCTAAGATCTGGTTAGTCATTTTGTCATTAATTTGTATATCTTATAACTGATTTGTGTGCCAAATGGCTAAGCCTCCAATTCATTCAAAGTAATTCTATGTTCTTTCATGAAATTAATGTTTCACTATAGCCATAGCCTACTCAAGAAATTTCACATTGATATTTTGTTTTCAGAAAGGGTATTTCCCAGTCAGCTCTGCCCTACAGACGTAGTGTCCCTACATGGCTGAAACTTTCACACGAAGATGTCAAGGACCAAATTTTCAAGCTGGCAAAGAAAGGTCTTACTCCATCACAAATTGGTAAGTTCATCCATACGTAGATTGGTATTTTTATACCAGTTACGAGCTTCACCTTGATAATGGATAAATTAAGCAATGTACAATAGAGCTTTCATATTCAAGGGAGGGAGATCTTAGAATACAGTTTATTAAAGCTCCATTTTGATACTAGTGTCTGGAAAGGGACCTCATTCCACAATGTCTGAATTTATTGATTGTTTCTGATTTTCATGGTGCTTAAGGATTTTAGTTTGAAACAGCTGTGACATCTCCCAACGTCTGCGGCTCATTGACGCGTGGTCGAAATTATCGCCGTACGAAATTACGTACCGAGTCTTATGAACTTGTAAAATGGAAATTTTCAAGTAGCCTACTCATCATATTTCTATTCAATTACATAAAATTTTCCAGAATTTTGCCTGAAAAGTAGGTCCTAAAACAGAAACTAGGAAAGTTTAATTTCACCCCTCAGTAACTCAGCGCGCTGCTAGTATGTCACTCGGTCATAGCAGTTACGTCACAGATATTTAAGGCTACTCTTTATCGAATCAACTATTGGATCAGAAAAATTGTCCATTATACTAGATAATAATTGAAATATATAAGAAAAAAAATGATGGGAGATGATTCATATCAGTTGTTAACAGATAATGTCTAATAGTTGTATGAAATTGTTACTCTTGGCAACCCCATGACAGTATTAAACATGTGACTAATTATACAATAATAGTTGTAATTGTTAGTTCTTCTATTCATGATTTTCTCTTTGTTTCATTTCAGGTGTTATCCTCCGAGACTCGCACGGTGTGGCCCAGGTTAGATTTGTGACCGGTAACAAGATCTTGAGGATAATGAAGGCCATGGGTCTCAGTCCCGACCTGCCCGAGGATCTCTACTACCTCATCAAGAAGGCTGTGGCCATCAGGAAGCATTTGGAACGCAATAGGTGAGATTCTAATCGATTTCCTCATGTTATTGTCGTCTTTAAATTTGATTTCTATCTAAAGAAAATTTATTAATATGTCTTTTCAACTTCATCGACATTCTGCTGTAGAATTTGGTTACTTCCATATTCTCACAGCAGCATCAGCCTATTCTGCCCATGCATCATTGCGCTCAGTGCTCTGTGATTGGTCCGCAGTTATTGACAAATGACTAGGCTATTTGAATAGATTGGCGAACAAATATTGTAAGTCAATTGTAGATCTACTGAAAGATTATTTTAGGAAAGTTACTAATATGATATAATGGCTGGGTTTCACGATTCCAGTAGACGTTCAGGTTACTGGTGGCAGATGGATCATATCTTAGTCTACTCTAAACAAACAAGTAGTCCAATGCACACTGACTGGTGTGCATTGGACTATTTGTTTGTATATAGCAGACGATCATATGATCCACCTGCCTCCAGTAACCTGAACGTCTACTGGAATCGTGAAACCGAGCCATAAGGAAAAGTATCTATTTACTAGATTATTTTGGAACTGTGTTCATTTTAGTAATTTTTTCCAAAAATTCTAAAGAGTCACTATTGAGATTGTAGAACCGTTTGACAAAATCATTGTGTTTTCATTCTAATTCTTAGATTTTTTAATTATTTCTTGATTCTTATGAAATTACTGTTTGTAGTAGCTGTAGCCAATATTTCAAAATGTTGATGTATGCCTAAATACCAATTCGATATTCCTGCTTGTGGAGTATGTTAGAGGTAAATTATAGTGTAAGTTCTCATCGTTTGTTTTTAATTATACTGTATTATGTATGACTGTTGTCAATGCTGACTGATGTACGGCCTATGACATGTGTGAATAAATTGAATTGAATTCTCGAGTTGTGTGTGATCTAATTTCGGGACTGGTTTGTTAACAGGAAAGACAAGGACTCGAAGTTCCGCCTGATTCTGGTCGAGTCGAGGATTCACCGCCTGGCCCGCTACTACAAGACCAAGAGCACCCTGCCACCCAACTGGAAATACGAGTCCAATACGGCGTCGGCACTTGTCGCTTAAGTCTTTGATATTTTAATATTATGGCAATAAATTGCTGTTTCTATTAGTTGCTGTTTTTTTTAACAAAGTACCTTTCGAATTGGTGTAGTGGTGGTGGAATTGTAGATAGTGTGATTTTTATTTATTAATACGGTTACATACTACAGGGTGTTCGAAAAGCCACACACCATAGAGATCGCACTATGTGAGCTTGAGCTTTTGAACCCATTTGGGGGTATGAGGGTAATATATTGGTTTGCTGTATCAAGAAGAACTTTTTCAAAATTCGAAATCATTCTGAAATATGGATGAAACTACACGGCAAGGTGGAACAACCTTCGGGTCTCCCCACCAACGAAAGCCATATGCTAAATAAATACTGGGGGATAATACCATGCTTCTTTTGAAGAAGCAATAATTTGCTTGAACCACTCTTATAAAAAAAATGACAGTACAGTGGAAAAAATGAGATCAATCATAAATTTAATAGAATAGAGTATGTGCGGATGATATTCTGAGATGAGCTCTTGAAAAATGTAATTGAACAAATTTTATGAAATACTGTAGCCTATATTGTTGAAAAACTTGAAGAGTTGGATCCCTATGGTGTGTGAGTTTTCTGGCACCATATATTATTAATTACAAACAATTAACATACTATTACAATTAGAAACTATTTAGCTGGACGTATACCTGAAGTAGAGCGGCATTTTGCATGCAAATTTGCTTTGGTTTAAATGGAAGAACACATATTGCAAGATGCACGGCGCAGCAAGGCAACTTCCTTCTAACCAATACAAATACATTGTGTCGTCATGCCGTGCTCATGTGCGTCTCATGTGTGCCACTTATTTGAACGAAAGAGGGCTTATCTCTTCATAATGCTATATTAGCTGTGCTTATTATTGGAACGAGTATGAAAGGTTGCTAGTGGAAATGAAGTAATACCAAAATTTAAGATCATAATTTCTTTTTAAAGGAGCAATACAATATTAATATTGAGCAACTTGATAGGAATATCGTTCTAAGAACAGTGAGATTCAGAGATTCATAGATCTCTATAAATCAACCGCATGTTGTATGAATGAAATTAAGTAATAGAGAAATTTTCTCTAGCTATTATTGTTGGAAGCTGATTCAAAAAAATTGACGAAATAACAATAACTGATTCATTTTGCTATGACTCCTGGATTGTCAATGAATCGCCCCATTACAACAGTTCACAATGTTGTAGTATCGTAACATTTCATAGCCATGTCAATACTACTTGGTGGATGAATTCTTATACACTTTAACCATTGTAAAAAGTTGTGATTTGGAAATTCGTGGGCAATTGAGGTGCGATAGCAAAATAAATCAACGTTACATGCTCTTGAACTTGAAATATTATTGAAATCGTTATCTGAGAAAAGTTTTTAATTTATTTCCTTAATTTTCATTCAAATTCATTGCATAATGCATCTTATCGTATGCATTTCTAGTCTATATCGGAGTATAAGCAAAAGATATTTCATTTTCCCTTCCATCACACACATCTTTAGTAAAGTATAAGTATAAAGTAGACACCATGTTCGAATTCGGTATTAAAAGTTCATACTTTTGCCTCTGTAAATTATTGTTCTTGTATGCATTGCTCGTTGATAACGAAGATTCAATTTCACTTCCAACATTCCCCGTACATATAAATCTTCAGTATACTTTTAACACATTCCATTGGGTTATTGATGAAGTTACAGGAAGTGTTTCAAATACTTATTCTCCAGTATACTCATACATTTTTCATATACTCATTGGGATATTAATGAAGTAATTTTTCGGTGTATAAAAGGTTTTAAATACTCATTGCTGTATTTATGAAATTATTCTTCTCGCGGTTGTAGACACTGTTGAACCCTGTGGCGGGGACACAGGAAGGGGGTCTCCCCACATACGTTATCGGTCCCTTGAACTTTCCCAGTGCCTTATTGAGGCGTGGCGCGATAAACGACCACCATCCCTGGTTCTTATGCTCTTCCTGCACCCAGAAAACACTAGCGTTCGGAAAATTTTCCAAGGCATCTTGCAGGATTTGCGCATAGGGCAGAGGGAAAATCTGTTCGATGCGAGCGATGGCGATTTCGTTGTCTTTTTTGTTCTCTTTGCGGGCGGCTTGTAGGTCGTAGTAGACTTTGCCCGAGCAGAGTATTAGTTTGGTGACGTCATTGCTTGGTTTCACCAGCGGGTCGGCTATGTAGGTTCTGAATCTGCAATTAAAAATATTATGTAAAGAACATATTCAATAATACCGCTGATTTTGCGACAATAATGTACGATGATTTGGTAGTGACTACCTTTTATCCATATCTATATAAGGCTAAATATCATATATACTGCTGACTTGAAATGTTACAATTGATTGAGCTGTTTATCTTCTATACAACATGTATTTTCCTCTGCACAATTGAAAAATATCACTAATCAATAGAAAAGCATCAACTTAGTAGGTTCTTGTACTGAGTTACTATGAAGATGTCACAATTAGATTCTTTTTTTTCTTCTATACAACATGTATTTTCCTCTACACAATCGAAAAATATCACTAATCAATAGAAACACATCAACTTAGTAGGTTCTTAGCAGCTCTTTGAAGTTTGACTATGAAGACTTCCACTCAGTATTAGATCTGGCCTCAACTTGCGAGTCTTCAATTTTTGAAAACAATTTTTTAATTCTTCCTGGCGTTTATGGGTTTATTTCAACTAGAAGCAATGTCATCGATATCCACGACTGAAATCGCAAGTTCAGGCCGTGTCTTATTTCTTCAACTTTGGTTTACAGAGGGAGACTTTGGCTATTTGATATGTTCTCAATTTTGAAAAATTCAATCATAAATTGAATGAAGATTCGATTTCATCAAAGATGTATTGTATTTCATGAGTATTTTAACTTGTAGGGATTATTTTGTCAAATTCTGGTGCATTCAAGGACATTATTTGAAGAAAATCGAAATTTCAAAACATTTTAGGTTCTACTCTACAACAGTTGGTTAAGTGGAAGAAGGGGGGCTCTTATGTCTCATGCCTCACATTTTTATAGTAAATAAACTACTTCACTACTCGGAATAAAGCTTTATGTACTTACTCAGTGTCACCAACAAACTCCTCAATACGCGAAACACATTCCGGATGTCTGAGCAGAGATTTCGGTGTGAATACAATGAGTGGCTTGCGATAGTTTAGTTTCATTTGGCGTCTGAGCACATGGAACATGTTGGCTGGAGTGGTCGGATTCACGATCAGCCAATTGGCGTCTCGCAATTGGACCGGCGCCTCTGTGATTGGCTCAGAATCGTTGTCGTTGCAAATCTGCAGGAAACGCTCGGGACGGGCGCTTGAGTGCTCTGGGCCTTGACCTAAGTGAATAAAAGTGCCAATCATAAGAGTTCAAGTAAATTTGTCCACAGTATTTGAAACACTTCGATGAGATAATAATTTAGATATGTTGTTTCATCAAGAAGTTACAAGAAACAACAAGTAATGCCTACCTTCAACTGCGAGTGGAGTGGGATATTTCACGACAAATGCTATTTTTGATGAACACAAAAAACAATAATTATTGTTTTAGGCCCGTATTAGACTATTAAGGGCCGGTTCATGAGCTCGGGATTTAGCTAAGTCCTAGACTAAAAGGGTGGCCACCGTAGCATCGACAAACTTTAGCCTCGAAACTATGTACTAAGGGCTCTCTATGCTGCTAACCCACTAACCTGTCGAGACAAACGTTTGTCGATGCTACGATAGCCACCCGTTTTAGTCTAGGACTTGGCTCATATCAAATGTTTTATTAAAGATCCTTGACAAACATATGCTCGGTTTCTCAGTCGTTCAATAAACAGTTTATGGATCCAATAGCACCATGTGTTAAATTTAATTTAAATTCAATTTTTTGCAACTGAAAAATTTACTGATTCAATAGTTTATTGAGCAACTAAGAGACTGGGCATATATTTTTCAAATATCTTCTAGAAAACATTTGATAGTCTAATTAGGTAGGTTATGCCGTGACTGTCGAAACTAGTATTTCAGTGATTGAACATTAAAGTAGGTGGGGGCTCACTGTGATCTTATGGTCAAATTGATGGTTTCTTATGGTATAGTGTTTATTTTTTAAAGTTCGAAAATGGAAAAGGTTACTAATTTTTTTCAATTTGAGAAAGCTCACCTTCCATGCCATGTGGTAGTAGCATAACAAGTCCGCTCTGTCGGTACCATCTGTTTTCACCTCCCGCCAAAAATTGGTCGATTATTACTTGGGCACCATTACAGAAGTCGCCAAATTGCGCTTCCCACATCACCAACGCTTGAGGACTTGTCTATGACATAAAATTAGGTCATTTTCAAATTTTATGAATGGCTTCTATCAATTTGTAACAATTATTCATCATTATATCATCCTGTCATTACCATTTATCATTTTTATTTTGTTGTAACGGTGACCGCGAAAGGCCTGTACCAAAAGAAACTCATGAGCGTATAAATCGCTTCCCGGTGATTCTTATTACCAATCTTAAGCTGTTGTTCCATTCATCTCTTTATCACCATATTTCCCATGACTCAAACCAAAAGCTTACGATTGTGAGCATCACCCCCAGCAAAACTATTCTAGTCGAGGGCTGCCGGTTTTGAAAACGTCAATTATGGTTTGATCTTCGATCAACCATTCAATTATATGAGTAATTGATGGTCAAACTCCAATTGACAATTGTACAACCGGCAAATAAACAAGGTGCTTCGCTTGTCGAGCGTTTCAAGATCTAACTTATCCATTGAATATGAAAGAAATTCTGTATGTCATTTTTTCAACAGTATTGTAGTAAAAGCTATCATTCATTAAATTACGACGAAATTCTACACTTGGAAGACTGGCAGCCAAATTTGCATGGTAACGACAACGAAATAATCGAGTCAATAAAAAAAATTAATAGACTTGAAATTTGTAATCTAAACAAATAATAATGTTGATGAACAATTGATCAAGTGAATTGATTTGGAGAAACGGCGGATTCTAAACAAATACAAATGTTGATCAAGTGAATTGATTTGGAGCACAACGCGGATTAATGAAGATTAACGCGGATTATCAAAGATCATCAGCCCTTTCTGGACTGCAATTCTATATCAATGTAATTATATTTCTTCATTTCTCATCCATTATTAGTTATTTCATCATTCTTAATGCAGTAATTCGAATCCAGAATTAGTAATTGTAGTAATTATTACCATAGACTAACTATACTAATAGTATAACAATAATAGTACTAACAATACTAACTATAACTAAGAGTTAGTCTATGTTATTACTATACAGAATTCAGTAATTTTTCACCAACCAGACTGATGCCGTACTCATATCCCAGCACTGCGTATTCGCTGAGTGGGCTGTTGGTTACTTCGTAGTCACCTTGTGAGGGGAACATGTTGTGAAGCATGTTGTGGGTGGCTCCTGTCTTCTGATCATGTATCACGTGATGACGGTGGCTGAATGTGCCACGTTCCACATCCTGACCACTCAGTCTTACGAAAATGCCTTCCTGGAGGTTTTTAAAATTTCAAAATTTATGTGAAGAAGACAGAAATATTTCATATTTAGTTGAAGACCTATGTTTTCTAGAAAAACGAAAAGATTACTCAACACAATCGAAACCCTCTAATTAAACCATCACCCTTAGGACTTGGAGTATGTTCAAAATAAAGTCTAATAATTAGAAGAAAAATGTTAATTTTTCCAAATGAGTAAGTTTATTTTCAAGGTCAGATCAAATCAACTTCAGGTCAACAAATCAAGATCAGGAAAATATTAGTTTATTAAAAAAATGGTTTTAAAATTAATAAGACTTGTAGACAATAATAAACTGAAGTACCCCTACGAAGACTATTCATCTGTGTGTAGGGGTGAGTTCTGGGTAGCCCATATAGGTCTACTACACTGATTATCTACATATTATAGTATGTATAAACCTCTACATATAATCTAGGTCTAGAACATATTAAGGTCTAATCTAAATCCATACATTTTTCTAACTATACATTAATATTAAGACTATTCTCTATTTGGATTTATAATATTCAATTCATTCGATTTATATTATCATTGAATTATTACTGTATTATTTATTATTATGGATAAGTATTATTTTTGATAGCTCAATTTATGATTATAAATTTAGTTGTGTTCAATTTTATTTCGTGCTTCAGTTAAACTGTATTCACAGGTACTTTGAAAAATGAATATAATTTAGATTCCCTCTTGAATCTAATTCAGTTTAGGAAAGGGTATGAAGGACTCTAAAATAAGAGTTCATTGTCATCCATGTTTCTATTTCTTGCACCAATGCCTTTCCTCTGGCCTCTAGCAAAATGTAGAAATTAGAAACCCCTGTTTTAGGGCATAGAACAGTAGATAATTTCTAGTGATGATTCGTCATGTCAAAAATCATTTATAAATTAACAGAACCAAAACTGATTTCTGAATAATGTTCCATCTTACCTGTAATAGAGAGCCAAAAGCAAATGCCTCACCCATAGCCCAGTCTATTATGCCTTCTTTCAGATTTTTCTGACGAGTTTGAAATACCCGTTGAATTCCGCGATGCATATTGAAGTCCTTCACAGGCGTTGATAGAGCTGTTCCAATTACATTTAAAACATCTTTTGTGACTCCGGTTTTGGGAATCATTAATGGATCTTTCTCTTCCTGGAAAATAGACACTTGGTGTAATCTTATTATTATTATTACCTTGAAAAAGTACCTCTTTAACTTGAATTTATGCATATTGTTCTTATGAAAACAATTGAAAAAGTTATAAGATTTAGTCTAGAAATGCTCGGTTACCATTCCTTACTACTCTACCATTACCATTACTCTACTCAATGAAGATGTCAACAGTCAAGATTACATTAAAAAATAATTTCTACAGAATTCCTTCAACAATAGGTCAAAACATTATTTGCAATGTCTCTATTTTGTACGGAAATTGAGTTCCATAAAAACAACATTAATGGAACATTTAATGCAAAAGTTGTGCTGATTTTTAAAAATTAATTATTTTATTCCAGTAAATTGCCTTCTCGGTGTTGACGTTGCATAGATACTGCTGTGTGAATTGTAAAGTGTCAAAAAAGGAAAAGGACAGCTCAAAGTTTGTAGCTACAGTTGTCATTTAGATATTTGATTATTTTTGTTTGAAATGTATAGTTGATCATAAAGATGATTGTTATTTAAAATTAAAATTATACAAAATTAATTTACATAAACGAGAATAATTTACTAAAACTAGATTTAAAGTTCACCTACTGTGAAAAAGTTCTTCCATGTAGTATCCCTCCAAATTTCTGGTTTATATTCCGTGTAGTTTACTAATTGTTTGAAGTTTTCTTCCAGTTTTTGCACGTATTCATTTTCAATCTTCGTCAACTCTTCATTTGTGATCAACTGAAGTTTGAAAAAAATTACATGAAAGGTTCATTGAACTGTAATTCTTTACACATCTACTTCATAAACTCTCGCCGTTAACTTTAATACAGGTTTTAAACACCTTTATGTACGACCTTGTTATAACTCAATCATTACAGCTTCATAATTGAAATCGAAACAGTAGCTTTTTCGAAATGGAATTTTAAACTTGTATCGTAATGCTGGTCTCATTACGATACATGTTCAACATTCTAGTTCAATCTGTTCCAGTTTTAAAACAGTGGAACGGAAAACTACTATTATGTACTGGTATTATAGTTTTCAAAATAGAAGAATCAAAAAAGCATTCTCAATTATGAAAAATTTATGAAAAAAATCATTCAAACTTTGAAATATTCATGAGAGATGCTAAAAAATATTTTTGATTCTGATTTCAATTATTTGAATCCTATTTAGGAGTGGTGATTAATATTAATACCTTTTCATCAATACACTTCTTGCGATAGGTAAAATATACAGGCTCCATTTTCTTTATAACTGAATACATAGTTGGTTGTGTGTACATTGGTTCATCTACTTCATTATGACCATAGAGTCGATAGCCGTTTATGTCGACCACAATATCACTGAAAAGGTGATAGAGATTTTTAATCGATACAGGGGAACCTCAATTGAATAGTATTTATAATCAGGAGTATTCGATTTAGATCATTTTATTGTTTGACAAAATTCAAAACATGAATGGTCCTTTTGCAACAAATTTTCTAAAATTCAGCCAGCAATGGAAAGAATAGAAAAATAGTAGCGTATTTATAATTTGAAAATACAGTATAATAATTTTGTAGAATATGATACATAAGAAACAAATATAAGGACCAAATACTAATATATAATCATAAGGTTACAGTATATGAAAATTCAAGTATTAAATGTTTTTCAATATAGGCCTACCTCTCATATTTGTATTTGTACTCTACGGCCACTTTGATAGCATATACCACAGCATCTATATCCCCACCGTTAACATGTATGACAGGTATGTCATTGGCTTTTGCGATGCATGTACAGTATTCTGTTGACCGAGCTTTTTCTGGGCCTGTCGTGAAACCAATCTGGAAATGATTGAATTGAGGAAAAAATCAGAAACGATTGTTTGTATTCAATATTGTAAATGTGTGGTAGCCTACAGTATAATCAATTACTGTAAAATGCCCGGTTTTACAGTCGTTCAATAAACAGCTCATGGATCCAATAGCAGTATTTAATCAATAACCATGTATTTTCAAATGCAAAAAATTATTGATTTAATAGTTTATTGAACAACTGAGAAACCGGGCATTAGTGTGTAAGTAGAGTTTTGAAATGTCACTTTTATCCAATAAACTGACAATATGTTTATAAACATTTTAGGAACTATTAAACAACAATCTATCAGCAACACCTGCATATTTTTGGAGATATTCTCAATGCTTTTGTGAAGAATAATGATCTTTACCAAAACGTTGAGGAGTCTAATTATCTGTGAAAACATGCTGTACCGTACCTGATTGTTTGTTATAATGTGTATAGTTCCACCAGAATTGTATTTTTCCAACTCCACTAGATTGAAAATTTCATAAACAACACCTTGACCACTTATTCCCGAATCTCCGTGTATAATTATTGGCCAAACCTAAAAAAAATAACAGTTGATTATTTCGAAAAATAATTCATACTGAGATTCGATTTATGAGTTATAGATTGTCCATCTATTTTAATGCCAGTATCTTGAACTTTTGATATACTGTACTTACTTATTATAATTTAGTTTTAATAGCCTATTATTGTGCAGTACTATTTTTGTTTTTGTAACACTTTGGGTCTTATCAGACTCAGTAGAAACTGTCAAATTGAAATAAATAAATATCTTATATGAAAATCTCCGCTCTGTGAAAATCTTGATAAAAGTGTTAATATCTGATGGAATTTGAAGAACTTCTCTTCCTAAAAAATAATGGTTGAAATAAATTTCAAGTTTAAAAAAGACGTGTTCTAGTTTTTCAATAATAATTGTTATTGCTATTCCAATACTCAATAAAACTGCTATCACTTTTGTTTTCTAACAAAAATTATTGGAACACTCCTTTCAAATTCAATCCTGTAGAAAATTCTCTTCTAAAAGTGTGTCGGGTTTCAGTATTATAATTATTTTCTCGTCAGTTTCTGTTGAAAACATATTCAATTTTAAATTTATTCTACCTTCTTTTGTTCTCTGTTCTCATTGAAATAGCTGTCGCCGTAAGCGTATCCTTTCACAATGGCATTAACAGCTCCCAGATGACCTATATTGGAAATCGATGCCAGACGAATTTTTTTCTTTGTGTAGGGATGTTCGACGACTGTATGGCCTCCCAAAAAGTACTTCGCATTTCCACAGGTGTTCTCATATTTTTTGGAAAGTTTGACGGATTGAAAGTTGGAGAATATGTGAACAAACGGAATTTGTAGGATATTCGCTAGCAGGTTGAGACGGCCTCTGTGTTGCATATCTGTTCAGGTTAATCAAAATAAGGAAAACTAATCAGAACAACAAAAGTCATCCGAAGTATAAAAAGAACTGATTAATACGACAAAAATATAAATCAGTTACAATAGTACAAAAGTGTATCAGAAGATACTCATCAGAACTTCTTCGATTACTCATAACTAACATTTTTAAAATTGAGAACTAACATTTTTAATTGGAGAACTAACAATTTTAATATTAAGAACTAACATTTTTGATTGGAGATTAAGCTCAACATACATTTTTGCAACTCGGACTCAGTCTAGGCTACTACCGTATATTGGTTAAGATTGATATTTATCATTTTCTCTTAACTAAAATAGTGTAGGTAATTTATTAATTGCCAAACTTACCAAAGCACCAACTAGTAACTAATTTGATTACCGTTTCAACTTACCAAAAACAAAAGAAGCGGCACCATGCTCATTTCCATATTCCACAAGCGTTTGAAGGGCGGGAACCAGAGCATCACACCCCTCCACCCCAAATTTTCTCTCGGCTGGCCATTTTTTACTCAGAAAATATTCGAAATTATAAGATTTTCCCAGAACAATCAAACGGTCAATCCTCTCAGTTTTTGTTAGGTTTGGCCGGCGCTCCAACTTCGCTCGCAGAAATTCTCTTTTTTCTTTGTCTGGTACGAAACTGTATTCCGCTGTGAGTGTTTTGCAGTATGCGCGCTCAAGACGGTCAATTATTTCACTTAGTGGTAGTTTTTCGCCGGTGTTACCTTAAAATAAAAAAATATCGAGATTATAAGAGTTATGGTAAACGACCACTATGCTAAGACCACTCTTATGGCTGGTTTTCACGATTCTAGTAGACGTTCTGGTTACTGGATGCAGGTTATTGGTTTATAGGTAAGTAGACAGGCTTCTGGTAACCTGCTTCCAGTAAGTAGATCGTCTACTACAATCGTGAAACTAAGCCGTAACGGTCAGAACATGAAGCAGTGCATGTTGCAAAAAGCATGCTTTTCTATGCTGCTGTCGACCCTGTCGTATCTTGGTATGAATAGTGCGTGTACCTTAAGATTTCATATTTTTCGTTTCTAATGGTTATTTTTGTTTTGTTGGTTATTAGAGGCTTGCAGTGGCAAATATTGTATCACTGAAGGCGTTTATTATGCCTTTGAATGTCTTATGGCAATCAGAAGTTTGCCTTGGAAATGCTATAGTGTGCATAAGACTTTAGTTTTCCATCTATTACTTGTAATAATGTACTTGTCAAATTGTAAATTTAATTAAATTTTTCATCGAACTGACCAATATTTGTTTTCTTGGGCAAAATATAAACGACAGACTTATCTTCTGGCAATTTTATTTCGAGAATCTTCTCTTTGTCTAAATTTTGGCGTGTCAATTTTAATGGGTCCAGAGATGCTAATAGATGTCCTCGAGACTGATAGCTTTCTATTATATTTTTCAGCTCCACTCTCTCTTGGAATGTGGCTGGTCTCTGAAATATGATTAAGCAAATATAACTTGAATGTCAACAAACTATGTTACAAATAAAATATGTCATAAATTTGTAGGAGGTCTGCCAATTTCTCATTGACAAAGTGAAACAACCCCACTCGGGTCTCCCCACTATTAAAAGCCATACGCTAAATAAATAATTACTTTTGGATTGAGTCATAATATTTTATCTATATAATTAACATAATTCAAACTCCCCCACAGAGTGTAATCTTTTCTAAGGTTTTATTTTATGTATTTGACTCGTTCATACCCCGTCAAGTGGAATGTCTGTGGTAACTGGAACATCTTTCTTTGTTTTCATTTGCTCCACAGTTTTTGTTTCCAAGGGTTTTCCTGGTTTCATTGCAGACAAATCCCTGGCTCGAATAGGCGACTGATAAGCGTTTCCAGGCGATTGGCCGCTTTCTACTAGCTTGAAATAAACTTGCCAAGAAGGATGCACATTTTTGGGGTTTGTCCTCCAGGTTGTGAACAATTCTTCAATGAAAACTGCCGAATCACCATTCATGAATGGCTCGAATGTCACTTGGTGCTGGTAAAACCTTGTCAGTAGTCTTGAAATGTATAGTTTTTTCAGCGGAGATAGTTTGAACAAGCGTAACATTTCCGAGATGTAGCTATGAAATGAAAAATTCACTTGGAAATCTCAGTACGAGTACTTCTCAATAAATATCACAATAGAAACTAATGTAGTGAGTAATTGATTCAGAACGATGGGAATCATGTAAAGTTCCAAAGAATAATAACACTGTTGGAATATCAGGAAAGTTCTTGCTAAAAGATAATATATTTCTGAAACTGATAAAAATCCGAATATTTTCCAAACGTTGACCTGCACAACTATGGAGAATTGGAATTGGATTTTTGACAAAACGTGGTTTTTGTGAACTCTGAAATCCAACAAGTTTCTTCAAAATGAATAGTTATAAACATATGTTTATCACTTTATCGTATGATCAAGATAACAGAAATGACAAAAAATTAGTACATAAATGATTTAATCCTCCAATTAATCTCAAAGAACAATATTATAAACGTTTATTGAATTGTAATGAATTGAATTACATTGCAAAGATTAAATGGAATTTACAAAATAGATTTATCAATGTAATTTAAGCACGGAAAATTGTGTAATTTTAAAGTGAGGGAAGATGAAAAACTATAAACCATTTTGTACTGTAAATCAAAATTTTAAAATCATTTCTCTAAAATCTTTACCACATGATTCACACGTTTCTGCTTTATATTAGTTGATATGTTATCAATAACCAATAACTTGATTTTTTTATGTTCAAAAAGTTTTTAGAGTTTATCTTCTTTTATGACCAAATAGAAATGTTAAAGTTATCAAGTTCTATTATGAAGCGTTTAAATTTCTTGAGAAAATTTAGAAACGCCAAGTATTACAGCCAATATGTGAAGGAAATGCGAAAATTCTGGGAGAAGGATCCAAACAGTGTTCATCCCTATTGGGATGTGAATTTCAAATTAAAACAAATTCAAGATACCGGTATAACAAGGGTTCAAATGAAAACTGGGGAAACCAGGGAGAAAAAATTAGTGTCAGTGACTGAACAATTTGAGTGCGAGGTTAGTAGAAATTTATAATATTGTAATAAGAATAATTTTTTTTTATTCCTTTGTCATAGCTGTAGGGTATAACTACAATTTTATAATTTTGTTGTATAAATAAAGAAAGGCGTATAGAAACGGGTAAATTTAAAATAATTATAATAAACCATTGAATTGTACAAAAAAATAATGATGATACTCAAAATGTGTTAGGCCAAAGTGGAAATTATGTAATAACAATAAAGTTAAAGATCACTCTTGTCAATGGCTGCATTGAGACGTTTGTTGGGGAGCGCATAATTTCGTAAAACGCTAACGTCACTTGGTCTTTCCAGCCCTCTCAGTATGCGACTTTTTTCTATGGAAAAGCTTTGTACTAGACTAGGCCAATAGATCTTATTCAGCTCAAGACTACGATTGAAGAACACATCACTAATATCCCAGAGAGGACACATTGCGTCGCACAATGCGTTAGGAGCACTTAGCTGTTGTAATTTTTAAATTTATTGGTATTTAATGTAATTTCCACTCTTGCCTAACACATTTCAAGAATTTTTTTTACAATCCATTGGTTTATTATAATTATTTCAAAACGTCCCGTTTCCCTGCTCCGTCCTTTAGGCTAAATTGAAGGTTGACTGTAGTAATGTATTTTTAGGGTATGCTCATGTACAGTAGCCTACAGTACTGTAGGCCTACTAATTTATTGATATATAACTTATAATAACGTATATTAAATAACATAAATTGACTCATAGAACAAAAGAGATAATACAAAAACATTTACAAAGGCATATTTAATACACATAAGCATTTAAAAAGGAATGTTATATCAGTAATATCTAATGGAAGGTCTCGGAAATTTGAGTATAGCGCTTGCCAATGCAACCGAAACTATATAATTATTAGCCTAATAAATTATCATTTCTTCACAGAATCACCAAAAAAAATTTTTTATCTTAATTACTTTTCAATGAGAATCTCATTAACTTACCACCATCTTATTAATTTTCCCATCTAAGAAAAAACCTTTCAAATTAAATTAGTAAATAATAGATTCTTCCTATTACTTGTTCCAAAGTTAATTTTGAATATTTTTGATGTTTTAGTATTCGGCTAAAGAAGAAGTAGAAGTAGTAGAAGACTCTACTACTGTTGCGAAAAAGATTATAAAATCTCTAGCCAGGGCTTCAGTTCGAGGTATCCCAGTGTTATTCATGTTGATTTATCCTGATAGCAATCAGGTTGATGAGATTTTCATTTTTGATATTGCCATTCATTATTTTGGCGATTCATTAACCGTTGATCCTGTTGATGATATGGTAATTATAATTATAATGTTGATATTATAATTATAATTTTAACAATAACGTTCTTACTGAATAGTTTCAGTGCTTTTCAAACAATCAATTGAACTATCAAACAGAATCATGTATAGTACTACTATTTTTTTAATTTGGCGGATGGCGAATGACTTTCATTTAACGTTTCTATGGTAACGGGTGATGAATTATTTTTATATAAATACTGTATAATATAACATGTAAATTCATATTTAAAAAGAAATGAACATAATATTACCCGTTACCATGGAAACGATTAATGACAGTCATCCGCCAAATTAAAAAAAAAAAAAACTATATATTTTCTTTTCTAAGAAATTTTGATTAAAGTCGATTGATTAAGAAATTCTCTTATTGTGTTTTTCAGCATTCGGCCTCTTTGGAGGAAACTGTTTTTGTGAACAACATAATCAAAACTTACCAAAACAAAGGGCATTACAAAGCAAAACTTGATCCTTTGAAGTCCACCCTGGGTCCGTTCGTGAAAAAAGACCTCAATGTTGATAAAATTTTCAAAAAACCAATTTGGATTGATTCGGAATCTACGTATTGTTTGCCAAGCACTACTTACATTGGTGAGTAATGTGAAAATTTCTAAAAATAATATATTTTTTCAGTTATGAATATTTTCTTCAATAATAAAAATAATTTCTTGTTAGAATTCGTAAAACAGTAATGTATGTTTGTTAATTCACTGGGAATATTTCCTTGCATTTTCGACAAAAGCGTCTCGGCGTGACAGAGGCGCTTGGAGACGGCTGACCAGAAACAGTGACCCCGTATAGAAAACGGGAATAAGCTGAAGAAGAAGAAGAAGAAGTTGAAGATAGTGGTATTGTTCTTCACCTCTCAAGATAATGAAACATTTTTTAAAAGTGCATGAATGATTTGTTTTCATTTTGGAGATGGTGAGAGATTAATCCTTCTCTAAAAAAATATCAAAAATTCTTGGTGCATTTTTTAAAGGTACAATTTTTAAAATTTTCATAGACCAACCAGAAGTGAAAATGTTTTATCTGTGATATTATGTGTATAATATTATAGGTCTTGAAAATACGGTAATAATTGAATGAAAGCCCATGGGGCCAAGCGATTATAACTGTTACATATTTGAGTTCTGATACTTTTCAATAAACATGAGCGGGTCAACTTGAAAAAAATTATTCACATATATCTGTTAGCCTGTTATAAACAGCCTGATATCTATTATATCTGGGGTCTTCTCTAATAGTGAAAAATGTAATATGAAATTGTTTCTTATAATTATTATTATTATTATTATTTGTCGTAGAGCTCCCTAATTGGAAGACGCTGAGTGAAAATGATTCATTTATGGTACTTTGAGGTGTTCTTTTTGTTTGCCCACCAACTTTTCATTCTCTGTGCAAAAGCAGCCTTTCTTTCATCGCTCCATTTAGTGCCGGTTCTTGGCGGCTTTACCTCTGGCTTTATTTCCCACTTTTCAACTTTCATTCTAAACTTATCTCTACTGTTAATCTCGTCATTATTAATTTTGGCAAGTACTAAGTCTCGTTTAATGTTTCGGATCCATTCTCCTCCAATGTTTCTTATAATTATTTTAATTCTAATACTGTAAAATTGCCTATATCCATAGGTTACGACCAACGGAAATCCCTTCCTTTCGAGGAAATAATCAAACGCCTTGAGTACACCTATTGTAATTCTATTGGCGTGGAAAGTCGACATGTGCAATCAGCGGACCAAATTGATTTCATCAGGCAACACATGGAAGTGGAAAAACTGCCGCCTCCAATGTCCAAAGAGAAGAAAGTACGAATTCTGATGGATCTGATCAGATCTGTTGAATTTGAAAAATTCCTCGCCAAAAAATGGCCGTCTGAGAAACGGTTTGGACTAGAAGGCAATGATAGTTTTATACCAGCGATGAATTATCTGATTGAATGTGGAGCCTCATTGGGTGCCAAATCATTCATTCTTGGTAAGTTGTGACAGTAACTCTTTTGCAGATATTTCAAAGCATGTGCAAAGTGGTAATTATTTCAATGATCTTCTATGTCACTTGATGTCACTGATCACTTGAAGTCAACTTTCAATTATCTTCTAATATTACTTAGTTAAAAATTCTTTCAATTGACAATTATTTACCAAATAGGTACTTGTGTCGAACAGTTAATATTAGTCTAATAATAAAATAATTTCATCTTTCTGAATGAAACTTCTCCATCCTAGTCCACAATTATTCATTATTAATCGATTATTTATTCAATCAAAATATTCAAACCCTTTTCAATTAAAGCCT
The DNA here is from genome assembly GCA_017141395.1 of Laodelphax striatellus. Taxonomy (NCBI): domain Eukaryota; kingdom Metazoa; phylum Arthropoda; class Insecta; order Hemiptera; family Delphacidae; genus Laodelphax; species Laodelphax striatellus. Next base: position 8,407,180 of record CM029536.1, read on the forward strand.
AATATTTCATTTATTCACAATCGATGTTGATGAAAATTTAATAGTTTATTCACAGTCAATAATATAATTTGTAAACAGATGTAGACTCAAATAAGTAGCCTACTCTCTAGCTCTAGAGGACTATTTTTCCGTTTGTAACAATGATATTGAAGCTTTCAGTATCTTATATAGATGGAAATAAAATAACACAAAAAGAAATTAGAATGAAAAGAAATAGATAAAATTTACATAAGTACGAAATTATCAAAGCAATACGGCCAGTTGCACGAAAATCAAATTGAATTAATCGCCGTAAAATGATGTAATCTAAAGGAACCATTTCAACGATAATCAATGAACGAATCAATGAATGACGTCATTAAACGGTGCTTAAATTCAGTTAGATTTTCATGCAACTGGCCAATAATCTTCAAAGAATAGATTCAGGTAAACTTTAATGTCACTTCAGTTCTTGAAAGCAATGAATTATCATTTAAGAAATTTGTTGTGTGTGTTGTGGTATTTCTCCATAATAGGCTATGTAGTTTAATTTCTTTCATTATCATTTTTGACTTTGATAAAATATTGTTTCCAGGCATTGCCCACAGAGGTCGTCTGAACACCCTAGCCAATGTGGTTAAAGTAAGTCCGAAGCACTTATTTAGCGCATTCCAAAAGTTTGATGTTTCCGACGAAGTTAAGGGAACCGGAGATGTGAAGTATCATTTAGGGACATCGAAATTCATCAGCACTCCAGTTTCGAATGAGAAAATAAAAATATCGCTTCTCTCGAATCCGTCTCATTTGGAGGCTGTCATCGGACTTGTTTTAGGCAAAGCGGCTGCTGAGGCGACTTTATTTGGAAAAGATGACAGAAACAAGGTGAGTTGAGTCGCAGTACTGTATTTAGCAATTTAATCACTTAGATTGTTGTTGACAATAATATACGTCATGTATTACAGTACTATGATTTTCAAAATATGTTAACAAATGTTATAGAATGAAATAGGCGTAGAATAGAATAGTCGTAGCTCAAAGCGCCGATGATGAACATCACTGTTCGAAACGCGTCCACGACTCAAGTACCGAAATGTAATTACTGTATAGCAAGAAGTTATCTTTCATTCTATTAATCTCTGCAGTACACGAAGTAAGGATATCCACAACAACAATTATTAACAAATATAATTTTATTTAAATCTATGCAGTATTACATTACAGTACCAATCGTTAAAGGCCTAAACCACTGGTTTAACTTGAACGATCTAAACCACTGAAAATACAAATACAGAAAAATCACACTGTTTGTAGAAATAACACTAAATGGAACAACCTTTTGCTTAGTAGGCCTAATGGCGGTGGTAGTGGGTTTTTAGATGATTGTGATTTTATTATAATTATCAACTACTGTTAACAAAACTTTCACGTTGATATCACAAATTACAGTTAGAAAAATCGCTTATTTCTAGATGCTTGAAATTTGAAATGAAACTAATTAAAGTTATGTCGTATTTGTTTTAAAGACATGGCCAATTTTGATTCACGGCGATGCAGCCTTAGCAGGCCAGGGCGTTGTCTATGAATGCATTCAACTCAGCAAGTTGGAAAATTATTCTTCTGGTGGTGCAATACATATTGTCATCAACAATCAGGTCAGTTTCCATTCATGCTTATTATTTCATAATTTTTATGTTGTATTTATTGTAATTTCAAATTAAAAAATAGGTAATAATATAGTTAAAACATATAAAATAGGATGAAATAGGCTATTGATACTGAAATAGACACTAACACCCAAAAAAAGGCAGAATAGGCAAAATTAAGGCATTTCGCCTAACATCCAGTCTCTAGATATACCTATTGTATTACTGTACCTTTTTATTTGTTTATTCTTTCTTGTCCGACAGATTGGCTTTACATGCAATCCAAAGCAGTCCTGTTCGTTTGATTATCCCACGGGAATTTTGAAAATGATTGGTGCCCCGGTGTTTCATGTGAATGGTGACGATGTTGATGCTGTAATTCATTGCTGTCAAGTGGCTGCTCAATTTCGAGCTCAATTTCAAATGTAAACTACAACTTTTTCACACTGTCTATATACGGTAAAACATATACTCTAATAATATAGTTGAAACATGAAAAAATAGGATGAAATAGGCTATTGATACTGAAATAGGCACTATCACCAAAAAAAGGCAGAATAGGCGAAATTAAGGCATTTTGCCTAACATCCGGTTTAATATATCTATTGCATTACTCAAAAAGATTGGCGGTCCATAGCTTACATTTTTATTCATTATTTTCCATCTAAGTTCTCTTTGCATTGCTTACTGTACTGTTGAGTATGAATCCGCCTCTAATATCAACTTTTATCAAGCTTTTTCTTTATCTATTGAGTGAATTTTGATCAAACCTTGGTTGATTTTTCTATAGGGATGTTGGAATCAATATAATTGGGTATCGAAAGAATGGCCACAATGAGACAGATGAGCCAAGATTCACGCAACCACTGCTCTACAAAAAGATTGGTGCAATGAAAAATGTTCAGGATATTTACGCTGAGCAACTAATCAGTGAGGAGGTGAATAATTGAATATCATAGAGGTTGAAAACATTAAATAGTAATTCAGTTGCTTGCAGATTCCCGATTTCTTATGAGATTTGTCAATTGGGAGGACTCATCAATGTAATTTAAATAACAATGAGTCAAATACTAATAATAATTACAAATCAATACTAATGTTAAATAGGTATGTGAGGAAGTCATCATATCAGAATCAGTTAATGTACAAGATTTCGAAAATTATAGTTGCTTGGAGAGATCTGAGGTCTGTTTCAAAACGAAACACATTCTACACTTGACATTTGAAACAAAAACATTTAATTGTAAAAGACTAGTGTAAAAATACTATGAATATGAAATTATCGTATTCTCTTTTTGTGGAGCTTACTTGGTATACGTTTTACTTGAAAGAGAGCTCCATTACCCAGCTTCTAGGCTGACTTGGTATTAATTGCAATTGAACCGATACCTACTCGAGAAAAATTAACGACGATTTGTATTTGCTATACAATCTTCTGTTTTAGGACTTGGGTAGGAATGACTGCTTTTAAAGTTATTTGTGAATTTTTCGTCTCAGTAGGTAGTAACTAAGAAGAAGTGAAATCTCAGGTTCAAATTGCTTCATTTTATCTACAATGCACGTGAGAGAGTTCAGGAACTAGATAAGCAACACTCAGACCAAGAATTGAGAAAAATATTATTAGTCCAGTAAGTTACAATCAATTAAAAAAAACACTATGCTACAGTTGTCAGTAATCCATTGACACTGTAGACAATAGGCCTACTGTACCAAATATCATGGGAGTTTGTATTTGTCGTTGATGATTTATTTCATGATTCTATTCAACAAGTTTTATTACTTGAAATTAAGATTTTTTATAATGTTGAAATTCAGGTGGTGACCAAAGAAGATGTTGACAGAATAAGGAAAGACTACGATCAAGAGCTGGAATCATTCTTTGTGGAAGCATCGAAAGAAAAGCATTTCGATCAGAATGTGTGGGTCGATACGCCTTGGATAGATTCGTTCAGAGTAAGTTGAAGTTTTTGTTTGATCCAGTTGGTTATTTCTGTATTACCATATTCTGTAATAATCTCATAATTTATGAAATGTTTGTGATAATTTCATAATTTTATTCTCTTCAATTTATTATCTAGAGAGATTGAGAACGCCATTCTATTCTCTTCAAATTTCTTTTCATCAAATGAAATGTGATTATTATTTATATTATTATATTAATTTATGAAATTTATAATTGAAACCAGAGACAATTAGAATACTTATATACTATATACTTATATATACTAACTGATGAACTCTTTAAACTTTGCTGTTGTTAGTTTCTAAATCAATTGATATTTTTACAACAGGATAAAGATCCCATGATGGTTCCCAAGACAGGAGTTGACCGCGAAGTACTGGACAAATTGTCCAAGGTTATTTCGGAGCCGCCAGCCAATATCAAGACACATCAGTCACTTGTTCGAATATTTGGGAACCGAGCCAAAAATTTGAAAAATGATATTGTCGATTGGCCGTGTGCTGAGGCGTTTGCATTCGGGAGCTTGGTAAAGGTAACCACGCTGAACGAACTCTCATAGAATTAGTTTACATTACACCATAATCATTATTTTCTCATTCATTTTCACCTAGGCTACCATTCTTATCGTAAACTTTGCAGAAATTCAATAATAATTATTCTCATTCAATTACAAGTAAATAATTTTGCCATAAACGTGGAAGAAATTCAGATTTGCACTGAATTGTAAACCATTATACAAGTTTTTGTTGCATTATGTCTTTGTGGCAGACAAGATTCAGCGCTTCATTTGTAATGTTATTTATCAAAAATTGATGTTTGAACTTTTGAAGAAAACTCATTATTATAGTATGTGATCTGACATCTGACAAAATCCTCTTCGTTGTAGTGGTAGGTGTCTCCCCAAGTCTTCATCCAGAAAAGTATTGTAAACAATGTAATTTTTAGAGAAAATCTTTGTAAAAGATTCTCACATTGAGCAAAAAAATTGTATTTTTCAAAACGCCTTAGCCTCGTCGTCCCCTTGAACCGTTTTCGTCCGATATCCGATCAGCGGGCCATTTGATTCAATGTTAGCATTTCGGACGTTTTTGGACAAAAAGGGTTCCAGTGGACGACAAGCCTTATACGTGGTACAGTTGGCAAATTTATTAGCTTTTCTATAATTATTAATATTAACCGAGAATAATAGAATAATCTTGTCTATAATTCATTACTATAATCTATTATATTAAAAAAACTTTTGGCGCATTCCTTTTTATTGTGCTTGCACCATTGCTAGATTTGATGTGAAATCTAGAGGAAGCTCACACTGATACAAGTCTGTTGCAATGATACTGCATTTCCAAACGATACAGCCCTGAGTAACCAAGCGGCGCGTTGCGCTGCAGGGGGTAAACTCTTTCATTGATATTTGATTAATAGAAAATTTTTCATTGTGTTGCTTGCTCTTAGTAAGTTCATTTTAATAAAGTATGTATCAGTGATTTTATTTTATTCTTGTTTTTTATTACGGTATTCTAGTGAAAATATATTTTTTTATTCATAACTTATTCTAGTGAAACCTAGTGATTCTATTTATTATTCTTGTTGGAAACTTTTTAATCTAAAGTGATCGACTTTCAGGAAGGCATAAACGTTCGACTCAGTGGCCAGGATGTGGAACGCGGTACTTTCAGCCATCGCCATCACATCATCCACGATCAAACTGAGTTCAGTTATAAGTCCGTCAACCTGCTTGATAATGTTTTTGATAATCAGGTAAATACAAAATAAATCGTTATCTATTTCAATTACAGTCGTTGTAACATTTAAACTTTATCAACAGAACATAATTTAATTCTGAAGGTGTAAGTATAGCTGGCTAATTCTGCTAAGGCACCTGGATTGAAAATTAATAGTTGTCTTTCAAACAATACTTTCAAAGAATGGTATTTGTAGGACTTTTAAAAAAGTGTGTTCAAAAAAAAATCTGCCACTATAAAATATTAATATTTTTCATATTCATATGAACAATACAATGAATGAATTTTCATACACTCTGAACTTTGTAAAAAGCTGTACGGAGATTAGGTATCTAGTGCATTGTCAGTTTAGAAGCCTATTTCATAAAATGTCCTGTAATCTTTATATGCGAACATGTGTTTTGTAGCTTCAAATCCTCCGTGATTTCTCAACCGATTTTGTTTGTACACGTCTCGTCTCATTTGAAAGATGTCTTTTAGCAGATGTTCAATGAGGTCTTCCATGTAAAAAACGACATCGTGGAGATCAGGAATGTACGAGTATGAGACAAGTGGAGAGAAGAAGATAGGAGATGCGAGGAGGTGGGGGAGAAGAGGAGGCGGTTTGAAAACTATTCTACACAGTTCAATAGTCGCAGTTTTGTGCGACCAGGGATGTCCTAGTAGTTTGAATTGTACTTCCACAGTTTAAACAAAGTTTAAAGGATTATGTTTTGTTGAACTAGTTTGAATGGAGTTGTGGAATAGGGGCACTACAACGCTATTATCATGTTGGAATTATTCAACTGTACAACAATTGAAATATCTACAGATTGAATGACCAATCACATTTTTTCAACTACAAATATCATTTCCTCCGACAGGCCAACTACACAGTGACGAACAGCATTCTGTCAGAGTTTGGCGTGCTGGGCTTCGAGTTTGGCGTCAGTATGGAATCAGCTGACACGCTGGTGCTGTGGGAGGCCCAGTTCGGCGACTTCGCCAACACCGCCCAAGTCATCATCGATCAGTTCATCGCGTCAGGCGAGAGCAAGTGGATACGTCAGTCGGCTATCACGCTGTTGCTGCCACATGGCATGGAAGGTGAGTGACCCACTCTCAGAAAAAAGCTGAGGCCGCACTGCAGGGTTGTTACCTGCATGGATGGTAGATGGTCTATCTACAGATCATACATCTGTAATAATACATCATGTGGAAAATGATCACGGCCTTCTTGATAAACCATGTCAACCATCCACCATCTACCCACCTGCAGTGCTGCCTACGGTTTATGGTTTCCCTAACTACATTATAGCGGTCACGAAATTGGACGGCTGAGAGATTTTGCGTTGCTGTTGTCAGATAACTGGTAAAGCGAGGGAAAGTCAAGAATTGCTTGCTCCCCAACACAAATTGGCAACGTTGAGCTTCTAGTGCTTCCTATTTATCAATTATCAATCAATTATTCAGTCAATAATAATTTACAAAGCATTGTTACTAAAACTGGATACTTGAACATACAAAATGGTGTGGCTCGGCGGTCACAGACAGCTCCACTCCACTGATACTATCCTACTCAAATCCATGCGTTCTTTTTGCGTCACTCTGTGTATTATCGATTCAAAACTCGTCCAATCTTTATAAATAAAAGAGGTTTGCGCTAAAAGAAAGGTTAGTTGTCCTAGATGTGCAGGTTTTATTTGTATTTTGGAAATAATTCGTTTAAGGGGTAAAAAATCCAAAATAAAGTCAGCGCCATCTCTCGGCGTTTGGAGGAACTACGTCCAGAGTAACCTACTGAACTATACGGAGTATAGTTTATTAGTTTAGTTTCTACTACAGTAATTTAAAATTTGCTTATGTTTGTGTACGACAGGAATGGGGCCCGAACACTCGAGCGCCCGGCTGGAGCGATTCCTGCAGTTGTGCAACGACGATGAGGCTGACGTCACACTCAATATGGCGTCGCAAATGGCGTCCGCTAATTGGCTGGTGGCTGAACCGTCCACGCCTGCCAACCTATTCCATCTGCTCAGACGCCAGGTGCTGCTCAACTATCGCAAGCCGCTTGTCGTCATTACGCCCAAGGCACTGCTCCGGCTACCCGCCTGTGTCTCACACATCGACGAGTTCACTACTGGTACCATGTCAGTATTCAATTACTGAACTCATAGAATAGTATAGCAGGATCCAATTAACTTGTCAGAAATCAGCTGTTCCAGTAATAATTGAACAGTGATTTCGACACAATAATCAAAAGGCTTGAAAGTCTTAAAGACCTTTAAAGTCTTTAAAAGACCTTTTTAAAGAAGACCTTTTAAAGAATAACTTTTTAAAAGACCATTTCAATAATCTGCGAGATTCAGCATATGTAGGTTAATTATTGTGATCATGCTCGTCGATCATATGTTTTATGACAAGTTGAATGGATCCTGCTATAATTGATGGTTGAAATAACTACTATAGTTGGATAAAATCATTTTATGTCAAGCGAGCAATTTCTAACATCTGGGAACTGGGGACCGAGCTCTGCTAGGGAGTTCAAAGGCACAGGTATGACAATTTTAAAGAAAAAAAAAACAACATTAAATTGGACTTTTTTGACGTCTTTTTTCAGATAAAAAGACATAGTTTAGTTTTTGCTTCAAAAAGAAAACATAATTTTACAATATGGAATACATATTTTCAATTAATTTTGATAACTGGTCCATGATATTTTCCTGAAAATTTTGTATTTATTTCAATTCTATATATTTATTTAGTCGCGAGTGTTTTGCTATTTCAATATATCAGTATTTATTTCATTTACATAGATTGCTTATTCCTTATTTAAATAATAATGGATTTTTATAGTTGTAGGGAATAATCTATTAACTTGTATTTTATTACTCCAAGTTCAGTGGTTATTTGAAGCATCAAGTTTTCATGTATCCTCACTGTAGCGTGCTGTAGAGCGTGGAAATATTAATTCATCTCTCATTATTCTAATTTATAAATTTAATGAAATCAAATAATAATAATAATAATAATTTAATCAACAGAATAGATAGTTTAGATCGTAATACTGTGATCTATGAATATTACAAGTTTATTTACTACGACTATGGTACAATATTATCTTTTACAACTTTTGTGTGCTGTTAATCATACATAAAATAAATGAAATAACTTTTTTAAAATTATTTTAAGACTCTTGGTACATTCAGAATATCAGTAGAATTTTATTTTTATAATCGAAAATAAGTAATATACAATATTATAAAAACAGAATTATTAACACTTATAATAAGATACATCATTTGGGGAGTCTGATCTTACTAGACGTGTAACCTGCGGAATATGTAGAAATCATTTCATTAAGTTTGTTCATTTGACTGAAAATATCATATTAATCAGTAGCCAAGATTTAACCTTGCGTCGGGGTTCCACCGTACAAAAACTTAGTCAATTTTTACGTTCATTGGGAGTCAAAAGCTGCCAACTCTTATTACTCTGCAAGATCTCATTAGCAATTATTTATTTATTTATTTTATTCTTACTGCAAGGACAGAAAGGCGGCAGATAAGAACACAATTATCGTGAAATGGTCACAAATTCCAACTATTTATGGAAGACAATTTCAGTACAGTCATTTGTTGAAATACTTGGGTTACCGTTTTCTATTATAATTATTATTTTGTTATCCAATTTAACATTTCACCAGTTTCATGTTTGTGTTTTTTTAATATTTACAATACTCCATTTTTGACCCCTGAGCCATTTCAGTTATGGTTGACCTGCCTCTAGTTTACAACATACCTAATCAACTTATTTTTCTATAGATCTACAATAAATCTCGAATTTTATGATGTTAGTTGAATAAGAAATAGAAGGTGATAGACGAGAGAAATATTTGTTCACGAACCAACTACTGTATTTGTATTTTTATTATACAGCATTTGGAAGTGTAATGAATTATGCAATATTAAATGGTAACATCAATATTTTATTGTTTTATTATTCCATCCTTCCTCTATTTTTTTCAATTTTAAGCATATTTTCAGAAGGAAAATTAATTAATTAAACCAAATCCACTTTATAAAAATACAGAGCCCTTTCTTCCCTCACAGATAATTTTCGCCCAAAACCATTTTGGGATATAATCAATGTAATGGATGAAACATTATATGTTCAGGTGAATACTCAACCTTCTTGTTTTGTATGGGAAGAATTGGAATTTCAAAGAATTAATAATAAAATAATTAATAAGGCGAAAATGAGTAAGATATTCATATTATATATAATATACGAGATATGGTCGAAAAACCGAAAAACGCATATAAAAAACCATTATTTTCCGTGAATTTTCACTTAGTGTGGAAAAACCACCATAGTAATTCACTCGAAAATATTCTCAATAGATTCTCCAGTTCATTTACTAGATTTGATAACGTTTACAGATCGTAAAACTTCCAATTAGCTTTAGAATGATTAAAAGTTTAAAAGAGGGTATAATCATGGAAAAGTGGATTTTCAATTTTCCTAGTTTTCTTATGGACTGGGAAGGTACCAAAAAATACCATTTACATGGAAAATAGGTCCAGAAATCGAATGAGGCTAGTTTTGAAAACTCATATATGAAGGTCATTGAGATAAAAAAATATTATCAATATAAATTACAATGACCTTATGTAAACTTGTTCTTTATCGAATTCTAGGATAGGAACATCTGATAAACCCATACCCGAAAACCTTGCGTTACTGAGTTACACGCCGTCAAAGTTGTCAAAATTGATTATTAATTTATTTTTTTATGAAGTTATATAAGGGAATTGAGGCTGAAAAAATAACTCATTTAATGCTTTTTTATCTGAAGAATCGTTTAAAAATTGTTACAAGCATGTAAATTAAACATTTCCCGAGTAATCGTGAAAAAACAATATATCCTATACGTTTTTTGCAATAAAAGAATTTTTACTCGAGAACTACTTGAGATACGTTCTTGAAACATACTTGGATCGATTTATCAGATGTATTTACATATTAATCGACCTTTTCCAAGTTCATACCGAAATGGAAAGCCGTGAAAAGCTCAAATTAGCATGAAAATGCACCGAACATTTGAAACTGCCTCCACACAACTTTATCCATGCTCTGCTGTTGCAAATAAGACAGTCCCTGCCATCTAGCGGCAAAATAAGGAACTAAAATTTGTTGTTAAATATATATGACAAGCTCGATATAGTAATATATTTATATGCGTTATAAGGATTCGCTTAAAAATGACCAAAATCAGCACACTGTAGGCTACTTGTACCCATACCCATGAATTTATTTGTCTATTTGAAATAAAAATATTTACAAGAGAAATCGTTCATTTATTCAACTTCGACGAATATGAATTAATTGTGGGCAGAATACAGCTCCTGCTGCAGAATTTGGAATTTCTCAATAGATAAATTCAAATTTTTATAGAAAATTATCTAATTCGGTTGATTTGCTAATGATTTTTAATCACTCCAGTCCTCTCAATGGTGATATTCAGGCTGAAAATGTATAAATTGACAAAACCAACAGAATTGGATAAATATAATATAAATCAGTTGAGTTTCTCCAGTCGGTTGCAGTTTGGTAATATTCAAACAGCCCGCCACGTAAATTAGATGTGAGCGCCTTCATTTCATCAAGGATAGGCAACCAACAATACACGAATGGATAAAATTCCTGCCAAATTTTCGATTATCGACTTTAACTTCGATTTTTAATCCTTGGTCTCGAGCAAATCTGTCTAAAAAATAAAAGTTGCTTCCAGCGCTAATAGTTCTGTACACGAAAATTCTACCAGGCAACCAGGAGCGACGAAGCGATACACTGGACTCTTTCGTTTCACCAAGGAGGAAAGAAATCTATTCTTTACTCCATGTGTTGCACCGAATTGCCGCCAAAAATTCAAATGTACGTTCATCAGATTTATCAACCAACGACATTTTCAATCAGCTGACATTGTTTATTTCAGTTCCAGATGTCAGAATCTTCGTTTATGGCGGTAAATTCAAACTTATTTGATTTAATTTAACTTAAGCCGCGTTGGGGAAAGCGGCCCTCAGTCTCAGTACTCTAGGGGCCGCTTTCCCCAACGCTGCAATACATCTGGCTTAAGCCTTATTCGGAGAATAGGAAAAGTATAGAAAAAAATTGAGCGTCAGATGTTATTACATAAGCAGCGTTGGGGAAAGCGGCCCTAAGAACTACAGAGAGTGTATAATAACAGTGTGAACATTACATGTCACACTTTTGATTAGTTAGCTCGGACAATCCACCATACTTTTGCCAATTCCCATAAGATTGCATTGAAATGATTCGCAAATCATATGTTATGTTGAGTAATACATTTCAACCTACAATTTGCCTTTGCCAGTGTTAGTTTTCATCAGTTTAAGCTTTTAAAGCAATTCCAAGAGTAGAGAGACTATTTTTAATGGTAGAAAAGTTGTTTTCGATGTTGTATCTCTTGAAATGAGTTTGAAAAATGAGTGAATGGGTTAATGTTTGTCTGTAATTCCATAAATTATAAAATATTTTGCAAAAATATGGCGGGGGCGGGAAATAAAATGATCTCCACATACTGTTATGAAGAGCTTCACACAAATGGCCACACTGCTACTATACACTCTCTGTACTACGACTACGAGTGAGTCTCAGGATCGTTGCATTATTCTTCTAAAAAATCGTTTCAGTGAAATACGCCCTTAAATTCTTGAATTTAAACTTTCTATTACGACTTGATCCCAATGTATATATATATTTTTTTGGTTTCACATTTTGAAATATTTTTTCAGGTTCAAGCCATACCTACCTGACCCCGAAGTACCACCAAGTGACAAAGTAAAGAAACTGATATTTTGCAGCGGCAAATTCTACTACGAGTTGAGAGAGGAGCGTGCCAAGAAAAATTTGAATGAATCAATCTCAATTGGTAGAGTAGAACAGCTGTTCCCTGTGCCCTACTCGGAAATAATCGAGGATGCAATCAAGTCTTATCCCAACGCGCGTGTTTTTTGGGGACAGGAGGAGCACAAAAATATGGGCGCCTGGTCTTACATGGCGCCCAGGCTAAATAATGCACTGGGAAACAAAAAAGGGCCTGTCAATTACATAGGAAGGCCGCCATCTTGTACTTCCGCCAATAATTTGAAGGCTGAACACGACAAGGAGAGGAGACTGGTTTTGGACAAAGCTATGGAAGTCTGAAGACGAGTTCAATTATTTTAAAAAGTAAAAAAACTAAAAACTTTTTTCCAATGTTTATATGACAGAGAAATGATTTTGTTAATTGTACCAATAGAAGGCGAAATATAATAAACCTATGACAGTTTCAGATTCAAGTTTTATTATTATCCAAGTGAAAAACTTGAATTGGTTTATTTTCCAACTTCAATTTGTGTTTTGTGCTCAACAATGAAACATGAAAACGAGATAGTTTCGTTTTTGGGCAAAACTATCAAGTATGAAAACCTAGAAAAAAATGTTAACAAGATGAGAATTACAAGTTGAAGTACTTTGTTTAAAAGGATCGTTCATACGTGCAATGATTTACTTGCAACAGCTTTCGCCAATGAGGCTAGTGACAAAAAACCAAATAGGGCGAACCCACTAACCTCATTGGCGACAGCTGATACTGTTGCAAGTAAAATATCAGTTCACGTATAAACGCTCCTTTATAACAATATTGATTACAAACAAATAGAAAAAGTCTGTTGAAATCAAAATGGAGTAGAAAAATTATAAGATTTTTCAACACATAAATCTTTCTTTATTTTAAAACCACATCATGATTCTAATCAACAACAAAGTTTCATTCAACTTTATATATCATACTAATACTTCTACTATAATCTACAATTTCACATAATACAGATTGTAACATTTATGTACAGAATGATGATGATAAAAGCTGCTCGTTTCAAATATAGTTCTCTACTATTTATTTTCATTCCGTTATTGAAATTGCACAAGCTTGAATAAAATTACTTTCTTGAAAGATGTGGATTTCTAATGAAAACCCTACATTTCGAATCCTTGTAACTCATTTACGGGTAGATAGATTGCTCGAATAAACCGACTTCATTCTACAGCTTCAAAATTTAGGATTAGCATGAAGTAACTGTACAATACTAACAAAAATTAATTATTGCTTCAATTATTTCTAGAATCGTTAGTTGGTGAAAATATCTTGGTTAGTGTAGCATTCTCATACCAGAATAAAATCAAGGGATAAATTTAAAAATACAGCATTGCAACGTTGTGTAAAACTGAAAAACATACTGTAGGCCCATGTGGATTGCACACAATTCGAATCATATCCTGCATGTATTATTTTAAGTAAATGCCTGAAATAAAATGTCCACAATGATCAATGGAAATTAATTTACACTGATTGATTAGAAGAACATCGAGTAATTATTTGTTGTTTGCAGGGTATGACTCACCGAATACACTTAGGACAAAAATTATGAGTTGCTAGGAGTAGATTTACTTGGTTTTAATTCTAATGATCGTCTTTTTACATCCATTTCTTTAAATCATTTACAGTTTACGATTAACTCTGCAGTAAATCATTAAATTCTTATAAACTTTTGTGCAATACAGTTCATCAAACTCAAAATCATTAACGCACATAATGTTCATCTATTCCATTATCATTAACAAACAAAACTTTGATCCTTACTTATTAATTATAAACCACATAATCATTGGATTATTTGATTTACGAATCATTTCATTAGCATATAACGGTCAATAGACTAAATTTATATCTTGTGTTATTATGTAGTACCTTAACTGAGGGATAAAATTTCAAATTCAAGAGATGAAAGTTTGTAGATTGAGGATGGCCAATCTTCAAAACTAACAGATAACACAGGATTACGGATTTACGAATCATTTCATTAGCATATATCGGCCAATAGACTAAATTTATATCTTGTGTTATTATGTAGTACCTTAACTGAGGGATAAAATTTCAAATTCAACAGATGAAAATTGGTAGATTGAGGATGGCCAATCTTCAAAACTAACAGATTACATACGATTATGGATGTATCATTTATGAATAGAATGTTAATGTTAGGTTTAATAGATAGAAATTGGTAGATTGTGGATGCCAATCTTCATAACTAACAAATGAACATAGTATTCATTTATGAATAGCATATATCGGTCGACGGACTTGTGTAAATACAGTAGTACTTGATATAGAGACAAAATTTCAAATTCAACAGATGAAAATTGATAGATTGTAGATGCCAACCTTCAAAACTAACAGATGACCATGTGGAACTATTATTTTTGAATATTGTGGTTTAAAATTGAGTGATAAATATAGGCAGATTGAGTACAGATAAATACAACGATGGAATGCTTGCAAGAAGGGATCCAAATTTCTTCTGCTGACTGAAATTGTTCTGCAGCGCTTAGTCGGAGAACTTGCGGTTGGGGTTGCGTCCGAACAGGGCGACACGAATCTCAGGCACAAGTTGCTGTGAGATGAGTTCGAGGCGGGACTCTAGGGTGTTGGGCACCTTGATGCGGCCGCTGCGAGCGAACACCTCGACTCCTCCGCAGAGTTCGGCCGGAAGGAAGGTCTCCTGGTCCACTCTGATCGACACCTCCTTGGTGGTCAACTTGGTGTACTGATCGGCGCATAAGCCGAGGATGCCCTCCACTAGGCTTACGTCCGCCTCACGCACCCTCAATATTACGTTGGGTTCCAGCAGCTGCAAACGAGAGACAACATAATATGTAAAAGAATAGTCCAAGTAGCTTTGAGACAAGGTGTACAGAATAAAAGAGGTGGGTCGGAGTGAAGCGGCTTGCTGGGAAAGTCGTGACAATGACGTTACTGCAGTCCCAAACTCACATGCCGGCTTGTAGAGGAAAGAATAATAGGTTGAAAAGCACATTCATAAAGGAGCTAGGAAGATATTCTTCGAGTAGATTGTTAAGAAAGGTATAAACTATTATCTCCAAATGGAATTATTTCTTTTGCAATTTTTTATGGCTCAAAAATAGACATTTTTTGAGCCTACTCTTCTCAAGTTTTACGCCTGCATCATATGAAAGTTTCCGTGAGCATTCGAGTTTGGTACTGCAGTGACGTCATTATCTCTACTTTCTCAGCAAACAGCTGCACTCCGATCCACCTCTTATTCTATACACCTTGGTTTTGAGGTACCATTTCTTGATATTTACTAAACTTATTAACTAACCTATAATATTAGTATGATTAACTATAGTGCTCTTGACCCCGGGCCAGCTTGGTGCGTAATCCAATCGGAATGCCATAGTGTGTGCTGCTAAGTGTTAAATCATATGGGCACGCATGCGTATTAGATCCAAATATCAGTCTTCTAAATTACGACTCGGTGTGTTAACTTGTATGATTTACAAATAGAAGATTTGCTAGTACGAAAAGTGGGAGGGGGGACGTTCAGGGATCTTTAAGGTAGAGAGAATAATTATTCAAGAGAATAAGAGATAAGGTAGACTTCAGCAACAAGCGACTGAGACAGGCGACGAATAGGCATGACTGCTCTCAATGCAATTCAATCAAGTCATTCCGCAGCCCGAGACAGACAGGCATCAATCAGCTGATGGAACCAATGCTCGTTAGTGGTAACTCGGTCTCAAACTCAAATGTCTCTGTCGCCTATCTCGGTCTCTTGTTGCGAAAGTCTACCTTAAAGGATGAAAAGCACTATTGGAAACTGATTCATTGATAGAAAATATTCATTTTGGAGATCAATCAGCTGATCACTCACCTGCAGAAGTCCTTGAACAATAAGATACTGGAGCACCTCCTTGTACTTGGATGGGTTCCGTGTGACTTCTCCCAGCCGCTTTCTCGATTCTTCAAGCACACTTCTCACGTGATCTTCTCGCACTTTCAATGCTTTCAGACGAGCCTGGTTCAGCATATTGGATGATTGACTGTGGGCAGGCAACATTGGAAATAAGGACGTGTGGGAACTCAGATGCAATTCAAAAAGTAAAGACAAGGACACGTGAAGAGCAATAAAATAATTAATCATTAAATTCAAATACTTCCATTAAATTAATTCCAATAACTGAAGTTGGGCATATTACATAAAGTAAATTCAACAGTTGTGATAATTATACCGATTCACTTAGAAGCCTGAGTCACTTGCTAGCGAAACTGTTACGAAGTAGCAAGTGTGACATAGGTAATAGCTTCTAGTAGCAGCTACAGTGACATTCATTTAATTTGATGCTTGGCATTAGATAGATAGAGAGATATTATTTCTTGACATTGCTGATGACTGTAGAGTACAATGGCAAAGAAATAATATCTTTCTATCTATCTATATATCTAATTCCAAGCGTCAAATTAAATGAATATCACTGTACTACTATATAGAAGCTATTCGCGGTCACACTTGCTATTTAGTGTCAGCTGTTTTGGTAGCAGTTTTTGTGTCAATTTATATCAAGAATTATCATCATTTTAAAAGTAATTTCCAACTGAATTTGTATTAATAGTTTCTGATAAAATAGAACTAATTTCTCTCTTTACAAATAGATCAGAAAAATTCTATTGAGACTCTTGAACTGTAGGCCTATTGTTCTCTTTTTATATTTTCTCTTTATATATGGAAAAAGCATGATTTTGAAGTAAGGGAACAATATGAAGATTATATTTTATTGATCTTATAAAGAATTTACATTATTTCTATGAAAAATTTGTTTTGCTGAGTAATTGATTTTATTCAATCTCTTTAATTTTTTATTTAAAAAAATAATTGAAAATATGAAAACATGTATTTTCTTACATTTTTTTCTGGAGTTCAACCTGTTTTTCTTTTCTGTCATAGTACTCCATAATTTTCAGACGCTGGTGTTGGACGAGCCTTCCCTTCTCGATGTTGAATTCTTCCTCGGCTTTAGCATCGATTTCTTCGGCTTTTTCATTGGCTTCTTGCTCAATGAAAGCCATCATATGTTTAATCTAGAACAAAACACGAACATTTTTTGTGTAGTAGTGTAGTAGGAAATTATCCATACTGAATAAAAACCACAAATTTAGTAAAACAATTTATTAAAACCAAAATTTATTGAAGTCTTTTTATTTAGTAAAACACGAACAGTAGAGAACAAAAATGAGTCATACAATTATTTATTTTTATACCTCTTACAACTCTATTCAATCAGTAGGCTATATACAGGAAGGTCACTAGCCAGATTGTCGTAAAATATCAAAAGTAACCTCAGTGCACAAAAAAGGGGCCAGATCCTTATTTGAGAACTATGGACCAATAAGCATAGTCCCAATACTTTCAAAAGTATTTGATTATGTTCTGTTCCTGCAATTTGTTGACCATTTTGAGTTGAATAGCTTGTGTTCTGGTAGCATTGAATATATACCCTATAAGTCTATATATTCAATGCTGGTAGTCAGTATGGTACAATGGAAATCTACAACAATTGGAGTTGAGGACAGTGTACAAGTGTATTCTGGCATCGTTTGAGAATTCACTCTGTGTGATTTGACAAAGGCGTTCGACTGTGTATCTCATTATATCCTTTATTGCTTAAACTGAAGAAATATGGCGTTGAGAATGAATCGCTGAAGCTATTAGAATCCTATCTCAGTGGTAGAAAAAAGTTTGTATGCTGCAGCCAAAAAACATTTAGCACAAGGGCAGTTGAATTCGGCGTTCCACAGGGTCTGGTTTTGGGAACATTTCTCTTTCTATGTATGATAAACGAGCTGTCAGCAAGTTTTCCTTGCAGACACAACGCTCGTCTCTAGTTACACTGATCTTCCAATGCTGAGACAGATTGAGGCTGATGCATTCCGTATAACAGCATAGTGGTTTGCTGCAAATGGGTTGCTGTGCTGATGAATGGCGATAAAACACAAAGAATTATCTGTAGACTAAGCGGTGGATTCACAAATGATGTGGCAGCTGTGAAGCTTCTTGGGATCCATCTTGACTCCAGATTGAAATGAAAAAATGCTCTCCAAAAACTGAAAAACATTATTCCTTTAGATAAATTAAGATCTATGTACTTAGCCTTGTTCCAGAGTTGAATATGGACTAAGAGTCCATTATTTGGTCATGCTCCAAAGACAAACTCATGTGCCAGAAGCGTGCTATAAGAGTCATGTTAGGTAAAGGTCCCAGAAAATCATGCCGACCTCTTTTTGTTCAATTAAAATTATTGACTGTTCATAGCCTGTACGCATCAACAGCTTTAATATATTATGTTAAGAAAACTATGTTGAAAGAGGTTCACTTCATATTTTTAATATTAGATCTAGTCATTCTATTGATGTTCCTAGATGTAGACTTCGAAAGACGGAGGACCTCTGGCTTGTTGGAGGTATAAAACTATTTAACATCTGCCTCTAAAAACAAAGTGGACTAATTTTTTTTCCAAATCTAGGTTGCAAAAGTGGTTTTAAAAACCCTAGTCAACTCTGTTGGGGAAATGGGCTACTACATAATAGGAGCGAAAATAATATCAATAGAACAATTGGCTAGCATTACTCCCGTTAATCCTCCAATTGTAAATAATAAAATTAATCCTATGGATCAAATTATTTGGGGAGAAAAGTTAATTTTAGATCCGTAAATTGTTGTGACTTCGATATGATATATAGACAAGTTGATGAATTGAAATTATCCTAAAATTGTAATTTATTTGAATGTAATAAAGCTGTGATAAATATACTGCCCAAGTCTAAGCTCCGTGTCCCTGGGAGGAATGCAATACGTCATCGAAAACCGTATTTTATAGCACCCTTCTCTCCTCTTCAGGGACATGGAGCTTAGACGCGGGCAGTATAATGATTCACTTATCTATTTAAAACCATATGGTATATTATGTTTCTGCTTTCTTTCATTCTTTCTGACATTACTGTGTTTTAGCGTTATCAATATATTTGTTAATGTTTTTCTGTGATGTTAAGTAGTATGTTTTATCTCAGCAGATTCATGTGATATCAATAGCATAAAATGAAGCTCCAAAATGAACGTGAAGACTTATGAAGAAACTGAAAAGACTCTCATGACATTGATATATTTGTACTGTGCAATCTGTGAAAAATCTCTAAGGTTGTTTAAATAACAAGATCTAGAGTAAATAAGATTAATCCATTTAAGCTTGTGAAGTCTTACCAAACACGGACATGCACGTTTTAAAAATAATTAACTTATGTAGGAAGTCCACAATTTGGCTGGAGATAGTGCTCACAATAAATCGACAATTTTGTTCCATTTTGATAAGAAAACTTAGAAGGTTAACAATATTATAAAAATGAACTGCTGTTGCATGAATTTAAATCATGTTCATTTCAAACTTTGCATGATTATTCCATGATATTTAACCACACCCTTGTCAGCAGATATGTAAATTAGGCTAACTTGATTGATTCGTTCTCCATAGTAGAATTTGACCAGTTCAACCAATTTGAATTCACGGATGTTTGATGTGGTATTGGCTGAACTCAATGAAGCAAAGAGTGTTATCATGCCATGCCAATGCAAGACAGACCAGAACATTACCGTTATGGAGAAATTCTTTAGCTAATAATAATCACATACCATTTTTGTATCCTGTATGTGGTACGATACTGTAAGTAGGACTTGATTACAAGATGAAGTTTGTAGACACTTTGTAGACAGAACTTTGTACTGTAAGTAGGACTTGAATACAAGATGAACTTTGTAGGTGATTTTCAGCTACATCTAGAAGTAACGCCTTTATATTATTATGTAATTTTTATGAATGATGGAACCATTTTGAAAAAAAAACCAAACAACCAAAGCATGTGATTTAATCATGGGAATGATAACCTTCACTAACCAAACCCAACCCGACAATCTGCAAAAAGCCAGAGGTCACTTAAATATTAATCTACTTGGGGCCCTACATAATAAAAACAAATTCACTACAACCAAATAATCATAAAACAATGGCAGTAATACTTGGGCATAGGCTAGCCAGATTTAGTTGCAAAAGATTAGGGCAGGGCCAAAGTACAAAATCTCTTAATTACCAATCAAATTTGATCCAGGATCATTTAAAAGACTCATTTCAGAAGCTTGAAATGTGTTTGGAGATGAATGATGGTATTTTTTTACTGATAAGATTGGAAATAAAGTAAATACAGGTCCTTCAAATGCCAGTAGGAACGCCCTAATTAACCAAGAAAAGATTGAATTATATTACAATTTTCAGAAATATTTATTAGTAAAATATTAATTCTACTCACTTGTTTCTTGACATCAGCATCGCTTAAAGCCATTTTGACTCCAAAATGTGAAAAAGTCCGAAAATATGTAGAAATTTACGAGGAAGAACCTACAAACTGTACTGAAGCCTGACGTCTACTCAAGCAAAGTAGGCTCCGATCATATGATCCAAGTAATACGTGAGTAGGATCAAGTCAATATTTATCTAAAATTCTAAAACGTTATTAATGACAAAATTCAATATTTTAAAATATTTCAGTTATGTTTTTATCATTTTTAAACAATACAGCGCTCTACAATTAATGTATTTTAATATTCAGTATGAGTATGGAATATAGTCTGTAACTTGACAAAACCCTCAGGTTAAAGGCAAATATGGCAGACGTTATTCTGTATTGTTCTGTGATTGTGTGTAAAACATAGTATTAGGTGAAATTTATCAAGTAAATTTTGTGTTCACAATATATTTGTAGTGCTTTTTAGTAGAGATAAATAAAAAATCCACTGTTTCCGTCATAATATTCCCTGTCTGCGTTGTTGGAGAAAAATCGCTGCATCTTTCACTCGACTGGAGCTGGAGTTCTTAGCCTAACTAGGCTGAATTATGGTAATAAATGCACTTTTTTATTCCATGAATAAGTATAATTCTTCTCATTATCTTCTTTATACTTCTATGTTTTCAAATTGTCAATCCCCAGCTTCAGTATCACTCACAATTTTACAAAGTAGGTGCATTGTATAAAGAACGACAACAGCCAGTTCCATTAGCATTTTCCCGTTGTGGTGAACAATAAAAATGAAACTGGTTTTGTATTAAAATTTATTGTTTTGTTTATAATGAAATTCCATGTTGATCATCACTGATAATAGTATTTTACGCATTACATAATCCATTGTTTTGAATAGTAGTCAAGAATTGTTATCACTATTGATCGAGTTTTGTTTTGATTTCTGTGCACCATTGTGCTGGACCTATTTATATCATAAATGCCTTTAATATTGCTTCCCTTGAATTATTTCGTTCCTCAATTAGAATACTAGCAGGGACCTGTTATTATCATAATCTCTTTATAGCTTACATTCATTAAACGAAAATGTTCTTTGTTTCTTCCACAGCAAAGCTAGCTAGCAAGGCTGTAGTAGAGGAGTGGCTAGTAAGCAGCAATACAGCAGCATAGGTGAGAGCATAATTTGTTACAGGATTATATATGGAAAATTGTCGTAGTAGGATTTAAAATAGATGATTCTGAACCTGTTATTGATGTACCTTACAAGTACTTAGATATTTGAATTCTACTAAAGATATGTGTTTGAAATTTGATAATTATATGGAAATAACATTATCACTCAAAAAATTAAAAGAGATTTTGGTGTAAGTGCAGTTTACTGGCCCACCTTGCTAGAGTCAAATTTCCGGTTGCAATCGATTCAGCATGTTATTCTGATCACATTACCATCATTAGCCTGCGCTCAGGGCCTCAGGATCACCTGTAGTTTTAAAATAAATCAAGTCAAAGTAATCTACCAACCGTATAGCATCCATACTGTTATTAGAATCGACTTTCTTCTATGTATCGATAGGTACATGCTCCAACATAGCTTTCCTAACACCTAACCGCCTATTAGGTAGCAAATCACATTGAAACCACATCTTCTTCAAGCTATCAAAACCTATGCAAAACTTAGTGAAGCGCAAACCACATTGTAATCTAATCGAATATAGCATTATTATATCAAATCAAGTACCGTACCGTGAAATCGACATTTTTGAACACTGACTGTATGGTTCAATCGATACTCGTTGAGGTTGAGTTGGGCTGACTTGATTGAAACACTCAAAAAATTATTATTTTTAAAAACACTTTTAAATGTGAAAATATGTAGAATTACAAATTTGGCAGTATCAATTACAAATCTAACTGGTTTATAGTGTCAACTAGGTTTATTTGAAGCTAATTTTGGTGTGAATAGAATAGTTTTGACGTATGTAATGCCCATCATATAAAGTGAGGTTAGTAACTTTGAACTATTTTTTTAATTATAAATACTGTATATATTTGAATTATTCACGGCATCAGCAGCAGAAAGAAAACTTTCACCAGCCCGCTGGTGACCTATACAATCGAGATGATAATAATTTATAAAAAAAACCTCAACATTGTATTTTTCCTGACGTTCAACTATTAAAAAAGCTGTGTTTTCAAAACATGTTCTTCATCCTCAAATAACGTTATCTATTGAAAAAAGTTGTCAATTTTGGATCCTTCTTCTTTTCTCACTTGATAAAAAAAAAAAAATATCATAGATATACTTCTCATGTTGAATTTAATGTACTAAAACAGGATTCTGTTGAAATTTTTTGAGTAACTTCCCACTATCTAACTTATTTCAGTGTCCATTTTTAAAAAGTTGTTTATCATCCAATCATTTAATGTCTTATTACTAATCTTGATTTCCAGGTTAAAAGGGAATTTATGTTTATAAGCTTTCTGCTTATATACTTACTTACTTACGAAGCGCTACAGCCCTACGTGGACCTTGGCCTCCTCCTTCTGCTTATATAAATTAACTAAATATATTTTTATTCTTTTGAAATGAATATTCTAATATATTAAACTCAACATGAGAAGTATATGTGGGGAAGTAGACAATTCGAAGAGAAGACTGGCCGTGGCCAGGTGGCACAGTCTATGCTAACCTAATAGCGAGGTTAGCTACTAAAAAAGTTTAAGACCGGTGAGAACCTAGAGAGCTGACTACGGCCAGTTTTCCCTTCGACTAATTGGGTACATCCCGTATATGTGTGAATAGTTGTACATAATAAATCTCACAATGTGCATTTTCGTAATTTTTTATTTTGAATTTGTTTTGAACGTGTAAATGTTTCATTCACACAATGTCTATTATTAAAATGTCTGTGTATTTTATCTCTTTGAATTTGTTTTGTAGGTGTAAATGGCGAACCTCAATTTCCAACAGCCGCCTCGCAGCCTGGCCAGCCATAGCCAGGGTGGGGCGGCACGCGGCTTTGGGGGCGGGGGCGGTCACGTGACGCCCACGTTCCCCGGGGGCGGCGGCGGCGTGGTGGGTGGTTCTTCGGCGCCGCAACAGTTGTCGCCGAACCGCAGTCAGCAGCTGGTGGGGGCGGTGCCGCCTCCCTCAGCCAGGGGCGGCACGGCCGGCGGGGGCGGCAGTATTTTTGCGCCGCGCTCCTTTCCTGCCGACCGGAGGCCTGTGCCTGGCGGACTCGGATCTGTTATGCCTGATTGGTCAGTGATAGGCTAGATTATTTCTATGTTCATTAATAGACTACAGTAATTTATTCCTTAGTAACTGAAATCTATAATACAATCCAGAAATGACTTACAAAATAACTTACAAAATTATGTTATGAATTTCTAAAGATGTAGTAGGTATTTTGTGTCTAAATTTTATGTATTCTATGTACCTATAATTCATTGTTACTATAATACAGCCTACATAAGTACTGTAATAATTTCATAATATTTTTCATGTATGTACAATTCTTTCGCTGCACTTTGTAAAGTTTATAATTATTCATTTTGTATTTATTTGATTTTGTTTTTACAATTTTGTATGATATGTTTTTTTTTTTTAAGGAAATAAACGATTGATTTGATTTGATTTGAACTGTCCATTGAAATTCAATAGTGACATTTCCAGAACATATTTTAGTACAATAAACATGAATATTAATTTTTATTGGACTTTCAGCATTAAACATTTTCCTGCTTGCAAACAAATTCTAATTGAATTGAGCAACAGCATCTTATTTTGAATACTGTAATATTAAATATTTTATAAAAGACAGTACAGTAGTACATTGCATAAACAAGGTATGACATTGTTGAGAATATTTGACATTTTTGAGATATTAATTTGTTCAGACAACATAATTTAAATAATTAATAAAAAAACTTATTTTATGTACGGTAACATATTTTGAGAGTTGATTTTGGTGGTTACAGGAGTTCGAGCAGCCTAGGCAACATGGGCAGTTTCGGGATGCCGCCTTCGCGGTCGTCTTACAACAGCAACTCGTCGGGGCAGGGGGGCGGTGGTCAGCAGGCCGTGGGCGGCAACAACAGTTTTCATTCAGTGTTCGGGGGCGGCGGAGACAGTGGCAGCACGCCTCCCGTTCTCGATCTCAGCGAGTTTCCATCGTTGACGAATCGAGGCGGTGGCGGTGCGGGGGGCGGAGGCCTTGGGGGCGGCACTGGAGGCGGACAGGGTGATAGTATGCCGCCCCAGGCGACTACCATGCCTGGCAAGCAGCCCTACGGTAAGACTAAATTCATTAGACCTATAGTTTGTGGGGTGTGGTAGGCTTTAGAGAGTTTCTGTAATATTCTGTCAAAATACGAAGGCATTTGTTGTTCGAAAGGTATTGCTTGAGGTATGACCTTTGGGTGGTCTCTAGTATGATCACCTCAATCAGCTGATTGAACAACGGTACATACTGCATGATAATTCCAGTTGTATTCATTTCATCAAAATCAAATGATAATTATTGATGAATATAACTCAAGATAATTAAGATCTTATTGTATTTAGAATCTGAAAACGGTCAATATGACAGGTTGACAAATAATAGGCTTGCAACCCAATAGTTCAAGCTGTACCTTACAAACTATCGGAAGCTTCGAATGGTGTTTTCAGGAATGTTACTTTCTCTTCAAAAAATTTCTGATTTTTCTCTATCTAGTTGTAAAGTACTCTAGTTGGTGCTGTGTATGGTACGATTAATAAAACTGGGCCTGCTTGCTGCCAAGTTATTTGAAAAATAATCAGAAGTAAACTGTCGAACGTCTCAGGATTTGAATGATTTAATATCTCTTGGCGTACTGTACGTATTATTTTCACCAATTAAAACTCCAGTTTAAAATACAAGTTTGAGTCGGTTTAAAATACTGGTGTTGAGTCGAAGACTTAATCCTAATCCTAGTTGATTGCAATGATTTTCTTTTTGGATGGTGATGTCCACATGAGCTCTGGGACTTGTGAGTAGGTAATGGGAGTGTGATGATTAGATTAGATTGGATTACTTTATTCATGTAGATAACAATAATTATAACTGCTTAGATTCTAGATTACAGACGTTGTACGTATAAGTAATATAATTTTTAACTTTATGAATATGACTAATAATTTTTAACAATATAAGTATTATATGCAATGTGAAAATGTTAATATAAGTGAGATTTATCTACATGAAACGGCGAAATTTAGACATGTCAATGTCCATTCTTGGAAAAGGATGTCCAAGGACATCCTTTCCATTAACACTTGGCCGTGAGATTTATCAATACCTGATAAAAAACCTAAGGAATAAAAAATTGAATTTAAATAGATATTTTAAAATTAAAACTAAAATTTGAAGTTTTCGAACCTGGAAATAAAACCTGATGAGAGATGACGACTACTTTTTAGGCAGCCGGGTCGAAATCTGTTGTAGCTTAATTTGAGATAAGTCTGGTCAAAATTGAATGAATTTACAAATGTTGTTTTGTTTGTTTGACAGTTGGAATGGTGAAGCAGCCGACGTCGGAGTCGAGCGAGTTCACGATGAGCAACGAAGACTTTCCGGCGTTGCCAGGCACCAGTGCGGTGGGGGGGCCGACGGCGGCAGCTAGTGGGGGCGGCGGTGCGCCGGGGGCGGCTGCTGGCGTGGGGGCGGCGGATGGTGCCGGCACGCAGGCCTTGGCCGTTGATAAGGGAGGCGTCAGTGAGGGGCTGGGTGGAGGCAGTGCGATGGGGGTGGATGCGATGGTGGTGGGGGGTGGCAATAGGGAGCGAATGACGACGCCGCACGACAAGTCAACGCTACAACACAAGCGTGGCATACAGACATCGCCTGATGGTAAATTTTCAACAATTTATTATATTGAGAGCCTTCCATACCTTCACAAAAAACATACGCTTTGCAGTTTTTTAAACTTTGTTTTCAACCGTGGGCCGGACTGCAGGTGGGTAAATGGTGGATGGTTGACATGGTTTATCAAGAAGGCCGTGATAATTATCTACACGTTCTATTATTATAGATATTGTGTAAGCTATAGATAAACCATCTACCATCCAGGTCACAACCCAGCAGTGCGGTCTCAGCTTCAAAGCTAGAAATTTGTGGATGCTTTTAAATTGATGAATATTGCTAGAATTTTGCTGTAACTTGAAATTTTATTATCACTTATCAAAATGTTTAAATTAACGATTAAAATGAGTGAAATATTCTTCGAATTATACTGCCATTTAAAGTGAAAAACGTATTTTTAAATCATAAAAAATTCTAAAAGTCTTTCTAAACAATTTGGTACCATTCTCGGTTGGAAAATAGCGTCCGAAGGAGTAAATTCGTTTTGACTCCCCTTTACCCACGTATTGCAAAAATCTCCTCGTTTGTATAAATCCAGTCAATGGTATGGAGGGCTCTTAATAGTATTATTTCAATCTATTTGATTTATCTTAGTTATTTATTTTATTACGGTAATAATCGAAGGCAAAATCCTATAAGGTTGCAAATCATTACAAATCGAATGTTACTGTATCTACTAATATGATCTAATATGCATAGATCAGGTGATTACTTAGTATAATGTTTATTATCATAACATGCTTTGTTTATGTTGTAATTTACTTCATTATAATAGGTTAGTAGTGATTTATACAAACGTGGTGTAGAATTTTGTGCATTTTTATTTTCATTCTCATTTTCTTTTTTATTTCCTATTACAGTACGTTTGTCGTTTTCGTTATGTGCACCCACATTCAAATGCTGCAGAATATCACAGGTTCTCTTATGTTTATTGAAAAATATTATGCTACTTATCTCTTGTTTACTGATTGCTTTATGAACAAAGAATTTCACTTCATCATAGAGTATGTTGAGCTGAGTTTACACTATGGAACAAAACTTTTTCATAATATGTAACAACAAATGTAAAAAACATGTTTATACTATACAGCAGAAGCTGCTACAAATAACTCTAGCAAATGTTTCAGCATTTTTTCAAAAACTTGGAAATAATAATGTTATACCAGAGAAAGACCGCAGCGCCGCACGCTCTGTTCAAATTCAACGACAACTTATTCAATACTCAATTCACAGTTCAAATCTGCAGATTGAAGACTGCAGTTCAAGTTTTCAAGCAGTTCCAAAAAAGCCGAGAGATGGCGCTGAGTTTTTTTAAATTGTTTATCCCGTAAACCTTTTTTTCTAAAATACAAATAAAACCTGCACATCTAGGGCCATTTACCTTGAAATTAAAATAATATCACTTTATATTTAACGTTATCATTTCTGTTAGTTTGCTAATGAATTATTATTATTGTTATTATCATTATTATTATTATTGTTGTTTTTATCGTATAGCTTTTATTGGTGGGGGACCCTTACGGGTAGGTTCCACCTCGCCTCATTGCACAATGTTTTTTGTGTCTGTCCCCCATCCGAGAGCGGTCTCCTACTTAACCACATGATTACTTAGCAACCGCTCTCACCGAGTGACCACTGATACTACTTATTGTTATGATAACTTACTTTTAATTGTAATATTTTTGCTAATTAGGCAAAGTAACGAACATCCCAGCGAGCATGGTGAAGGACCAGTTCGGCATGGTGGGCCTGCTGACGTTCATCCGGGCGGCCGAGACGGATCCGAACCTGGTGTCGCTGGCACTGGGCCAGGACCTGACCGCGTTGGGCCTGAACCTCAACTCGCCCGACAACCTGTACCCGACGTTCGGCGGACCCTGGGCGGACATGCCCTGTCGGCCGCAGGACATCGACTGTCTCGTCCCGCCCGAGTACCTCATCAATCATGGCATCAGGTCGCTACAAAATAAATCATCCTCTTTTGCCCTAAAACAATGTCAATTCATTACAAAATAAACTAATTCACAGGAAAATTATTGGAGTAGATTCAACTCAATCCATTTATTATTGTCAAAAACAAAATATTATCATATACATTATGCATATACATATAAAAGAAAATAGAAAAAGATAATCTGCAGCAAAAAACTCACAAACTTGGAAAAATGAGAAAATTTTTAAATCTACAAATCAAGATTACTGTATTCTAGAACAGTTTAACCTACAGTAGAACAGTTTTACATTTAACCTACTCCAGGACATGGCTTGCCATAGCGGAGTAGGTCAATTTTCCAAACAACCACATGTATTGTAACATTTTGCTTTTGATTTTTTTACTAACAAATCTTTGTATAATTAACTGTAAATATTTTGAATTTGTATTTGTAATAGATATAGGTATTTTGGAAAATAAATCATTATTTATTTATTTATTATTTAGTTTTTAAAAAAGGTTTTATATTGTGTATCGTGTATGCACTAAACGATACACAATATATACATTGTATAATCTATGAAAAACGAAACTTGTCATATCTTCTGTGTATTACTAGCAAAAGAAAATCTGTGTCCTTTGATGAGAGTTGCATATTGAACTAAATTCTGATTAGAACAAAAATAGTTGACCTTTTCAAGTTCTATTAAAAGTATTGCCTAACACATTAGATATAAATTACAAACCAATTGAAAACTAAAAATAAATAACGGCCTTTATTAAAATTTTTCAGATAACAGTTGTACAAGTAATAAGTTACATACAAAATTGTCGGCAATTTTTCTCCATGGCATAGAGCAGTCTGGAGGACCAATTGAAAACTATGATTTATTTGAAAATATTTTTGTAAAGATATTGAATGAATGATTGTAAAATGTAATTAATTGAACGAAATTCCTAATTAATGCCATATAATATTCTGAAGACTTTGCTATTTGCAAATATTGACAACAGATTAATAGCTAGTAAGGAAATTCGGCATGTAAGGATATTAGTAGTAAGGATATTATATGGCATTAATTAGGAATTTCGTTCAATTAATTATTATGATTTAACAGCAACTGTATGGTTGCAATGTCTCATTTCCTTCCATCTTTAGATTGTAAAATGTTTGTAATTGAGATCCCTTTTTTTTCTGTAGGGAAAAATTGGCGCAAATAAAACTAGGCCGATATAAAGACGACGTGCTCTTCTATATGTTTTACACGAATGTTGGTGACTTCCTACAACTAGCAGCGGCGGCTGAATTGTGAGTAATTTTTTCAGTTTTTTTTAATTTCAATTTACAACATTATAATTACATGCTCTAAGTTGTTCATTATATCAACTATTCTTCTGTCTCTACAGACGAATTTCTGAAATTTTATCTTACGAAAGGCATGTTAATAAATAGTGGCCTCAAAGTCACATTGCACATGAAACACTCAAAAGTTCAACTCAAAACTAGAAAGCCTATCGAAATATAACATCTATTCATAACTTGTTTAATATAAGAATATGATGGCGACCGTAAAATAATGAAAGGCTTTATTCAGTAATTCATCAAGAATGTTGTTGTTTTTCAAAGTTGTTGGATCAAGTGGACTATGTGAATCTGGAAATGGTTTTGAGTTAGTGTATTTATGTTATGTTATGTTTTTACATAATTGAACACTATTGATTCATCACTATAATTTCACAACATTATTATAAAACAGTGCCAATACAGAGAGTGTTACATGTCACACTTTTGATTGGTTAGCTCAGACAAATCCACCATAGTTTTGCCAAATCCCATAAGATTAGCATTGAAATAGAAAATCATATGTTATGTTGAGTGATTCACTTCTAACATATAAATTTTGCCTTGGCCTGTATTAATTTTCATCATTTTAAGCTTCTAACACAATTTTTAATGTTAGAAAACTTATTTTTGATGTTATTTCTCTTGAAATAAGTTTAAAGAAATTAGTGAATGGGTCAATGTTTGCCTGTAATCCCATATCAAATTCAAATTTTGACAGTAGAAAGACGATTTTTAATGTTAGAAAACTTATTTTCGATGTTATTTCTCTTAAAATAAGTTTAACGAAATTAGTGAATGGGTTAATGTTTGCCTGTAATTCCATATCAAATTCAAATTTTGACAAAAATATTGCGGCGGCGGGAAATGATCTCCACATACTGTTATGGAGTGCTTCACACAAATGGCCACACTTACGGAATGCCACTCTCTGTAAGTGCTAATATACATCATAGCTGAAATCGCAGAGCAACATCCAGTTGTATACTAAAATTGCTACTAAAGAGTATAATATAGCAAGCTACTGTATACTACTAAATTCCTTGAATTTGGGCCCATGTACGATGTAGGTTATTAACGATTTGCAACATTGTAGTGTGTTATTTGCTTCAGATACCAGCGCGAATGGCGATACCACATGGAGGAAAAGGTGTGGATCACACAGGCGCCAGGCCTGGGTGCAGTCGAGAAGACGTCGACCTACGAGCGAGGCACCTACTACTTTTTCGACGCGCAAAACTGGCGAAAAGTGCCCAAAGATTTCCACCTCGAGTACAGCAAACTAGAAAATCGGCCGATCTTACCCTCGTCGAACCTGCCGCTGCAACAGCCCGTATGACCCAACCTACCAAAACCACTCACCACCAACACAAAATCGTGTTCTGCGCATGTGCTAGAAGAAGAAACAACACGGCTTGGTTCACGCGTTCTACTCAGGTTCTATGTTCTCGTTTGATAGGTTTTTTGAGTTGGACAATGTACTGTTTTTGGACAAATCGCCCACGTGTACTAGTGTGTACTAAAATGAGTACGGGTAAAGTGACAGCTAAACACAATTTTTTCTGGTTTTATTTTAGAATGGTTTAGTTTGGGAATGTCATAAGTAGGCTACTAAACTTGGACAATTAAAATTCATTTTTCAAGCACAATTTTCCATCTACTTTTAATAACACTGTTTCTTTTCCTATCTTATTGAAGAATCAATCAAACTTTTCAAAATACAAAATCAGAAAGATCAGAAATCACTGATGCTTTTTCATTTTATTTTTAACCAGTTTTTATAGGGACATGACCAAATATATAATATCTGAATTGGAAGCTGAAAAATTGATGGAAACCATGCGTGACATGTTTGAACTCACTCGATCCTGGTTATATTAACCATCGAAATCTGGTCATTGTATCATATTATAATATTTCATGTCATGTTTCTATGAAATGTGTCGTGAAAATGGTGCTAGATTGGTCAAAGTTCACGCATGATTTCAATCAATTTTCAAACTTTCAAAATCAAAGTTGAAACAAAACTTTTCAGACTCTGTCATATTTTGTAGTAATAAATCAATTTCTTCAAGATTCGTAATGATTGTATCAAATAAACATGAGTATGAGACACATTTTGCTAATTTAGGCTCAGCCTGAACTTTTTTTAAATCTGATTTTCACTGAAATGCAACTGTAATAGATTTGTACGCTATCCAGAAGTCCTAAACAAAATAATTCGCTCACTATTTATTCCAAAATAATCTTCTTATGACATTTCTATAATAGACCATTCAATTCTTTTCAGTTCTTAACCAAGTGCTATCAAAATAAGAGTAAATCTAAGGTACGTAGTCGCACTAGAGCAGGCTGTGGACATAGTGTTAGTTTCTATGCTCCTCTGTTTGGTCTTGCTCTTTTATGGTCTTATTAGGTGTCTTGTAGATAAGGCTACCTCACACCTTAAATAACATACAAACTCACATTCAACCTTTATTTCAACCTTGAAATCACCTTTAGTTAACTGGCATATGTGTAGACGTGTTATATTGATAGTACCCTCCTAGGTTAACTCTCATGTGTTTCATAATGAACGAACAAAATTTTGAAGTCTACAATAACATGCCAACTATAAATAATCAGTTATGTATTATTATTTTATTTCATGAATCCAAGGCAAGTCGAGAAATAATTATCCAGAATTTATTTGTTCCAATGTATATTGAGGAATCAATTTTTATAAAATCAATCTTGAATCTATGCATTCTTTTGTGCAAGTCATCGTAGGAATCTCATGTATATAATGCTTGTATAAAACTCAAAAGCGATCTACTGTATGTGATATATATGATGTACTTAGAACAATCATCGATGATTAAACTGTGTTAAATAACTGTAAACAAACAAATAATTCTTCATCATCAACTCATGGGAGTTAACCTGACGTAATGTGTCCATTTCTAACAAAAATGCCATGGAACACTTTTGTTACAAGTGGACAGGTGCCTAAATATTTTCTTGTAAAACTCTATGCACTTATTTTTTTCTAGTCTTTCAATTTATTATTATTTCTGTCAGCTCACATCTAGTTTCGCTTGCCAATCTTATGTACAAATGTAAAGTCTTACTGTAATTTAGTAGCAAATTAGATGTGGCAATAAATATTTTAAGCAAAGTATTACAAAAACTTCTCATTAAACTAAAATATACATTTTTTGTAGAAGCTGTCTGTTTGCCTGTATGAGTTCATACTTCTTATAGTATGGTGGACTAGTATTCCTATTGGGTTTTCTTTTACAAGGAAAAACGCCTGATTTTTATGTCATTCCCTTGAAGTCTAGCGTGAACCGATCCAAAAACACAATTTAAGACTTATCAGTGATATTGATGTTGATAATGATGATGTTTGAGATATGATTGATGATGATATGAGAAAATGTATGGTATTTCATTTTTTTAGAGTATGTTGTTATTTTCAGTTAACGATTAAAACTAAAAAAAAATTGAATTATAAATTGATGAAGCTATGAATGTTTTCTGAATATCCTTTTCCATCCTAGGTTTTAATAGTTTGTACATGTTATTATTAGGTTTCTGGCGACTCTTCTAGAATTGTCGATACTCAACCAACTAAGAAACTAGAAAATTCAAGTATGGCACAGAGTTGGATGGCTATTGCCTGAAGTTCCTGGCAGTTATGGTCTCCTGTTTGATTCCTGATCAAATTTGACACTTTTTTTTAGCAAGTCCGTTTATATTATGAAGTGGCGATATAAGGCAGTGCTGAATTTACGTCTTTTTTGTCTGGACTGACGTCAGCACGTTCTAAACTCTAAAGCATGAAATAAATGTTTAAACATGGTAACCAAATATAATCTACAGCTTGCATTTTTTATTAGTGCCAAACTATTTATAGGAAAATGAGTTTTATGATTTTTAGTAAGCAACAAGTAATTTCATATGCCTTTTCAAGAAGGAAAATAATTTTTACTATCTATCAACTGTTGCAAGTGAAGTAGCGGCTCTAGGTTGCTGAAGTTGAATTTGAAATGAGATATGACAAATATTTTTCAATGATGGTATTCATTTTTTATGTATTCAATTGTTTGAAAATTGAAGTTGATGGACAAATTCCACAGTCATTATCTGAATGAGAGTTGAGTTATTACATTGAAAAATTATTTTCCTATCAAGCTTATTAAAATCCCAGAAACTCTCTAAAAATAATTAATTCTGTATTGTTCTGTTTAGACTTCCAGCGATAAAAAAATAACATCGTGAATTGGAAAGAACTAGCTAGATGATCAAATAAATCATGCATTTTTATTGGAATTTCTTTATTTCTGATAGAATCATATTATTTTCTTAATTATACCAAAGACAATACTATTTTACGTTAACATACATTGTCTTGAACTCAACACATATTATTGAGAAAGATTTTATAGTGTTCTAATATTAATAAACCAGAAGAATCATGTCACACGTTTTTAGACAGCCAGAGTAATTTTTTTCATGGTAGCCTATTGAAGATTTTTAATTTTAAATCTTTTCCCTGGAATGGATAATTTATTTACCTTTTCAAACACAGTACCGGCACAACACTGTTGTGTTGTCAGAAAAATATGAAATTTCTTATTTCTAATTTATTTTAGAAATTAAAAATTGATCTGCTTTATTACTAATGCATTGAGAAAGATTTTGAAGTGCAAAAAAATTCCGCCCAACGTGGGGCTCGAACCCACGACCCTGAGATTAAGAGTCTCATGCTCTACCGACTGAGCTAGCCGGGCGATGGTAAGGTGGTGAGATTCTATGCCTCATGAAACAAACTCTACTCCATCCAATGTTTTTAAATTCTCGGATTGTTATCCATTTATTAGGCCTACTGCATTTCAAATTGGATTTATTTTTATTTTTCAAATACTTCTACCTAAATTCTGTAGTTGATAACTATCAATGTAGCGTATAAATGCGAAAGTTACACGGTAAAGGCTTTATCAAAATTAATAATCATTCTGTTTAGTAGGAAATAAATGTTAGTAGGCCTACTAACTGCTACTCAAACTCACAAAGTCCAACCTATGATTTTAAATAGATTTAGATTTTCTATCTAAAATCAATGGTTCAACTCACTAGTATTTTGTCCATTAGCTGAGGGACTATTCAAAATGAAAAACACTAGGCTACATAGAAACAGAATGAGTAAGAAAGAATTTATTGAGAGAGATTACTCAGTCACACATAAACTAATCAAACTATACAATTTTCTATCTGTGTAAAATGAAGCTAACTATTGAATTCAACTAAAATTAGGCTATTATTATAGATGTTATAAATTCTGTATTACTTGAGCAGTTGAGCTGTACAAAAAATAATGAAATGATTCTGAATTTGTAACCAGATTCATTATTATATTATCTCATTGCCAAATACACACCTTCTTTCTTTTCTCTCTCACTCTCTCTTTATCACTCTGATAGTGATAAGTTAGTGATACTGATAAGCATAAGGATTTCATTAGCAAACAAATCCCAATTTTGTATAAAAATTTGTTAGTTAATTTAGTGAATTATCAAATTATTTTTTCTTTCCAAAATTAAAATTATCATTACTTCTTCAGAAGAGCTAACTGTAGTGAAAAATCAATAACTCGCCACGATTCCTCTAGAATAGGGGAAGGGATTGAAGTGTGCTATGTTTCGCTAGTGAGAGAGAAGACCTCGTGGCGCAACGGTAGCGCGTCTGACTCCAGATCAGATGGTGGCGGTTTGAAATCACGTCGGGGTCATTATCTTTTTGCAACTAGAATCGAAAAGATTTCAACTCCGAATTATTTTGCAAAAAATCATTAAAATTAAGAAGTGAGAATAGTAAATTATTTTAATGCTGCCGAATTCCTGATTCAAATATATCAGAACCATTTTTGTGTTGAGTTGCGCCAAATTCTGGAATTATTACCCTCAATAATTCAAATTTAATTCATTTATTACAGTATTGCCAAAAACAAAATATGAGCACTTACATATGCATATAAAAAGAAAACAACAGAAAAAGAGATTTGTTGCAAAAATAACCACGTGAAAAATAAGAAAATAAAAAACATAGAAATCTGGATTAGGTGCGTACTGTACTGAATTTTACTCTTTGTTGTTATAGCTAGTGGGTACACATGTGGCTACATACATGTATAATAGGCCTGTAATAGCACAGATAATGTACAGATTATACCTTATCTGTGGTAATAGGCTATCTATAAAAAAGAAAACTTGTCATATAATTTTTGGGCATCACCATTCACCAGCAAATGAAAAACTCTGTCTGCTTGTGAGAGTTGCTTAATGAAATAAGAAAAAAATTGAAACAAGCACGAATTATTGAAATAGAGTAATTTACTTATTTCCTTCTTTTTAGTACAATTTTTCAGAATCTACTTACGCACATTGCTGATACTTCATATCCTCGAACTCACTTCAATTTATATTATCTGAGAAATAAATCATAATAATTTATAATTAATTTGTGGTTGCAAGCATTAATCATGATAATAACAATATTACTTACAATATTGGCTTAAACATCGATGATGAACACCACCGCAGCAAGTCAAGTGCTTTTATTGCTAGGTATTTTTATTCATATTCGTTATTAAAAAAGTTTTATTTTATTAAAATTAACCCTCTCTTAAGGGTACCTTTCGTATATACCTGTAGGTACAAATGAATGAAAAAAATCATATTAAAAAAATTGATGAAGTTAAACGGTGGCGTGCTATATCGACCATACGACCAATAAAGCGAATACAGTATACAGTAATAACAATTTTTAATTTGCTCACTATATACTGATAGTGAACATTGCTCACTATATAATATACTCATTACTGTATTCAATACTCACATTATTAGGGAAGTATTTCTTATCTCTCGGCTACTAACAGGCCACAATCTTACATGAAAAATTATTTAGTGACCTGCTTACAATATTATTGTTGATAAATAATGAGAGTAAATATATTCTTCAATTTTTACTTCCATTCTTATTCGATATAAATAATTATTATTGATTCTGTTGCCGCATGCATATGCTAACGGTATTTTTGGTGCTGTACACTTCGACTTTACAGCCAATTTTACTATAGTTTTCACTTAAAAAACCTATAATTCAGTATAAATAAACTAGGCTATATTAAACACAAGATTAGGCTGTAACATAATGTAAAAAGCATGAAAGTATAAAAATTAAATAATTATTGCTTTGACGCCTTTTTGCTTGTGAGTAGCATTGAGTAGATGTTGAACTCATGACTAGCAATTTTTACCTCCCCCTTTATCCGGCGCCGTGGCTTAGTTGGTTAAAGCGCCTGTCTAGTAAACAGGAGATCACGAGTTCGAATCTCGTCGGTGCCTTTTTTGTGAAAACTTTTTTTTTCAATTTTTGCCAGCGTTTAGTCACTTCTATTGATTTTTTTTTTCATTCTATATTCCATTCAATTTATTTTCAACTCTATTTCGCGGATATTTAGATTTATTTTTGGAGACTAATATTCAAGTCATCAAGCTTCTTGTTCCTTAATTTGTGAAGCTGATCAAGATGTAAGGATTCTGCTGCGGATTTAATTTTAAATTCATTGATTCCATCTGAAGCAATTTTAAATTCCTATAACCCATGAGAATGAATTATACGGTAGGCTACCGTATATAATATTTCATTCTTAATATGCATAATTAATTACAATAACTTAAACAGAATTTTATAGTTACAGAATATTTTATATTAGCTCGTTAATAATAGGCATATTACATTTTCACATAATATTATCAACGATAGATATAATGCTTAAAACTGTTTCTGTAGAAATTTTGAAATACTTCAAATAGAAAATTACTAGTTTTCAACTCAATTTTTGAGTAATTTCTAGTAATTTTCAATAGGTGTGGTACCTATATTATTAGAAAAAATCTCTACATTCAAAACAATGGCCCATTCTATTTTTAGCCTAAATAGGAAATGAAAATTTTAAATACGGTAATGTTGTAAATAAAATAAGAGTGATAAATATATAGGTATAAATAATAGGTAATAAATAGAAAACTACATACTGTATAATAGAACTTCGTAGAAAGTCAGGGTAGCTTGTAGGTTTCTCAAAATTATTAATTCACACAATTTTTTCATTAGGAGCAACAAAAGCAAACTTATAGACTCTTTTAACCGCTAGATTGCAGTGTAAGCGTCATTCGTAACTTTGAGTTTGAAATTTTGACCGATAGAGGGATGCACATGTCCCTTTCTCTTGAATTTTCGCCTTTGAAACACTTCCAGCTTTGATATTGATCTCTCACCCTGATTAATGCAATTTCCAATGCAATATAGTAGGTTCAAGGCAACAAAAAAAAGAATATAAATGACAATAAATAAAAGTTGATATTGTTTATGGGTTCATTGTAGCTATTATCAATAATATTTTAGTCTTTTTGTACACATTTTAGTAAAGAAAACTACTTGTGGTTGACTGTATCTTACTTCGTTTCTGTGAAATACAGATATATAGGGTGTTACAAATAAGGCTGTTCTTAATTTTTTTCGAACCCAAGCCAATTAAAAAGCATCCTCAATGAAGGTATAAATCGGTCTAAAACTTTTGATCCATTGTGTTTATATGAATATTATCAATTCACTTGAAATTGTCCACTTGCAGGCATCATTCTAAATTATTGTGAACAGAAGTAATTTCTTACCGATATTCATTTTCAACCAACTTCTGACGTAGGCCTCGATTTCAAATTTGATAACACATCCAAAAATATATATTTTTTTAAATTTTACAATTATTACCACTAGGACTGTAGATACGGACCAGTTACAAAAGATTTATTTAGGAATTCGGTTTTTTTATCGTATGGCTTTTATTGGTGGGGAGACCCTTACGGGTAGGTTCCACCTCGCCTCATTGCACAATTTTTTGTAATACAGGAATTCTGTAATACAGCAAGAAGGCAGACATACCCTGAACTTATGAATTTATGATAATAAAGTAAGCCGTGCTATATTCATGTCTTCCTGAATTATAAGGAACAGGCCTCAGGTCAAAAAATCTGTCCACTCAATTAACGAGACTATCATACTACTATGATTGAAAATCATATTTTCAATATTTCATTTTGCCAACATTTCAACTCCTCAAGATTAGACTAGTATTACCACAATCATTAAAGATGATGATAAACAATAACAAATATAAATAACAGTAGAATAGACATTATACATTATTAGTCTAATCGTCTAATGTATAGATTCTGAAAGAAGAGTTGATAATTATTATTAGTACCTACAATTGGATTATTCGGCCTAAAACAAGGTACATAATTTTTGAGGGTAGGAAGATTTATTTCATTAAACTAGAAAAGCCTGAAGAAGAATCTGCTGAATCATCTCTTTCGTTCACCTCTCACACAAACGCACACATTTTTCTCCTTCACACTTTACTATCTCGCTCACTCTCTCTTTACATTACATCCACTATCTCTATTTTTTTGTTCTCGATCTCTATTCCTCAATCATGTTTCAGGTTAAATTTGCATTCGCTGAGGTAAGCATTTCAGGGAGGTATTCTTCAGCCGAAAATGCGAAAAAAAACGAAATAGAAAGTGAGAAGTTATTGTAATTACGATATTAGTTACGAGGAATTTCAATTATCCCCACTCTCATCCATACTAAAGTTTATATGATTATTATCCCCACTCTCATCCATATAGTGTTTATTTATTTAGCGTATGGCTTTTAATAGAGGGGAGACCCGAGTAGGGTTGTTCCTCTTCACCAACATAACCAATTATCCCTTGATAGGGAACATGGTGAAAGTTTGTTTTCACTCTGAAAACAGACATCAGCATTTAAAAAATGGATTTTTTGATTTTATAAAGTCCGAAAAATATATAACACTAAAACACAGCACAGAACACTTATTGAAGATTGAAAAATATTGAATTTTGATAAAAATTTAGAGCACGAAACTTTTAACACATCACAATTTTGTCATGGCAACCAAATATAGTGTTTATATGTTACCAGATCACCACGATCGTCGAGATATTGAATTCTTATTAATATTATTTTATTAGTTTGTAATTCTGACTTCAGAGCATTCACTTCCCATAGCGGCAACGGCATAGGCACAGCAGTAGATTCAGAATGTGTGCAACTGCTTTGGACCTCCTCTACCTGGAGGAGGAGAAGTCTGTGAGCAAGAGAAAATTTGAAATTGTCATATCGTCAGTTGTTAATTACAATAACAAGATTACTGATAGTGAAGGTAAGCCAAAATCTTAATTTTTATTAACAAATATTTCTTCAGATGTTGCTTCAAAGAAGTTGACAACTCTCTCTGTCTCTCCTCAACTAGAACGCTCATCAACTTCTTTGCGTCACTGTTGTGCAGCTTCATTTTCTTTGTTATGTTGTTTTAAACCAAGACCACTTCTCCAGCCCAATTCACTGGTTTTAATTGTGTTTTTCTATTATTAAATTTATTTTTTTTAAATGTATCTGATTTTAGAAAGGGCTATGAGAATAAAATTCAAGTGTTAATAAGTTAAGTGGTGAAGAGGACGCTCGAGTCCTAACTACGACTAGACTAGTCTATCTACACATGTCACATCTCAGTCTCCGGGCTAGTGGTGTAGTGGCAAATTTGACAGTTTGGGAACGCTAATTAAATGAATTTGTCAAATTATCGCAAAAATCATAATTAAAGACAGGTTAAACATCAGTTTCTCAAGTATTGTTTTATAATACTGCACCACTACACCACTGCTGTGGGCGCATACGCCAATGATTAGTCCGTCGTGATTGACGTATAAGCAGATCAAGCTGAACCGAACGTAACAGAGACTGATTATTATGTGGGAACCGACCTTAATAAAGTGTATATTTCGATTATTTTACCGTGTTTATTACCGAGTATTTTATATACCGATATCCGTGGCTTAATTTCAGCCGGAGCGCTTTTGGGATGTCGGACCGCTAGTAGTACCGTAGTTACATTCCAGCAATCAAATTCAAAATGGTACATAATATGATTGTTTATATGTACCATGTTATCATATAATATCATATATATTTTGTACCATTATCATATTATTTAGAGATCATATTATGATTTCTTATTCTTATAACTAAATTCAACATTTACAAGCCCGATTTTTCGTTACGTCGTAATACGTCTCAATTGCACAGTAGGCTACAAGTTCGACATCTCATAGCCGGTCACTTGTAACTTGTTCACTCTCAATTCGGTGTATAGTACACCACCCAGTTGGAATTGAATTCTTAAAATTTTTCGGGGGAGTGCCCAGAACCCCCAGACCTTCAACACCCCCCGAAATCTTTTCCAGATACGGATCTTTTCCAGGCTATGGATTTGGCCTAATGCAATTTTTTACTGTATTATTATGAGCAATAAACAGTGATCTGAAACAGCAAACTACAGTTTAGAAATGAAAATTTACTGACTCATCGGCGGAAAGTCAGTGTCGGATTACTGGAGGTGCCGGTGTATTGAACGGCCTTATTATAGAGACTCTGCTGTTTTTGAAAAACTCACCCTCAGAAAAAAATCTACTTGAAAAACTATGAAATTAATTAATTTATTTTAGTAATTAGAAATTTATTTATTTTAGTATTTTAGAAATTAATCTTAAATTAGTTTAAAATCTAATGACTCCCGTGACCCGGAGCTGGAGGTATTCAGCGTATACCTGGAATTTGCTTTTAATAATCCATTGGAAACAACATTACTGAACCAGCTATGAAAGAGTGCACTGTTGTTTTTAAAGTTTGTGGTGGTTGATTAATGAAAAAAAAACTCTTCATCCGTGCAGTAATTGGTTATGATATTATGAAGCATAAGCTTATAATTACAATGAATTAATAATAACCTTGAATTGAATAGTAAAATAGAAGTTGAAAACGACTACTTCTCAAAGAACAGAACAACAAAATAAAACTGTAAAGATTCGAGTTCTTATACCTTGGACTGTCGACATTCCTTTCTGCAGGCTTAGTAAGAAAAAGGATTGTTTCCCGGTCCTACTAGCCTTGAGAATCTGCAATGCACTGCCAGATGGAGTGAGGAGCCTCGATGACAAGAGCTTCAGAGCAAGAATCAAGAAATGGTTGAGGGAGTTTCCATTCTACTCAGTGGGGGAGTACTTTGAGGTCAACAAAAGTGATATCTGAGTTTGAGTAATGCTTTGCCAGCAAGGTCACCTTGATCATAGAGTAACTATACTCTATTATCTGTGCCTTGATCTAGTTTTTAATATCTAAACTTTTTCAAGTTTTTAAATGTTTGGACGAATATGTTTTTACGAAAATAAAATGTTTTTTACGAACTATAAGTCAACCCATATGACAAGGACCAAGTCAGGTCCACTCATTGACACAGTCAATCCAATCCAGATTCTTGTCATGACGAAGAGAAGAAGTACGAAGTAAGAATGTGTTGTGTACACATCTATTGAAGTGAGTCCCACTCACAGTAGCGAGTAGGCAAGTCTCTCTGGTTCTTTTTCTCGGGGCGACCTTGTCTAGAGATTTCGGCAGGAACACGTCACAGCCTAGTGCTTAGCGAGAGGGTGGCAACGGCCATGTCTGGCCTCCGATTGGCCGGCTCTCGGCCAATCACAGCGCTCGAGGCGTGCACTATTGACGGCTGTGCTTTTGCCTGCTTACATTATTGATACCGGGAGAGTCTTGTTTCGTATTTCGAAGTCGGCGGGCAAAAACGTTGCGAGCACCTCTGTGCTAGAAGTTTCGTGAAGCCGGGTTGAATATTATTAGTCTATTGTTTGGTTTGGAAAACGAAATCTTTTCTACCTTTATCAAAAACAAAATTATCAAACTAGTGTTATTTTCGAGGGAACGG
The DNA here is from genome assembly GCA_017141395.1 of Laodelphax striatellus. Lineage (NCBI taxonomy): Eukaryota > Metazoa > Arthropoda > Insecta > Hemiptera > Delphacidae > Laodelphax > Laodelphax striatellus. The sequence continues at coordinate 8,449,824 of CM029536.1, forward strand.
GTAGGGTTTTCATCGACAATCATAACAGTTTAAGAGAGTGAATTTTATTATATTCAGTGAATATCATTGTGGAATAGTGCGAAGGATTTATTTGAGGTGAGTACTAACTACTAAGTAATCTACATTTTTATTTTCATTTATTGATTTATAGTTTTCTTAACTTTGGTAGTGTTTTATTTTGTTTCAGTTTGTTAATATTAAGTTGTTTACGAAAAAGTTTGTACTCAACTTCGTTTTATTTTTGGCTTTTCATGGATTCATTTGATTGAAGGATTATATTTGGGAACAGTATAATAACATGTAATGAAGGAATTCTGTTTAAATCTGTGTCCTTTTAAATAACATTTTTATTCACAGCCTTGTATTTTTTGATTGACTACCGTCTTGAATTCAGGATCATTTGAAAATTCAGATAATAGAACTCAGTTGATCTTATTTAATCTTGAAATGATTTCATGTTCAATTTCAAGTTTTATCCTCTCAAACAATTTCGCCATTCCCTATGATCATCGTTGTGTGGTTTTATTCCGCTGTTTCATTGATTTATTTGGCTGTAGAAATATTTGAGAACTGTACAGGTTATTTAACATATTTATTTGAATTCAAGTTCCTTTTGGAATTTAATTTTCTTCCCTATTTAGTAATAATACATTTAGAATTGAATTGTATACATTGAATTGTATGATGTGTTGCGCGTTATGTTATAATAATTATTGTAAAACTTTTTGAGTGATGAATTATTTGAGATGAGTTACCAATATGCAAATTTTAAAAATTGGAAAGACAGAATATGTACGGTATCAAGAATTTTTCATTTCAGTACAGAGAATATAAAATTTTCTCGAAGTGATTTCAAAGCGATTAGGCCTACTTTGCTCCGAAACTACGGATTTTTCCATTTCTTGATAATTTTGTAGTTGTACTAACCGTGTACTGGGTTTTCCAACTTCCTATTGTTCGAAATTAGTCTTTACGGTATATTGAAGAATTGAAGGGGTCTTCTTCTATATACCGTAGCCATTTCGTACTATCTTAAGGAATGAGGACAATGAGGTGGTTTTAATCAATACTACATTCAAATCTTTTTATAGTAGTTCTGCGTTCGAAATAAAATTAGTGTATTCAATCGTGTGCTCCTCTGGGATTCCCAGAATTCCCTTATTGAATTATAGATTCCCTATATTGTATTAGTGGTCTAGCGAATATTATTGCCAAACTCATGAGACTTCTTGATGCTTAAATTAATCTTCCATTAACATCATCAGCCATTAGAAAATTAGACAATGGATTAATTTCTTAAATCACTCAAACCTCCATTTATGTCTCGATATCCATAGAAACTAATCAGTTCTCACTCATTCTACAAATTACAGTATTCAGTATTGTTAGTAGGCCTATTAATAATTTATATTGAATTATCGTCTTGGGAAACTACTCGATGTGTAATAGAGTGTAGTGTGTAGAGCCCTACTCTCTTAAAACTAACTACTCTACTATAATTATTGATTGTGATTTTTTATAATCTTCCTCTTATTACAATTAGAATATAATAGAATGAAATTGGATACAATCCAACTAGTCTATTCTATCAGACAGTATATAATTATTATTATCTAATAATCTGATTAACTGATTTGTCAAATATTTCAAGCATGTGTGTTGAAAAATTAATAATATGATTACTGAATTTTAGTGAGTTCCAATAATTGGAACGGATTATAATTGGAAATAATTATTATTTCGTTCCAAAATAATTTTGTGATTCTTTGTTATCCTATTGCATAAAAAATGAATAAGATATGGGCTAAATTTGTGAAATCAACATTATTAAACTTTGAAAATTACAGTACCGTACTCCATTTTTGGGAAATTGGAAAATACGGTATTTAACCACCGTCAAATTAAAAATTACTGATTGCGTGAATGGTGAAGGTCGGATAAAGCCTCTTTTATACTTGAATTTGAGAAAATAATAATAATGAAATGAAAAATCTATAAATAATCTTGGAAATAATCTTATTGTTATTGCCAATCCTTATGTATGAAAATAATTTTGTGTCCGACTTTGGAAAGTTCGTGAAGATGATTGAGTGGACCGATTTTGATGCAGTTTGTGCCAAAAGATAGATAAAAAATCGAGGTTTTGCAGGCTCCATTTGTTTTTAAAAAATAATCCTTTTAAATAGGATTTTTTATAAAAGCCTCATAATGATGAAAATAAAAAAGGATATAATGTAATGGAAGATTTGAAAAGAATAAACATTAACAGAATTCGAAAATCCTAAATGAAGAGCAAAGGAGAGATAGAAAGAAGAAATAAGATTAAGGAGAAAAAGAAAAAGAAGTTGACTGAACTTGCTTATGCGACCCTGGCGAATTTACAAACAAATTTCCTATCAGTCAAACTGAATTCAAAACATTTTGCCTAAACATTATCCACAAACATAATTGTATTGTAGTGATAGTTATTATCGTCAATTCGATGGTATATCATCACAATAGTGCAAGGTCAGTTCACCGGAGGCCTAGTTCAGAAAAATATCTCAGTTCGTGAGTTCAGTAGCGTACCTCAGTTTGTTATGGTGAGACGGTGTAGTGACGTCATCTAGTAATTGTGATCGGTAATTTTGTGTTGGAATTTAATCGTGTTCTATTCTATCAAAAATCCTGATAAATTTTCTGGTGGAAACCAAATATATGTGCTATATTAGAAAAAACCCTGTTAATACAATTGTTTTGAGTTAGTGAACATTTAATAGAGGTGAATTTGTGAAAATAAAAGTGGAAAACAGAGAATATAATAGTCAGGTGACGGGGAAAATTACGACCTCAATTAATTACTCTGATGTCATTTCTTTAGATTTCTTCGCTCGAGGGTTCAGTTTATAATCTCGCAATTTCAAGAGTAAAATTATTTATTGATAATACCGTTATGAACTGAATTTTTTAATTGAAAATTCTAACACATCTTATAAATATGATAGGAAAATCAAGTGTATATTCATATTCATTTATTCACAGATAATATTATAAAAATACAATACTAAAAAGCATAAAATAATTTATAAAAAGCATCTCAATAATTTTCCTCTAAATCTCTTAAACAAGCTGTTAAATTTCAAGATACATGCCTCATGTTTCATTTTTAATCACTAAAAACTGCATAACTATTGTTTTTTGTGTAACAATATATTCATTTATTCAAGTTGCAAACTGAACTCTCTACGATAAGTAGTCTATGAATATAATTTATTTACGGTCACAATCACATTATGAAACAATATGAATTACTATCAAAGTAGTGTTTGAACCGTAGTTGAAAAGTAAAGAAATATTTTTCTATTCTATACACTTGGAAAAGGCTCATTTGTTGATTTTTTTGTAGAGAATTTGTTATAATCTTCTCAATTTTCCAGGATTTATGGGTTATAACAATAGTGTTATTATAAACAATAAAGTAAATACAAAACCATAGACACATCAGACGAGAGGTACGCTAACTCACTAGACATTTTTAGTGAACATCTCAAGTTTTTTAAAATTCTTGAACACTTCGAACTATTTTAGCTTTCGAAAATTATTGAAATTAGTAAATCTTCCTTTAAATTTAGATCGAAAAGAGTGATTCATACAGATATCTCTTGAAGACTGGATTAAAAAAGCTGTAAATTCTTGTGAAATAACTTCAAAACAACTGGAAAAACTAAACGACTTGGAAATAACTTCAAATATGTTGGACGTGGTGGATTTGGACAAATTCTCCTTCCCAAAACCGCTTTTCGACTGCATTAACTCAACTCTGGAATCGGATCAACAATTTCAAGAACTGTTATCACAAAATGCACCAGTTGTGGGGCAACCCGTGGTACAAGTGCAAGATGTCAAACAAGAAATAATTGAACAGGAAATTATAGAAATAAAACAAGAGTTCTCCGTACAGCCGCCCCCTGTAACAACTGCAGTCGAGAGTACTATTACCACGAGACCATGTAAGTTTTTGATAAACATTTTGAAATTTTTCAGATTTCCAACATAATTTTACTGAATTTGTTAAGAATGAATGTGTTTTATGTTTTTATGAAACATGAATTTTATAAAAACAATATTAATATTCTAAAATTGCTTAGAATATTATTATATCAATAATTAATTTCATGTTATAGTATAATTAGAGTTTCATCCTACAATGACATCTTCAATATTGTTCAATCGGATCTACACAATTTGATATTCAGTGGAGCAAGTTTGATCTCTTTTTAATTGCAACAATAACTTCACACAAATCGATCATATAAATCAACTTCACACAGTAATTGCAATTGCAATCATAAAATTACAATCCGATTCGCCGTATAAGCGCAGTATTTAAAGCAGTTTATTGTTCAGCTATTTTCTCTTGAAATGCTTTACTGATAATTAATAATTCACTTCGCTTGCCTTCTATAATCTTCTACACTTCTATACTTATACTCTTCTATCGCGATCAGTCTAAAAATTAATTCAATTCAGTTTCGATTTTCGATTTTTCCCGTCCTCAAAATACGGGAGTTGATATTTGTCTATTAGTCTCGTACCTATGTGTATGCATTAGAATAAATCAATCGGCCAGTTGCACAAAAATAGAACTTAATTACCATAAAATGGCGTCATTTCATTGACGTCCGATTCGTTCATTGGTTCTCGTTGCATTGGTTCAGTTAGATGACATTATTTTACGGCGGTTAAATTCAATTGGATTTACACACAACTGCCCGAATTTTCTTCTACTACACCGTACGTTGCATTTAATTACAGAATTGCAGATTATATACAGTGAAATTCATTTAATTTGACGCTTGGCATTAGATAGATAGAGAGATATCATTTCTTGACGTTGTTGATGACCGTAGAGTACGTTGACAAAGAAATAATATCTCTCTATATATCTAACTATCTAAAGCCAAGCGTCAAATTAAATGAATCTGATTATAATTTCTCAAAGTCTTCTCTAGTAATCTAGTTGTTCCCTAGCTTATAGAGTAGTTTGGACAGCTATCACTCTACTCTTATAATCTAATATTCATGCATGATGTGAAAATTAAAGGAATTTATCTCATAGACACGTATAGCAAAATTGAACTTGTAGTTTGAACGGTCCTCACACTATTCAAAAAGTTTTCCGAGACCGAACTCAAATTCCCTTGGATTTTTTCCTTCCAAAACACAATTCTCTCAATAATGAGTCATAACAGAACGGATTTCAAGAAACAAACATTGAATTTCACAGGAAAATACAAATTACTCCGAAGCAATAATATCTTTGTCTGTTGTGTCGGTAATAATAACACTGTGATCTCATTACATCTCCATTTCTATAGTTCAATATGACATAGACTGAAGAAGTCAAAAAATAAAAGTTATTGTTCTTTGGAGCGTACCAACGCACAGGTTCGCAAATGCTACGAGTGACTCATAAAAATTCAAATTGTAACGAAATTTTGCGTACGTCTGTTTACAATTTGTTCGATTTCTTCCCTGACCTTGGCCATTATTTTATAAATTAACGGGTGATTACAAATATTCTAACAATATCGGCTTACAGGTTGTTTATCAACAGTCAAGGCTAGATTGCTGACTGGGTAATTTTCGGGCTAAATTTAGAGGTTCAAGTTCATTCGCAAGTTAAAAATAGATAATGAAGTATTTGGTGGCTATTCGACCTGGCAAGTGGCATAACATTCCTCAATATTTCCTTTGTTATTTCACGATTTATCTCTCCATACAATTATAGGATAATATTTTTATCGAAACCCAACTACCTGAATTCTGTTCACATTTCACTTATTTCAACATATTGCATAATTTCGTTCACTTGAGGGCTAAAATATAACGGAGAGGGTTTCTCCACTTATTTCAACACATTGAATCAATTAGTTCACTGAAAGCTACAATATGAAAGAATAAGTTGAGAATAATACCGTAGTTGAGAATTCAAACTGCAACTGGCATTGCTAGATCCCCCCATTTTACTGTTTCATCATGGTCTGCAATTCTAATTTATATGATACATTCTAATTAAAACAATAAATTCTTCTGTTACCTACTTATTTATTCTGTTACGTGATGAGCCACTGTAAATTGATTCCAAATTATTATCAAAAGTCCAATGAAATTAAGCAATTGTTTGCAAGCTAATCTATTTATTTTTTAAATTATCATGATTAATATTTTCGATACTTGTTACGTGAATTGAATCTCTGTAACACGTTGATACATTTATATGAAATAATATTTTGAATTTCTTAAATGAAATTTCAACGCATCATTTCTGCGTTTAATCACAGAGAACAGAGATTAATTGCTTCTCTGTGGTTAAATACAGTAGTATAAATGGTCGTGAACGTCACGTTAAGTGAAATAATTATTTTGCTAGATTATTTTCACGTTAACAAGTTGAAAACCAACAGTTGAAAGTTGACTTTGGTTGAGAATATTGAAGAATCGTGTTTTTGGAACCACATGCAGAGCCGTTTGTCTGGCATGGTCAAGAGTTCTACATGTGTTTTGGATTGATGTCAAAACGGCGAAAATAGTGTTTTTGAATCTATTGTAGAGGCTCCAAGCTGTCTGTGCCTTTTGCAGGCAGGTACAGCATTATTTCCAACGAAAGGTGAATTCCGGTAGGAAGTTGGACGAAGACAGAAGACCGAGGAGAAAGAGTGAGTGAGAACGAAGAGAGAAACAATAGCGCACGGTTCCAGGAAGAGTGGCTTTCGTTCGTCTCGGGTGGCAGAGGCGACACGCAGTCTACGAAATTCAGACGAAACGAGAGAGAAAGAAAGTGAGAAGGAGCAGCCAATAACTGTGTGGAACTGACAGAGAGGCAGAAACTTATTATTTCTTCTACCTGTTGTTGTGATTCTAGTCATAGAGCAGTAGAACAGAGGGTAGTGAATGAACATCTGGCCAACAGTATAAAATTCCAAAACTAGAAAAAGGAGAAACAAGAGGAATTCTTGAAAAGATTTGCAAACCTTGTCAACCCCGTCCCCTCGCCCTATGCTGCTGTTATTATTAGTTTATTGCATGCATTTCATAGGAATGAGTTGCCAGTATTCTTCTGTCAGGTGCGGATCCTTTTATTGCACTCCTGTGACATGTCTCCTTCTTTTTCTTCTTCTTCTTCTTCTTCTTCTTCTTCTTCTTCTTCTTCTTCTTCTTCTTCTTCTTCTTCTCCTCCTCCTCCTCCTCCTCCTTCTTCACCCATTCCTCATTCTTCATCTTCTTCTCCACCTTCTTCTCCTTCTCTTCATCTCCTTCTTCTTCATCTTCTTCTCCTTATTTTCGTCCTCCTCCGTCGTATTGTTTTTCTTCTTCTCAGGGCCGGTTTCTCCAACGACAGTTAATCCATTTTTTAGTTTAAACTTACGTTTCACCACTCACTAGAAACTTTTTTGTCAGAAAGTCCGATGTTCGAACAGCTGACCATTTGATTCAATGTTAGCATCATTGAATCAAATGTTCAGCTGTTCGGACATCGAACTTTCTGACAAAAACGTTTCTAGTGAGTGGTAAAACCTAAGTTTAAACTGAAAATTGGTTTAACTGTCGTTGGAGAAACCGGCCCTCAGTCTCCTTCATCTTTTATTTCCGTTTCTTTTTCTTGCTGTTTGCACCTTCCTCATCCTCTTCTTCTTTCTCTCCTCCTTTCCACGTCTTATTCATATTCCATTCATCTTCTTTCTCCACGTACCGATTCCTCCCAGACACTCTTTCTCCTCCTCCTCCTGTTCTTCTTTTTATTCTGCTTCTTAGTCTTCTTATTCTTCATCATATTTATGCACCTTCTTCTACTTCTTCCTCTTCTTGCTTTCTCTTTCTATTTCTCCTTCTCTATTCTAAGTCTTTCTCTTTTCTTTGGCCTGTCTTCTTTTTGTTCTTGTTCTTTGCTTGTCATGGTCAACTTGGCGGCATTTACTTTTGATGAGTTGTGTCCTTCGCATTCTTCTGATTCTTCAGGAAACATATGTTCTACACGTGCTGAGGTATTATTGCTAGATCTGAAATGCTAGTTCTGAAAATAATACACCACACTGTGTCCACCTAGTTACTAAAAGTTTTAGTAGAATGCAAAACTCTTGAAAATGTGAAAAACGGCTGAAATTCACCATTTACAAACAAAATCGTGATACAAGATTTACTCGAATGTTATATAAGAAGCTTGAAATTTCAATGATACATTTCATGATAATAATTTCGTAAATTGTAATTTATCAAATAATTACAGTAACCCATTTGTATGCACTAGGCTCTACGATGCTCATGGAGTAGAGCTCAAAAAAGCAGTTCGAAAACTCCATATCTGTTTATTATGAATATGCATAATTTCATACTTGTACAGAACTGATGTTCTGATATGATACCACACTCTATCTCATATACAGGAATAGATTACCATACCATATAGGCTACTCGTCGGCATTTCACTATTTCAGAAGACTACTTACTAGGTTTACCTACATGTCCTACATTTCTTGACACTAGAGACTAGAAGTCTATTATTTATTGTTAATGATGCTTGAATTATTCTAATTGAAATAATTCATAAACTAAAACTATAAACTATTCTGTATAAAGCAAAAGAGAGGCTTTCAATCTATCATTATATTTCTATTAATTCAAACAAAATCTCACTGATAAAAGAATTATTGCAACTCGAACAAACTAGAAACTCGTCAGTGAGGCAGGTGTACCACACGCATAGGTACAACAGAAATCACTCACAGAAAAAACCTTTTGCAGAGAACGAATGCAGTCTACACAGTCTCATGTAGACGGAAATAAAATCCGGGGACAAAAGACCCATAAACCGGTGTTTAGATGAAAGTTGAAAAATAAAAAAAATGTCGCTCGGCTCTCCACATACGTTGACATACTCTTGTGGCGAGATTAGAGGAACTAAGAAGCATTGTTGACCAAGGTCCCGGTTGCAAATTAACGACGCAACTTTTTTAAATTTTTTTCTTCTTCTCTGGAGTTGTTTTGATTTTTTTACCGCTGCTAAGATGATGTATTCAACAGTCCTCGCATTCGTACTGCTTTGACGTTGCTGTCTTATTACTTACCGTTCGTTCTGTTGTAGTAAATTGATTTGACAAGCGCGCGTGCGCTTGCGTAAATCGGCCCTTTTCAGGGCCACTCAGACACGCTTTGAAATACGTTTTCGCCAAAGTCTTTTTTCAAGTTCGACAGGCTGTGACTTGTGGTGCTCTCGAGAATATTATGTCAGAAAGACTTAACATCAAAATCACAGAATGCGATATCTCAGGTTCTAATCACAGAATGTTTAGAACAGCTCATATTGAAGCCAGGCCATGAGAGGGAAGCATAGGATAGTGACCATTCACATGGTTTCATTTGCTTAACGCTGCCTTCTTAAACTAGTGTTGCACAAATAAGATATGAGTGGAATACATTCAGTGAAAAAGTACCGAAGTCTACTATACATTGTATTCATGTAATCCTCTAAGGCTCGTTCACATTAACAAATGAGATTCATGCTCGAGTTTGACAAGTCCAGAAACATTTGCTCATACTTTTTAAATTAATAATGGTTTGTGTACAATTGACTTGTGCTAAAACGCATCTCATACATTTGTATCCAAATCATTTGTATCACCCCTCTTATTACCCACGCACAAGCCTAGAGCTCATGTGAGCATCACCCTCAGAAAAAATGTAAATGTACCTTTCAACTGTACCTTCATTAAAAATCATTTACAGTATCTCAAAATTCAGTCACTATCAAACTTCAGAAACCATCCAGCTCAAACAGAAAATAATCCTTTCAACCACCTTTGGTGTACACGATAAGTTGATTTATTTTATTTAGAATATTAATCTATCACAAAAGTTGAACATATTCACAGAGAAGCGATAGAATCATTCAGATTGAAGCTGAAACAAAATGAAAAATTATGTTTTTGTTGTTCTCTTCAAGTGTTTGATGATGGAAACACTAGTGTCGAAAGCGAGCAATCCTAGTAAGCTACTAGTCGACTAATTTATAAAAATTCATCATTTATAAGAACAAATTCCATTAATTCTGCGCTAAACGCGCTCAGTGCTAATCGCGCACAACTGGAATGTTGTGCTATTTGCGCACAACTTTTATTGACGGGTCGAAAAGGTTTCACCTACCTGAACTGCCGCTCAGGTAGTAAGGAAAACGGGAAGTAAATTCAGAAGTTTTTATCAAAAGTTGGTAATGCAATGAGCTGTTGAATATGAAAGCTGGCTAATTCCATTTGGACAAGTTTCGAGATAACTAGGGTTTTGCGTTCCCGTCAATTGTAGAATAATTATAGTAAGTCGATCTCCATCGATTTTTGTGATGGTTGTTCAAAATTGAGCAGCTCTATCAATAATCTCTTGAAGATGTTCAAAAATGCTATTTAAGGTTCGTTCCTCCTTGACGAAATGTTTTAAAAGAGACTCACTACTCGTCATCGTATCGAGCAGCTCTTTCAGTGAGCGCTTCTTTCCTTCGCTCATCTCTTGAAATTCATCTCACCTCTCTCCTCAAGTATCGCCTCCCACCCAGAAAGTTTTGACTGTTCTTTACGTCCGTGCCAAATTGCAGTCAAGACTTCGATTTTTGAAATTCGACCGAAAGGGTGAATGATTTCTGATCATTTTTTTAACGCGATCACCCCTTTCTAAATGAGTGTGAAACTGCTAAAGAGACCGCCCGGTATAAAATTTAATAAGCTGTGAGATATTCTTCGACCCAGGTGTCACCAGTCACCCACTAGAAGCTGGTTTTCTGTCGGCATTTTTTTGGTACTTGATTTCTTCTTTTTAGTTATTTTTTCTCTCCTGCGAAGTGATATCCGTGAAACTGTGATCTGTTCTGGGGTAACAGGTCGGCCCTTTCTTGTCTGCGTTGATATTTTGGGGTTAATTGGGTGTGGAACGGTGACGCTAGGTCTGGCATTTTGTCACTGGTGAATTATGAGTTATTTTACTCGTGGATTCCTTGCATAGAACATACTAGACTTCTTGTCTTTACTAACCTGAGTTCTTAGCTAAGCAATCCAGGTAAACTAAAAGTGTAGGTTAATTAATTTCTTGAATATAAAGGATTAAGCTTCTTAATCTACTTAAGCTACTTAATTGAATACTGGAAACAGTTGTGTTGGACAGCTCTAGATTCATAGGTGATAAGAATGCTTTTAATTGATACTGCGTATCAATACATACAGATTCATACTGCTGTACTACAGTTATAATAAACACTATTAAATTAACAGTTGTGTTGGATAGCTCTAGCTTCCTAGGTGATAAGAATGATTTTAATTGATATGTACTAAGTGTATCAAGATTCATACTACTGTACTACAGTTACAATAGACACTACTAAATTAATAATTTTAATTATACCACGGAATGTTGCACCTAAAGTTAATTGAATTACATAGCCGTAAAATAACGTAATAAAGGGTGTTTCTAAAATAGAACGAGAAACTTCGTGAGCAAAGATGAAAACCTTCATCTTGGCCTTGACCATGCCAAATTTTAACGAAATTAGTCAAACCATTCTGGAGAAGAAATAAAAATAAAAAGTGGAAAAACAAAATGGCGACTAGGGGGAAAACAATTACTAATTTTCTGATTCGTTCACTTTTACCAACTTTTTCTATGAAACCAATTAAATTATTCTCAGGATAGTAAAATAATATATTGCAAACTACTGAATCTTGAATTGATTTTATAGTTCGTGTTTTATTCTATTTTTAAATTTATCAAATACAATAGTCAGTTTCATCAGCAGCATACTGTATCATATTACCATTCACCTCCACTATTGTCCATTATTGCGATTGCAAGGTGCAACTAGGCCTATTAATGGTTCGATCATAATTAAAAGAAGTGTTCTCCAAAGGCTGATTCATGCTATTTTCCTTAGTATTGCTCCGTCATACTGGAAGGAAATGAATTATTATGATCGATTTTCAATTGAAATGGATCATGCCATACTACTGCTCAGGACAATAGAACTAGAAATATTCAAAATTTTTATGAGCTCTGTATAACTTCCCAAGAATATTGAACTTGTTCAGTGAGCTTCTGCTTGTGAGTTTATTGATCTTGTTCAAGGAAACAAAAGAATTTCCAGTTTTCTCCATCTTATGAATATTACGTAATACTTTATGCTATTTATTGAATTCAAAGAATTTTCAACAATGGAATAGGCTACTAGAGGACCCTTCATAGAAAATTCATTCTATAATCCTACTTAGGACCGCTGTACAGTATTTTAATAGCATCTTATGAGCGCACGAATAAAAAGTAGGTATAAGAAATGGTAGACTTGAAGTTATTGTGAGTAAATTTATTTTTCATTTTTATTTTAATTCCATAAGAATAGCCGGTATTATTTCTAATCAAATTCCATCAATCAGTTTCTTTTGCATCATACTTGTAGCGTAACTTATTGTTGCAGTACTCCTATTGTATCATGCTGTAGAACAGTTGAACTTGTTTGTCTTTTTTGTCTGTGATCATAGCTTCCAAATAATGTAATCAATTATCAGCAGTATTACAATGCCGGCCTATTCTGTATAAAATAATTCATTTTCCTAAAGTGATTAATTATTGATGAATAAAACGCTTTCAAGTCATAACATTTGAACTAGTGACGTGACAATAATATAAACCAATATTTGTTTATCTACAGCAACTGACTAACGAAATTTTTTCGAACATAGGTTCATTGATCTTAAGAACTCACTCAAGAATACTGATCGGAGGACAAGAGACAAGAATACAGTCTCAATTATTAAAATTTAGCGAAAAAATTGAGAAGATAAACCGGGCTTTTCGTTGAACGCTTGTGGCTTCCATTCCAGCAAAATAGCAGCACCATTGACTATTAACATACACAACAAATTAATATTGTAGGTTAATAGTCAATGATAGCACCTAAGATGGCACGCAGCAAGATACCATTCCATCATTTCTATTTATAGCACAGTAGCTATTTGGCTTTTTGACTGTAGACAACATTGACATTATCACTTAAAATTTGTAGGCCCATTTCACAATGAATAAGTGGGAATAAGTGGGGGGGCTTGGGAGGTATCACCAAGGCGTGAAGGCTATCGCATACCGCTTCTTATACTTGATATACTGAAATACACGCGGGAAATCCCATTCAACCTGCTTCAATCCTTACTAATGATGATAATGAGTAATCCTTACTTTGTCGATACATGTATTTGTTCATGACAATAAAAATTTTGAATTTGAATGTTCATAAACAGTGGTCTGACTTATATAGGTGGCTATATATGTCATAAACTGTTAAAGGGTGTAGAATGTGAAGAATGTATTAATTTTCTTATATTTGACAACAATTACGCTCTTAAATCAAACCCTCTTTCATGTTATTTTTCGGCTATAAATAGAGGAAATCTAAAATACCCATCAAATAGTATATTGAATTTGTTGATTACCGGTTTGAAGGTTTTCAAAGTGATGTTGAGTGAGAAGTATAAATTTAATATTCATTTTTGACGGTTCAAAGCGTATATCTAATTCTAAATTCTGCCGGTAGGTGGCAGCAGTTACTGGGTGATGTTATTAATCTGGTTTAAAATGGTTTCCAATAGACACGCCTCTTTGCTCCGCCTACTCTCTCTCCTGATTGGTCGACGGTTCAAAGCGCAAAGTGTGAAAGTCAGAGAAATACTCTAATGAACGTTATTCTCAATGCCCTTGTCATAGACTTACAAAACTTGTGATAATGATTTCAATGGTTTTACAAAAATGTGTGTGTTTACACTTTGTAATATTTTATAGAATAATTATTGTAAAACAAAGTGAACGAGTCTCATTAAAGGAGGAAAAAAATCTTCAAGAAAGAGAAAATTAGTTGTATAGCTCAAATCAAAGTTATATTCTTGAAGGACTTAAATAGACTGTTTTGTAATGAAACATCAAGGCAAGGAGCTTGAATAAAACGAAATATCGATTCTCTATTGTGAATCTGGTTTTTCATGTTATTATCTTTCAGCTTATATAATGAATCCAATTTTTGTGTTGAGCTAGGCGAGAGAATTAATAATTGCTTATGTGCCGAGTAACTTATTGAAAATATGGAAAATTGTACGCCTATGGACGTAATCAGTCGATTTACTAATCATCGATTAGATTGTGATTAATTATTTCTTCGGCAACAATAGAACAATAACTCTGGCTGGACAATAAGAGTGATAGCAGATAAGTGAAACTAGAAATACATCTCAATTAAAAAGCAGTGAAAATAATTACCGAACTGTCATAAAAGTATTGTAAACTAACAAATCCTATCCATCTGAGAAAGTAAAGCAGAAAACCATTATCAGACAATAGTGATTAGACACGTTTCAATAGAAGTACGTGACTAAATCACTGGAAAAATTTCAAGATTTGGGAATCTTGGAAAATTGAATTAAATTTTAAGAACTGATAGATGTTTACTTGCGAAATAGAAAAATGATGGAACCATTGCAAATTAATTGGACTTCTTAGATTTTTTCATATTTTCCGTTTTCCAACTTCTTTTTCATCTTCTTCTTGCGTTTTTTCTTCTTCATATACTTCTCCCCCACCTTTGTTCTCCTCTTCTTATTCTTTCCCTTCTTCCTCATATTTTTGTAATTCTCCCTCCTCTGCCTCACTCCTCTACCTTCTTCTTCTTCTTCTTCTTCTTCTTCTTCTTCTTCTTCTTCTTCTTCTTCTTCTTCTTCTTCTTCTTCTTCTTCTTCTTCTTCTTCTTCTTCTTCTTCTTCTTCTTCTTCTTCTTCTTCTTTTTCTTCTCATTCTCCTCCTTTTCTTCCTTCTTCTTATGAAACTCTTTTCATAATAGTTCACCGAAGAATGATAGGAGTATACGGTACAGTTCAAAAAGTATAGATAACCACAAGTGATGAAGAGTAGAGCGAACAGTCATTACAAACATTCTACAATCAAACAAATAAAACTTATTACAGCAAGTAAATAAATGCATTGGAGCGAGTTGTCCAGTGGTTGGTAAGTAATATTAGCAATGAAATTAATCGGATTGCCATAATACAATCCACTACCGGTTCTGGCCTTTTCGGATTAGTGGGTGTCAAAACTGGCAAATCGGTCGTTTCCCGTGAATGAGTGGCAGAGGGGCGGGCGTGTGAGGCGCAATTTGTAGCTTTCACACATCTGTGCGGTAATTTGTCAACTCTGACTGTAGGCTATGGCTATGATAGGAGAAACCAGGTTCTATATGCCCAATATAGGAAAATGAAGTACGCCAGAGATGAGGAGAAAGAAAGAAAATAAGAAGTGAAAGGAGAATTAGAAAATGTTAAAATATAAGCGGGTGGTTGAAGATTCTACTACTTGACATTGCAAGTAGATACCTGCAATCTAGTAGGAGTCTACTACCTGATTTTCTAGTTCTTGCTCTACTCTACTTTTCTTTCCTTCCTCTTTGTCTTCATGTCATCTCTGTCTTCATGTCCATTCTCTTTTTTAGTTCTCCTGATTCCTTTTCTACTACGAACATTTCTTCTTCTTTCTTCTTCTCCTCTCCTCCTTCCTTCTTCTTCTTCTTCTTCTTCTTCTTCTTCTTCTTCTTCTTCTTCTTCTTCTTCTTCTTCTTCTTCTTCTTCTTCTTCTTCTTCTTCTTCTTCTTCTTCTTCTTCTTCTTCTTCTTCTTCTTCTTCTTCTTCTTCTTCTTCTTCTTCTTCTTTTCTTCTTCTTCTTCTTCTTCTTCTTCTTTTTCTTCTTTCTTCTTCATCATCATCAACTTCTTTTCTTCTAATTCACGATAACAGGAAGCGGCTTCTTTAAAAGAAAGTATAAATGCCTCCTTCCGAAAGATGCCTACAGTAGTCTTGGGACTCTTGGATAGCCATAGTCAAGAAGTCGTCGAAGAGTAGGCCTAGTAATCCAGTCATGTCAGCCCTCACACATGGCCGGCAATTTTTACGAGATATGGATTGGGTGATTAGTTTGATTCACACCACCCTATTCGTGAGATGGCAAACGAAAATGAATCTTAAAATCGGAGGGGAATAAAGCGAATAAAAAAGGAAAGAAAAGAAAATTTTCCAGCTCTCTTAATGCAGGATTCACATATCGTATTGTTTGGTGAAAACTGTTTTGGGTTGGGAATTTAACACTGGTCTGAGTTTCTTGTGAGATCATTAGTACAAGGTATAAGGTATGCCCATAACTATTAGTAAAAGTGTTAGATCACTATATGGGAATTCAATTGGTTTTCTATCTACAACGTTTACTTGGTTCAAAATAAAATTGAGTGTTTCATTTCATAAAAAAACAGTCCTTGTTTAAAGCATGAGGCAGGAATTGCTTTCAAGTTTATTCTGGAAATCATAAATATTATTTTGAAAGTAAAACAATAAATAAATTAAATAGTTTCACAGTCTTTCTGATGATGTTCAACAAAAGGAAGAACGTTGATTATTGAACGTTGTGCGTTGATTATTGTTTTTTTTTTGCCTTTAAATTTTGAAATTAGTGTTAGAAATATTACTTATTTGAGCAATGCTCAGAATTTCCTCCAAAGTACTTCAAACAATTGAAAATTACTTAGTAGCTTTATCAAATCTGTAAATTGAACTTGAAAACAGGAATTATAAAGCTAAAAGTTATTGATTGTCATAACAGTGGTTTAGTGAGCATTAGTCTGTTGAGACAAGCACTTAGAGCCTACAATGTAGGAGACTTTTGACTTTTATGAGCCGTGCAGCTGCAGACACATTCCTTCATGCCATTCAATGTGTTGAGAGCGAATGAGCTAGAAAAAAGAGAAAAATGGAAAGAAGAAATAGGAAGAGAGAACTGGAAAAACAAAAGAAAGACAGGAGAATAGAAGGAGAGTGAATGTTATAGTGTGGAGAAAAAGAGAACAAGTAACAACTCTAAGAAAAGGAAATGAATTCTTCGTAGACTACAATCAGTTTGTTACAATTAACTAGCAACAGGTTCAGTAACACTGAAACAATATTAGCTTTAAATTAGTTACTATTGTATTGATACAGATACAAATGAAAATACTAGGGAAATTGATTTCATAAAAATGAAAATAGAACCAAGAGAATTGAAGAACAAGGAGATGTAGAAGGAGAAGAGGATGAAGAAGAAAAGTTGAAGAAAGAGAAGGAATAGAAGAATAAGGAAATGATAAGAGAGAATACGAAGAAGAAAGGGTAAAAGTATGCGAAAAAGATAACAAATCTCATAAAACCTATTTTCTAAAGAAAGAGGTGCACCATAATGCAATAAGATTGGGGTGCTGAATCTCTACCAATGCCAGAATCTATGAAATGAAATTTTTGACACCTGATCTAAGCTAGATAATTTCGCCAACCCGGATACAAAAAGACGAGAATAAGTTCCCGGACAAGAGAGAAAGCATACATACAGGAAGACCCGCTTTAGAGGGTACCCGTATGTGATGTGAGGATGTAGGGTATTGTCTGTTATGGAGCATTGTTCCTTACTATTTGACACTTGTTCCTTTCACTTCGTTGAAAAACTTCAAATCAGACAGGACGAAGAAAGCATCAATAAAAGAATAGGACAAGAAAAATGCCGTGAGAAAATTTAACCCCACATTAAAAATGTTGTTGGAATCGATCATTAGTCGACTGAAAAAATTAGAAAAGTTATTCCATGAGTGGCAATCTGGTTTCATAAAATTTCATCGGCTCTTTCTTATTAATTTGAGATAATTCACATTATAAAACAATGGATCTATTTTTATATTTCAGCCTGTGAAACTTGGCGACTTTGACAAGTCAGCAGACCTATTATTAACTTGGAAAAATAGTCAATATTATATTGTTTAGTTTAGTGCTTGATGGCCATTTTCTGTTTCTGACGTAATTTTTTGTTTTGATTGCAATCTCTAGACAAAGCAATGGTAAGAAATTACAGTTTGTATAAAACAAGTTGTCACTTGGCCTGGTCAACCACTAGAACAGTTTTTGTCAGAAAACGACCGATCATCTGATATACTGACATTGAATTAAATGGCCAGCTGTTCGGACATCCGACTCTTTCTGAGAAAAACGGTTCCAGTAGACGAACAGGCCAATGGACAACTTGTTTTATACAAACTGTAATGATCACTTGGAAGTTTACAAAAAATTCTTCTAAAATTTTTCGATTATCGAAAAACATTATCGTGGTAGAATCGACATTATAATGTCGACATTCGACATTATCGTGGAGAATCTCCAGTTAATGCTTGAAATATTAGGCTTCTATTTTGTTCAACTGGAATTTCAAAGAGAAGGTAGATTTTAATACACATTTTCATGCATTAATTTTCCAAAAATCCCACCGGCCCTTCCATATATCTAGTGGTGGATAGGGGGGGGGGGGGTTTGCGTTGACCTAACCGGCTACCCTTTGTAATCTAGTTCTTCAAGCCCCCCCAAACCCTATCCCTGGCTACGCCTTTGAGATATTGTACCCAATAAAAGAAGCCGTCATTGACTTTATTCAGTAGAAGCACATCAATTTGCTTGAGATGAGCTTCTGACAAAATTCAAAAAGATGGATGAAGAGAAAATATGGAGAAGAATCCTCAGGCAGGAGCTCTTGTTGTGCCTGTCTTATCATCATTATCTCATGGATGGTGGGATGGAGTACTCTCACAGCTTTTCCAGCACAAGTACCTCTTCTGGGTTGCTCTCCCCTAGTGGAAAACTTTTTCTTCTTCCTTATTTTCTTCTATTTTATCGTCTTTTTCTCCTGTCTATTCTCTTGGTTCTCCTGTTTCATCAAAATCCTCAACTTCTTCCTCTTGTTACTCATCTTCCTCTTCCTCTTCTTCTACTTTTTCTCTTCTTCTACAGTACTTATCTTTTTTCTCCATCACCATTCTCTTCGTCCCCTTCTTCACCATCCTTGAGATACTTTCCTCATTTCTCTTGCTTCTCTCCTTCTTCTTCACTCACATCTTCTAAGAAGATCGTAGAGAGAGATGCATAGTTTTTCCTAATTTATCTTCATCCTCTTGCAACCTTCTATTTTTCCTGTCTGATTTTCTCCTCTTCTTCTACTTCCAGCTCTTCTTAGCTTTCTTTCTCTTTCTTCTTGCTCGCCTGCTCTTTCTTCTTCTTATGTAATTTATCCTACCAGAACATCTACTCACCTCATACTTTTCATATTGCCTTCTCCTTTAATCATTAATTTTAATTCTGCTTCTTTCAAGGTTGTTCCTGATCTAGTCTGAGAGAGAAACAATTAATGTACCCTTTCATTTTATAGATTGGGAAGAGAAATAAGAGTTTACCTCCTCAAGTGTTGTTTGGGGGGGGGGGGGGAGTAATGTGGAGGCTGTATCAAAATCCCCATTTTTTGCTAATTGGGGGAGACTTCAAGTTGTGGCGACAGAAGAGATGACTCTCGCCGAAGGATGTTGAGAGATCTTGATCTGGAGAGGGACGAGGGGGAAATTATTCTGCAGGGATTGGTGAGGGGAGAGGGTTTGGAACCACGCTGACTGGTGTGCGCCTCCGATCCGAAAGGGGAAGTTCTCCCTTATTCTGCGCATGCTCGGATCGATAATATTATACAGCTTTATGAAACAAGAATGCTTTGCTTTCTGACGAATTCAAGTCCCTGAAACCAACAAAGTTTCAATGATATAGAAAACTCCACTTATAAATACCACCTATAACAGTAGCCTGTGAGAAAAAACAGAGATTTATCTCATATACAATATTTAAATTATCCATGATTATTTATAAAAAATTTGTTGAATTTGTGAAAAATGTTAATATTAAAAGTAACTGAATAAATTTCTGAAAAATTAGTTATGTCTACTCTATGAACTTTTTTTATTGAAACGTTCTATATTATGTGATGTAATGCTAAAATACTGAAATACTATGAAAATCTCGTATTTGGTTCGTTAATCTGAAATTTATATCTCAACTTCGACATCTTGGAGTTACTTAATTTTAGAAACAAAAGTATGGAATATCATTTAATAAAAATTATTGATCACAGTCACAATAAAAAAAACATTCTCACCTAAACAATACAGAAAATAACTTTCATGTTATGTCTACAAACAATATTGAATAAGTATTTTCATTTGGAAGTAAACATAGTTTTTTCGTAGAAACTATCAATTTGTTCTTGTTCCAATATTCATCTACTCAGTTCTCACGCATTAGAAAAATGTCCAAATCAAATTAAGAACCAAAATCAGTTTCCAGAATTAGAAGTTATTTAATTTTCTTTTTTCGTCTTCCTCGCCCACTTTGTATTTCCTCTTGATCCGTTCTCACCTTTCAGATCATGAAAAAAGTAATAATTATGCGAAGCCATGCGTTTCCTAGACACTGCTTCACATTTCTTCATTTTCTTTTCCAATAAAAAAACATCCACGGCTCAAAAGAGCATGTCAACAAAAGAAAAGAGAATAACTGGACTAGAATGAATTATGTAGCAGGGTAGATGAAAAATGCAAGAGAAAAAGTTCAGAAGGAAAATGTAATGATAGGAAAACGTGGAATGGAGTAAAACGAGAAAAAAGTAAGTTATTAGTTAGTTATGTAGATAATGATAATGATTAGAAGAAAGTAAGTGAAGGAGAGATGGAATGACAATTTTAGCTAATGAATAAACATGCGAAAGTGCACTTGAAGGGATGTGGAACACGAACACAAATCGAAAATTACGATGGCAAAGTAAAAAAAGAGGAAGTTATACGAGTAAAAAGAAATGGGGTAAGCATAGAAACGTAGTGGGGAAGAAAGTCAGTGGAAAAATGATAATTTATGAATGAATAAGCCATGAGAATGGTTGTTGACGCCTGACAAGAGAGCCATACTTGATAAGGCTGAAAAGAGGCAGGACTTGATATGCTGATGCTCTTTCTTAGTGACGAATATTCGAAATTTACAATTCAAATGATTCTGGCACACAATCCAACCAAGAATAATAATCAGGCATTCTGTTTGGTGGGGATTGAGTTCGTTCAGGTACAGCCTCGTTTCAACAATACGTACTTCAATGTTGACTTTAAATGATCATTCTAGTTTTAAAATTTCCATTGAAAGTACTCTCTTTATGTAGGTTTATTGAAAATATTACGTGAATTATTATAATGAAACTCTTACGGTACCTTAACACGATTTTCAATGAGATTTCCCAACTGCTAACCACTGTTTCCCACTGTATTGCATCTATTATTTTGCTTGAAAATGAATAAAAAATGAATGAATAAAATGTTTTATTGCCAAAATAAACAAATGATACCAAACAATTACATTATAAAACAATATTTTTGGCATCGATGAAATCAAGTCAATGAATGAAATGAAATACAGTACTAAAATATGAGCTTTTTCCCACTATTTGAAAAACAAATTCAGTTATTCAATCAACAATGTAAAAAACAAGCAGTCTTTCACGGGATGCCCTCCCACTTCTAAAACTGTTGGTGGATTCTAGGTTGTTTGTTAAC
This sequence comes from Laodelphax striatellus, assembly GCA_017141395.1. Lineage (NCBI taxonomy): Eukaryota > Metazoa > Arthropoda > Insecta > Hemiptera > Delphacidae > Laodelphax > Laodelphax striatellus. Next base: position 8,471,338 of record CM029536.1, read on the forward strand.
TCAGACATTTACTTTCGATTACGTCAAGACAATTCCAACCAATCACAAACAAGCAGCCGCCATTTTTATGGAGGAATCTAATTGGTCGATGCAAATATTGGTCAAATAGACACCATTTGCAATAGTTTCAACCAATGCTATACCGGATAGATAAAATGACGTCTCGATTAGTTTAGAGAACAGAGATTATTGATATTTTACTGAAACATTCCATTATAAATTGATAGGCCAACAATATTTAATACTGTAATTATAAATATAAAATAACTTATTATTAAAATGGCTAATTATTATTAAATTCCAATGGTTGATATTACAATAAATTTACATATCCCGGAAACCAAAACTCCATAGAACTTTGTAGAATTCTTGAATAAATGTGGTAAACATAAGTTTAATTCCAAGTCACCAAATCTCAATTCAAAACTTAACTTATCCACTGTGTAAGGGTAGCTGTAGATAAGTAACTGTAGGAAGAAGCTGCAGGTACATTGAATAGTAAAACTTGTACAGTTGTAAAGTCTCATTATTGTACAAGCGTAGAAAATTTATTGCAGAGGATTTAAGTTGCCATTCAGATACAACATGAACGTAGTGTGAAGTTGTATTTCATCAATATTTACGGCAATCACAATATATTCTAGAAAGCAGTATTTCATTGAATGGTACATCTTTACTTGTAGGCCTAAAAGTGTTGAATTTTTTTACTTCATCTTAAACTTTATTCTTTTGTTAATGGAGACAGCACTAGGCTTTCGCTTTGATGACGAATAGGACACTAATGCAAAATAATGCCTTTTAAAGCTTAATTTTTCTTAGCAAATGCATCCATTCCGAGAAAAATAGGCCACTGCGTTTGTGTTTATTGCACTCTCCACTCTTGGCAATATTTTTGCCTCATGTCTCATGCTTTGTTCCGTATGTGGCTTTGTTCAGAGCTGTGAACTTGAAGTGGACTTACTTCTACGAAATTGCGCCAAGCAAAATAAGTTTGCGGTCGAACTTGATTTTGCAGTACAAATGGTGAAGAGAAAGAAGAATAATGTTTAAAAAGAGAAGGAGGAGAAAGAGGAATTGATGAAATTGTAGTCGACAAGGAGTAAGAGTAAGATGAACATAAAAATGAAGTAGAAAATCTCCACTTCGCAATTCCATTGTTTCATAAGTGTGTTTGGTTGATTTATTTCTATTGAGGTCACTCAATACTTGAACTTACTTCGCAGCCTAATTTTTTTCAGGCCTACATCTAGCTTTGCTTACTCCTCCAGTTACTTCACCACCTGCTTCAACTTTAAAATAATCCGACTTAAAAATAATAATTGAATTAATCTATTCATTTTTTCGTGTTCAAATTGCATTTGATGTTGAATTTCTATCGATTGAAATGAGTTAATATTTTTGTCAACTCTGTTCCTTCTCCATAAGAAATGCATATTTTTCGCGTAATCATTTATTTCATATCACATCTCTGTTCCATATGCTCCATAGAAATTTTAAATATTATTTTGTCACAAACAATGCAGCGAAAAATATTTGAGGAGAGGATTAATTACAAATATAGTACTACAGTCTTATAATATTATCAAGAATGAGTATTCACAAATCAGGACAATACAAATATAATGATTCCAATAGATATCATTCTACAGTTTGCCATCTACCAATGTTTTATTTACCATCATTATCTATTCCTATTATTTTGTGCATGGTTTGATGATTCTTAAAAATGAAGTGATTCTGTTTCAGTATTGAAAAGTTTAAGTATCTTCGCTAGCTTATTCCTCAAAGAAATATCTCATACAATCATGTATTCCAACTAACATAGTAAATTATTATAGCCTGATTTTCATTACATAGCCATTGTTAAATTTGTTAACTTTAGTTGCGGTTAGTGTTAGTGATTTGAGTGAAATGCAATCCAATGTCAACTATGTAACTTGCAAAACTTCAATATTAATGTCTTTAAACAATCATTTCTAATATTCCTTCTGTTTTCCTTAGGCATGAAAGAGAAAAGCAAGAATGCAGCGAGGAGTAGGAGAGAGAAAGAAAACGCAGAGTTTTTGGAGTTGGCCAAACTTCTTCCTCTACCAGCAGCGATCACCTCTCAGCTGGACAAGGCCTCTATAATCCGTCTCACTACCAGCTATCTCAAAATGAGACATGTTTTCCCTGACGGTGAGTTTCTTTTTATTCAAGTTCGATAATACATGCCCAATTCCATTTTATTTTAAAAACTTTATTAAGATCTTCATAACTGAATTACAAAAAAAGATTAAAAAAATTACAAAAAATATATAGTTTAAAAAATTTGAAAATACATAGTTTCAACAATTTCATTTCTACTGTATATTGTTCTGGTTTTTGTCCAACTAATTTTAGTTCTCGTAAAGACTAGTATGAAAATGACGAGTGTGCTTCAAATTGAAGCATCGTTCTGCAATGATCGAATTATTTGAGTTTTTTTTTAGCAAATAATCTTGATATGCTTCAACAATACATCCTCATAATTTGAAATGTACAATTTATGATACTAATATTCATGTTATCCTTTCATAAGATACAATATTTATGTCACCAATTTCCATTCCACCATTCATCAATGTACTCCATTCCAATAAAACGTCACCACATAGGCTAATTCAAATTAATTTTTTTGATGGGGATAATGCCCACGTCATAAGCTCTAAGCTTGTGCGAGGGAAATGTGAAGGATGATGATGAGATATGAATGGACCTACAGCTTTAGGTGGGTTCCGAAACACCGGGAAGCGATTTTAAGGCTCATAAATTGTATTTAGAGGGACCGGTCACCGTTACAACAGGAATGGTGGGCACCGTCTCTTATCTAATCTCACCGATTAGACCTGCCTGCTACCACTGGGACGATATGAATTCAATGTGAGAGTAAAAAATTGAAATATAAGTTTAATGCAATTTCACAAATAAATTTGAATAGAAAAACGTAAATCAATGATTCATAACTCAATATGGTATCTGAATAAAATCGAAATTTTCATGGGGATGGTGTCAATACTGAGCATATTTCAATACTTTGGGTTCAGGAAAGACTTTGTTGCTATGTTGCTAGAACGAGCCCTCTTCAAATGAGACGTTGAATCGAGACAGGATTATCTTCGAGTAAATCTTATCCCAAATTGACACAAAAAGCAAACAGTCGGTGTTTGGAAAGATTCAGATGACCAAATCTATACATCGTTCTGGCAGTGACACAACCACAGAGGGAAGAATAGAATGTTGAACAACACAATGCTAGCACGCGTATAGTAGATCGTCACTTTGTCACCCAGTTTTTACAGTTCCTCTATCTTATTCATCTCTTATTATATTCATCTCTTGTGTTGTAACATAGCGTTGAAAAACTTGAAAATATTTGTCCAAAAAGATGTTCGGACTCGATAAACTGTTCCCTGTCATTCAGAATTATTATTCAAATCTTGTATCAAACTCGCAATCTTTTCTATCCATAATCTAACATGATTTTGAGTCATCGTACAATACAATATCAAAATCATACAATACATGAGATTGATTGATACAATCTACTCCACGGAATTTTCTGATAGAACCAGAAGCTAGGGGATTCACCTCGATAGGATGTGTGTCATTTTCTTTTGTATGTTTCAATGAAAATAAATAAACCTACACCCTGTGTGCAGGTGAGTCCAGAGATAATTTTTGTGGTGGACCTATTTACAATCAATAGAAATATAAGAGGGTTTTTTTTTATAAGGAACAGAGAAATCTCTTGTTTTGTAGGTTTGATACATAGTCTTCCTCTTTTATAATTCTCTCTTTATAATTCTAGCGTGTTGTTCTTTTGTAACTGGGATGTCTATATTAGATTAATTTACGTCCTGTATAATGATGATTGAGCCCTAAATTACCAACGCACAAGCTTAGAGCTTAAGGCATCATCCCTACCAAAAAAAGTGGTAATCATTTTTGATTCGCGTGGACATCAAATTCAACAAAAACTTATAATAATTATTCACAAATTGTGTTACATTGACATTATTTTCACGTGGAACTACCGAGCCTTGTAAGAAGTGTCATTGGGTATCAAGAAATTGCACAACTCCAATAACCATTACACCAAATCAATACAAATAGCCACAGAAATCAAACATAATCGATTAATCTTCTTGAAAGGTTGTTAACACTTCTTAACGACCACTCTCTTTGTGCAATGCTCCGACTTACAAATTGGATCAATCTAGTCTACTCGATTGGAGACTGTCCTTTAGGGGGGATGATTTCTGGGTTACTGATTACTGGGGTGTCCCCCAGGACATTTCTCGGGGATTAGCATCGTTTAGAGCCGGCAACCGTTCGGATTAGACGGGTGGGTGTTGCCGAAATCACTTTCCATCCCTTAATCCGTATGGTATGATGCCTTGGGGCCAAAAATCGACTGCAGTAGTCCGTTTTAAGGGCCGACGCGACGCCCTGTAATAACAGCGACGCTATTACAATAACAGGCGTCGATTGATTGTACTTGGGGTTGTATTTTGAAGGGCTGAAGGGTGTCCTATCGATTGTAATAATTGGGGGAATTGTGCGGTGGTCTGGAGTGGTTTAGGCTGGGATTTGCCGGAATAAATCTGCTGTGAGATTGGGACTGTTGTGTTTTAATTCGGGGACTACATTTATTAATACAATTTGTACTAGCATTTATCAGTGCTCTTAGAAATAATATATTGGGGTTTCAACTTCTTATATTACTTTAATTCCGGTACTGTGAATTGAGTTTGTGGATTGCTTTGAAACAGGCGTTTGTAGTCTGTTTTCAGCAATTTTTATCAGTAATTTTGAATCCGTAATACATTACCGATTATAGAGAAAATAGCCCATATTGAGATTGAAGACTTTTAGGTCAAATCTCATTAAAATATTCTTATTTATTTTTCTCACTTACCAACCTGTATCTATACGGTACCGACTCAACTAATCCTATTCAAACTACTATTCCATGCTCTTGTTGAGTACTGAAGGTAATGAATGATATTTTGTGCTAGTCATCCATATTGAAGAAAATAAACTACCAGCCAGTTACACGAGAAACCAATACATTTTAACCGGCATAAAATCTGACGGAATCAATGCAATGAGAACCAAAGAACGAATCTGTTTTTAATGCAATGACGTCATTTCACGGTGGTTAAATTCAATTGGATTTCGCGCGACTGGCAATAGAAATTGTAACAACCACATATATTAATATATCGAGAAACCGGATTCCGAGATACTTATTATTTAATATGGGGTTGTGATTTACATCCATTACACCATTCCAAAGTCAAGTTTGAATTCAGTGAAATAATCTACTTGGCCTACAGACAATCTACAGTGTTTTGATTCATTTATTCACGTCAGTTAGATAAAAAGATGTATTTATAAATTTGTATTTTTCAGGTCTTGGAGATGCATGGGGTGCAAGTCCTCCCCCTCCTCCCTCAAGAGAAGCTTGTATAAAAGAGCTGGGATCTCATCTATTACAGGTAAATTCATCTAATTATCAATAAATTATAATAATTTCAATCACAATAGTAAAATATAATCTCAAATACATAATTATTATTGTTTCAAGGTCATGAGATATTGAGTGTAAAACAATTCAGAACACATTACCACAGTTTTTGTTATCACTTCAAAATTGGATTTTGTATTCAAGAAGAATGTTTATACTGCACATATTTTTTTACTTTTGAATAATCTTACCAGTAATATTGAGTAGTAACTAATTAAAATAGATGATCTTGATGTGAGATATGGAAAACCTGATCTTATTAATACTGTATATCATATTAATTATTTTATAATGTGTTTTCAAGTTATTATGTTATGTTTTTCAGACATTGGACGGCTTCATTTTTGTCGTGGCTCCCGATGGAAAAATAATGTACATATCAGAAACTGCTTCCGTGCACCTTGGTCTATCACAGGTAATAAACATAACCTTCCACAAATTTCTTCTATTTTTTGTTATTAAATAGCTATATAACTAGCTGAGTAGAAGGGTATCGATAATCTTCGAGTTAGAGTACCTGGAGCTAACCCTTTTCATTGAACCACCAATTACAAATTAATTCATTGATTATTAGTACATTATGATAATTAATTGATGTTATTTAAAAGTTTCATTTCAATAACCTTTATATTTGTTAAGTTTCGAACTGATATCAGACATTTTGAAGAAATGTTGTTTCATAATGAAATAATAACACAAAAATGTGTTTTTCTCCATAATTATTATTGTCAACTCAGTTTCATTGGAATCAAATAATACTACACGTGTATTTGTAATCAAACAATCATACAAATGTATTGTAACTGTAAAAAATCAGATTACGGTATGTATTATGATTTAAATATTTATTTTCTATTATTTCTAGGCTCACTATAACAAATATTAATAGTTTTCATTTTGAATCGGAAAGCAAACATAACTATTAGAATACATTACAGTAATGTTAAAATGAGTGATTGCGGCTTTCTTTCTCATTTCTACTTCTATATTCTGTTTAAATCGAACAATTTTGTTTGAATTGCAACAAACATATAAACAACTTCATCAAATTATCTCTCAGATTCATAATTTTGTTTCAATTGATTTTCCATTTTCTTACAGTTTTACTTGATCTAAATGTAATTCACTTGAACCAATTTGTAATTTAATTTGTTCTGGGCGAATGCTAGTTTATCTATTACTTGATTGTGATAATTCAAATGTATAAAAAATAAAAAATGAATTGATTGCTTTCAGGTTGAACTGACAGGCAACAGTATGTTTGAATACATTCACCCAGCAGATCATGAGGAGATGACGTCAGTGCTAACACTTCATCAGCCTCTCATGCCTCCTCATAATCATCTAGTTCATGGTAAGAGCAATATTTCAGATAAAATCATGTACACATATTGCATGGTTGGTGATCAATTTATTCCTCGATCAGCTCACTGCCTAGAATGCTCAGTTTATTCACGATTACATTTTATTTTGGTTGTTGCAACCCAGGGTAATAGCCGTACGAGTCCATACTAAACCCGGAGAAATTTTATCTACATTGAAATTTAGTAGTTATACAAATTTTCAATTTATATATTACATCATAAGGGTCATTATTTGAATATTAACACTGATAGAAAAACATACTAATTACTAGAAAAGCATTTAGAAACTTACATAATGGTGGAAATATTTCAGAGGCTGAGCTCCTTCCGCAGTACAAATTAATTTGTACGATATACGAGTATTTATGATATTTTTAATTTGTATGATATATGGATATATGTAATAATACTATATGTACTGTATTTATATGTGTAATATTTCCGTAATCCTACTCCTTATCGTACTCGTATAATCTACTATTAATGTAATGTTTTTACTATAAACTTTTTTTATCTTGAGTATAATAATTCAAAAAGAAACTTTTTTGATGTGATATTAGTTATACAGTACTTGTATATTATGTGAAAAGGATAGTTCAGTTCCAAGTCTAGATAGGCATTCTTGATATCCTCTTAGAAGATTCAATTTAAAGCCAGCCCCAAATTTTTCAATTCAGATAAATCTATCGTACTGGTAGTGATTATAGCAGGATCCTTTTAACTTGTCAGAAATCAGCTGTGTCGGTAATAATAATTAAAAATTGATTTTAACACAATAATCGAAAGGCTTAAAAGTCTTTTAAAGACCTTTATTAAAGTCTTTAAAAGATTTTTTTAAGAAGACCTTTCAAAGAATAACAACTATTTAAAAGACATTTCAATAATCTGCGAGATTCAGCATTTGTAGGTTAAGTATTGTGATATTGCTTGTCGATCATATGTTTTCTGACAAGTTAAAAGGATCCTGCTATATTTGCGATGATTTGTGGTGTCACAAATATTGAAACATTACAAAGATGTTGGTAATACAATTTTCAACATAGGCTTCAATCTTAAAGATTCAATCTGATATCAATCATATGATATCATTTTCCTTCATTCATGTATATTTTGTTATTTCATGTTTAGTCCTATTCGAGCATTATACTGGTGATTTGCTAAAAATATATTATGTCTTTCATTATGAAGTTCAAATTTATTTAATCAATTATAATAGTGCTTCAACTTTTAAAAAACTTGTTTATGCAGCAGTGTTGAGTACTGTAATAATAGCGAATGGTAACCACCGTGTGTGGGATAATGTGTTAGCTCAAATATACCCTCCACTTTACACCCCCACCCTTTTGTGATTGGTGAGGGGGGAGACACACCCTTGACAACGACGACATCCAGGAAGCAGCGGCTGAAGCACGATCTATTAAGCCCATCCACCCTCTCACTCTTCAAACACCTCTTCTCTTTTGTAGCGAAGGTATTATAGCCGAGTAGCTATTTTATATTGTAACAACCCCTCCACTAGTGGCAAATGTCTGCTTCCGTTATCACTCCCCCTTCCACCCTCTGCTGCTCTAAATCACCCTCTCAACGCCTACTCTTCTTCTTTCTCTTTTCAAACATATTCTTCATCTTCTTCTTCTCTTTTCTTCCTCCTCTTCTTCTTCCTCTTCCTCTTCTTCTTCTTCTTCTTCTTCTTCTTCTTCTTCTTCTTCTTCTTCTTCTTCTTCTTCTTCTTCTTCTTCTTCTTCTTCTTCTTCTTCTTCTTCTTCTTCTTCTTCTTCTTCTTCTCCTTCTTCTTCTTCTTCTTCTTCCTCGCCCATTTTCATTCATAGGATGAAATTTGAAATAGAAATTTTTCTGTCTTGTTTCTGTAGCCTATCCTCTCTCTATTAGGTATTTCTCTTTTTCTTCTATCCTCTCACGTTATCTTCTCATTTTGATCTCATTCGCTTTCTCTTTTGATTCAATTCTCAACACAAATCACCCCATTTTTCTCATGGTGAACATTTTCTCCTCTTTTCACCCTCTTTCCCTCATCTTAATCTTATCAAATAATATCTTGTCCAATTATCGTAATTCTTACTAATTAACTTAAGTTAACTTACAATCATTTGGTCCCGGCTGCCTAAAAAGTTAGTAGTCACCATATCTCATCATCTTCCTCCCATTACCACAAGCCTACAAAACCTAGAAACCATTATAAATAATATCCATTTGTAACATACATAGTTCAAACCAAAATAAGATACTGTTTGCTAAATTTTTGGAGAAAATTGTCAATTAGATTACTCATTAATGTTTTTGAAATTTGTGTTTTCCAGAATTTGAAGTAGAGCGTGCGTTTTTCTTGAGAATGAAATGCGTCCTAGCGAAAAGGAATGCTGGTCTCACAACTGCTGGATATAAGGTAAGACAAAATCTCAATACTATCAGTCTAATAGAAAATTTTGAATTCAACCATATCAAAAAATTGAGAGCCTTCTAATTAAGAGATCCTATAGTGTACGCATTTAGTATCTTTTCACTTCACCGAGGCTGTACAAACTGGTATTTACGGTACTTTAATTATATGTACCCAAATTTTATCATAGTAAATATATTTTTGACGATATAAATGAGGCATTGGATGAGTGAATTGTTATTGGGTGTATCTGTAGGCTTTTCTACAAGCTAGCCTACTTGTTTTGATTTCCTTTCAACTCTCATAGTTCCCTGTTCTCTCTCATTTTACCCACTCCTCTGCATACACAAGTGCGCTATTCCATTACAACTGATATTGGTTATCAGCGATGTCCATAAGTAGGCTAGAGAGAAAAACGTGCCTAATCTCTCTGTGCAATTGCAATGATTCATTCCAAGAACGGACACCACCTTTTCAATAGATGAATATTCTGGAAAAAATTCCCGAGCCGGAAAGTAAATTAAGATAAGGAGTAAATGTGTTTTTATCAATCAAATCACTTGTCTCCAACACAGAAGAAACATGATTGGAAAATGAAGATATTCATCTATTATTCGATTAATCCATTAACTGATTCCACTTTTTACAATTAATCAAAATAATACGTAGCCTATTAATAATAATATTGATTAATACGTAGTCGTCATCTCTCATCAACATCTCATCTCTCATCTCCTTGTCCAAGAATGGACATTTATATGTTCAAACTTCGCCGTTTCATGTAAATGAATCTCAGTTATGTCAACATTATCACATTGCATCTAGTTCTTATAATGTTAAAATTATTAGCTTACAATTTATAAAATTAATAGAATAATGTTAGGCCTACTTACACTTATACATCTTTTGTGATCTAGAACCTAAGCAGTTACATTTTGTTATTTACATATTACATGAATAAATAAATCTTATCCTATCATTTCCCAAGCACAAGCTTAAAGCTCATGTGGGCATTATCCTTAAAAAAATAATTATAGTTCGTGATTTATCACAGGTAAATTATTTCTTTGGTACTTGGTAGTTATTAGATGAGTATTTTGTAAATCCATTATTTTACAAATATTACGTTAGTAGTAATCTTTGTTAGTTAAGATAGTGATTATTCTATGGACCATGTACATTACGCAGTAAAAATAATAAAAGAAGAAGTCCTAGATACAATAAAATGAAAAAGAACAAAGCATAATGACAGTGCTGCTTTTTGAATGTGAGCAACCAATGCTAGGATGTGTCTGCGCATACATTATCAGGTTGAGGGAGGTGAATAAATAGCACTGGAGGAAAAATAGAATAAAAGGTGATAAAGCAGGGGAGAAAAAAAATGGAGGCGAGAATAAAAAGAGAAGTACAAGAGAGAAGAGAAGAAGCTAGAGACGATGGGTGTGAGGAGTGAGATGAAGGGAAAAAAGAGCATAAGAGAGTGAGAAAGCAATAGAGAGACATGATAGATAAGAACGTGAGAGAGTCAAGGAACACGGGAGAGGAGATAAAGAGACCGAGAAAGAAAATGTTGAGAAATAGGAAAGAAGGAGGAAAAGAAGGAGATGGAGGGGAAAAAGGGAAGCAGAAGAAGTTAGAGAAGAAGAGGAGGAGAAGGAGAAAAGGGAGGAGAAGAAGGATAAGAAGGGGAAGAAATAGATGAAATAAGAAGTAAAAAAAGTTGATGAAGTAGGAAGAGGATGTAGGTGGAAGAACAAGAAGAAGGAAGAATGATGAAGAAGAAGAACGGAGAAAGAAGGAGTGCAAGAAAAGGACAGGAAGATTGATTGAGATAGCAAGAGAGAGGAAGAGTAGAGAAGCGAGAAAATGAGGGAGCAAAAGAAGGAAAAACTAAAAGGTGAAGCAAAAAAAGAATAAAAATAACAAGATGAAAGGAGGACGAGAGAAGATATCTTAAAAAAATGATAATGCAAAAGAGGAGGAGGATAGTGTAAAAAGAAATTGACAATAGAGCTAGAGAGTGAAAAGAGAAGTTAGAGTACAGACAGTAAGAAAGAAGATAGTTATGAGATGAAGAGAAAAAGAAGAAAGCCAAAACAAAGGAAAAATAAGAAGAGAAGAGATAAAGGAGGGAGTAGATACCTGAAGTACAGGAAAGTAGAAAAAGAAAAGAGAAGAAGAAAAGAGTAGAAAAAGAAAGAGTGAGTGAATGTGTGATAAAAAATGAAGATGCACTCTGATTCACATAGAGCTGAATAGTGAAGTCAGAAGATAAGCTCAGCCCTACAATCAATCCCTCCTCTAAAGGTAACCCCCTTCCGACGTGAGGTCTGCGCGACCCCTCACCTGATGGTAAAGACACCAAGGGGTCTGTGGAACCCCTCCTAACTTGCGCACGCGCTGCTACAGTCGCGTTGCTCGCTCAAAATGGCGTCAATGGCCTCACACAAGACATCATCTCCGAATCGCTTTTGAGATTTGAGAGCATCCACGATGGCTTGATCTTTTTCAAAAAAGCAGGGAAAAATGCACTTTGTAGTAGTGGTCAGATGCTATTTTTGAAGTTCAAAAACAGGCATTTTCTCAAATTTCAGATGAACATTACAAAGATTTATTCTTCTGAGTATACAAATTACTTTAGAGTACAATTAAAAATACATTATCAGTATAATTTTCGACTATCAATAAATTGTCTTTACTAGCCTACACCTCAAAGTTTGTAACTGTTTCTCTAGGTTTACAACAAAAAAACTTCTCAAATTGCACAAAGCTTCATATCCAATAATTAACAATATTAATTCTCATGAGTAGGCTAATCTAAGATTACATCAAATCCACTCTTTTGCAACCATACTTTTATTGACTTTTGGTACTTCTTATATTTAGGCTATGCTATATGTAAGTTTTTAGTTTTAGTACCTTTTTAATCAATTCTTATTCAAAAATTGAATAATTCCATTTGAGGTAGCGTAGTGGATGCAATCTCTAGATCTTTTTTTAAAAGCCTGGTCCCTTCTATGTTTTCTGAATAGCAACTGAAACAGTAAAATACGAAAGTATGCTTTCATATATTTTTTTTTTTAATTGTGAAGTTTTATTTAAAAAGTTTTAAATGTTTTCAACCCTTTAAACCACAAAGCACTACTAGAAATGAAAGCATTTTTCCTTAAAACCGCAAATTTCAAAAGCTTCTTTTGGTAAAAAATTTCAAACTTTGTTGGCAAAAATCTTTCGAAGCAAGTAATTGCTATAGGCCTACTAGCTTATTTTTATTAGGTGTTACAGTGGATAATCACCAGCAAACTCTTTCCTCTTGGAGCAAAACGTGACCAGAACTCATAAGTGTTAGTTTCGCTCACTTAAAACAATCACTTGTCAACTTTTCTCACCTACTTTCGCCAATCGATTATCAGCTAATTTCATTTTCGAAGAATGCAGTTTGCACCTAAACGATTACTGTTTCCAATCAACTGATAAGATCGTGTTTTACTAGTTGTTATGCTAAATTGGTGGTAATTTTTGGAGAGATTTCGTTGCATACTTTTAATCCATGTAGCTTGATTGCAATTCTTTCAATTTTCATCTGTGAAAAATACTGATAAATTAATATAAGAATGATAAAAGTGACTGCGTAATTTAATGATCATAATACGTTATGTTTATTGACAAAATTGGAACAAACACAGACCAAATATTCAGTATTTAGCTTGTTACAGAGTGGAAAATAAATAGAAAAAATCATTTTTGTACAACACAAAAAAATACTGTTCCCTCTAGAACGCTACCACTGAGTCAATGGTAGATGTCTAATATCTATAACACCAGGAATAATATTTTGCAATTATGAATTCTCTAGCTATTTCATTTGAGATTATTTTTCTAACATTACATATTGAAGAGCTCAACAAATAATACACATTCTTCTTAAAATATTCACGTTGCACAAAATCCAATTGAGTTTATCCATCATAAAATGATGTCGTTTAACAGAACCAATGCAACGAGAACCAATAAACGAATCTGACGCTGATGTAATGACGTCATTTTACGCTGTTTAAATTCAATTGGAAATTTTCTACTTCGTAGTGGAATTTTTCATTGATAAACAAACTTACTTTTCAAAAAGTAACACAAGACTCGTCAGGCGTTTACAATACTGGATAAATAATCTCGAACAACAAAAACATACAAAATCTGTCATGACAATAGGTTTCAAAACCGTTTACAATATACCTTTCACAGGCAAACTTGAGCGCCCAGGTGTGTCAGATATCAAGTTGTGAATGAAGAGACCTGCTGAACAATAATATTGTTTTTGGAAATTCCCGTCTCTCACTTCGCGCCTCGCAGTCTAGAATGTCCGAAGACAACTTTGCAGTTCACAAGAGTGTCAAGAGACACTTTTGACTGATGGCCTATCGTTTACAGGGACTCATCCAAGTCCCTTTTAATAGCCTGAGGAATGTTTATTGAAGCCCTTTTTTGGCCAACGAACTGACAAGGGCGGTCCTACTTAAGTTTGTAGGTATTGTGCATGGGCACGTGTTAACAGTTCCTTCTCTTTACCTTCTTCATTCCTTGCTCCATTCCCTCTTTGTTTCCCGTTTCGTTTTCCTTCTGTCTTTAGTCACGTACTGGATGTCTCTTGCGCACAGGTGTTTGGGCTCAGGGATTTCCCCAGACCTTTCACAGGTGGAATTTCCAAAAAGGTAAACGTGTCACAAGTTAATTCTGTGCTATGATTGTGTGCGCACGTCTCCTACGCATTACTCACTATCAGCAATACTAGTGTGACGATTTCACAATCACGTACAACTCACTTCATGAAAGAGAACGTACGTTTCTCAGTTCGGAATACGTTTTTACTATCACCTGGTGGTCTGTCATGTTCTCCACACATACAGAATTTCATTGATAAGTTCCTATACATACCTTTCAGGCAGGCGCGCTCTTGAATTCATTGATGAGATTTTTGCTATCATTAGTGCGATTCAATGGTTCATTCTGCTTTTCATTCAGTAGGATTCGTGCGATTTATGGTTGTAGTGTGGGCGGTGAAGGATACAGAATTTAGACTATGATTTCTCAGAGAAATTTTCTCTCAGAACTCTCGTTCATTTCAAATGAATGAGAAAAATGGAAACGAATGTTTGAGATCTTCAACCTGGCATGGTTGATTAAGTAATTGACTTCATAATTCCAATCCATTTATTATTTATAAATTTCAATTCCAATATAAACATTACACAGAATGAATTTTTTACAACTTCATATTTGTAACTTTATTTTGTTCAACTTCCTTTTCTAGAGCTTGGAGCGTCACTTTACTAAGTGAGAGACATCTTACCTGTAACTTGCTGAATAATCGGAAATAAAAAACTTGATTCATTTTATATTTTAATATTTAAAAACAATATACATCCATTAATTTTTCAAGTAACTGTTTCTATAGCTCTATGTAGTTTTTGAAGAAGTTTTATTGGGGGCCAAATTGGGGCAAATCTTTTAATCAAGATTTTAAGAAAATTTACAGTACCTAGTTTCAATTTGATTCCTCAAATAAATGTTCCGTTAAATGTTTCATTCAAAATTAGCCTATCTTTTCCAGTTTACTTTTGTAGAATCAACTTTTGGGGATTTGAGTCGAGACTACGTCAAGGTGTTCATTCAAAATAAGCCTAGATTTCAATTTGCTCTTGTTCGTGCTATATACAATTTCACAGTTACATTCACTGCGTTTTCTGTAATTTCTGATTATATTCATTGCATTTTCTGTAATTTCTTATTACATTCATTGCATTTTCTGTTATTTCTGATCATATTTATTGCTTTTCCTGTAATTTCTGAGTATATTCATTGCATTTTCTGTAATTTCTGAGAACATTCATTGTATTTCCTGTAATTTCTGAGTACATTCATTGCTTTTCTTGTACATTTTCTGTTGTTTTTGTCTGTAGGTGATCCATTGCTCGGGCTACCTGAAGGTGAAACAGTACCAGTTGGACCCGGGCGCGCCTTACGAGTCGTGCTACCAGAATGTGGGCTTGGTGGCCGTGGGACATTCGCTGCCTCCCAGCGCAATCACCGAAATCAAACTGCACCAAAACATGTTCATGTTTCGCGCCTCGCTCGATCTCAAACTCATATTCCTGGATGCCAGGTTAGGATGCACTCACTGATTAAACTTCAAACAAAATTAAGACCCGATTTCACCAAAACGAGAACCAGGTTTGGACGACAGTTATCTAAACAAAACAACCAAATTACCATTTAAAATCAGCTAACCGTCGCTCAAACCTAGTTTACGTTTTTGGTGTAATCGGGCCTTAATTATATTAGTCAAGGTTCAGTCACAAACACTTGAGTGACTCAAGACTGTGGTTGGTTGAGTGACCAAAAGCATGGGTGAATTTAACCACCAAAAGGCAGTCTTGGAGGCATAATATTTCTATGATTTTGTGAATTCAATTTAATTACATGAGTAGAGATTGTCAATACTGTAACCTGTAATTTCTTTGAGGTCTAATCATTGTTGTATGTGAGGTTTCGTGTTGTATAATATGATCCATTTAGAATTTCATAGAATTCATTACTTTTTATTAGTTATTAAGAAATTCTTTTAGAAGAAATTTGGGTTTCATTAGATTTAGGGTTTAATTTTTGCTAATGATACAATGTATTTTTAAAAACATGAAAAAATAAAACTTGGTTTAATTTCATGGAGAAAATAAGTTCGTTGAATTATTGTGAATTGTGAGTGGAAATAGGATGGGTATTGAATGCCAGCTGGATTATGAATCGACTTCATAACCGAGAGATAATATAATCGTGGGTGGAGTTAGAGGATATTTCCTGGGGGGGCTTCTATCATAAATTTTTTGCTACAAACTATTATATAACCACTTTTATAACTTTTGCTACAATAGCTAGAATAATTTTGGGGGCTTAGCCCCCCTTAAGTCCGCCTATGAATACAATTTAGAATATAATTGTAAGTTAAATTGAACTATACTGCAATAAATTTCCAACCGTCATGAATAATAGAAGATTAAGTGAGATATGGAAAAATAAATCATGAGAGATGTTGAGTAGAAATGTTTTAAGCTCGAACCAACTTAACTGCAAAAAAATTAGAAAACACAATAATAGGAGAGAAAGAGAAATGTGAAATAATTATTCATGAAGGATATTATGAAGAGAAGAGAAATACGAAGGAAATGTATATGAAAAACAGGTATAGATATGAACCATCTCCTGATAAAAGAACATACAAGGTATCCTCTACTATTTAATGTTCAATACATGACATCCTATCCATTCCATCTCACTCCCCTAATAAACAATAGTCGTACTCCTACAGTATCTGGTTACTTATTTACACAGATTGTTTTAGGGCTGAGTTTCTCACAAGTGCTAGCTGCCTGTCACTTGAATACAGAAGTGATTTGATTATTCTTTGCTTTCAACGATAAAAAAGAGATCTTTAAACCTCAGTCTAGGGTTTGATGGACTAAAATACTTTCGACCAGTTGCACGAAAATCCAATCACAGTAAAATGACGTCATTGCATTGGCTCTCGTTGCAATGGTTCCGTTGTTCAGATGACATAATTTTTCGTCGTTTAAATTCTATTGGATCTCAGCATGCAACTAAAGGCCGCTCACCTTTCAAGAGAAGAGATAACAACCAAAATCAACATCAGAATAAATTGTATCAGCTACTGTACTTGATTTTAGGGTGATACGGAATAGAATTGTTTTTAATTTCAATACAATTGGTATTTCAATTTATTTCCCGCTTACTTTGGGTTTCACAATACCGTATTTCATTTTGTTATTCTCATGTATTTCTTTGTTTAATTTTACGAATATTGTGACTTTTGAATGTGAAAAAATTATGGGATTTTCTTCATTTTTGTAGAGTTTCACAACTGACCGGATACGAACCCCAAGACTTGATAGAGAAGACTTTGTACCATTACATTCATGGCTGTGATATGCTGCACATGCGTTACTCGCATCATACATGTGAGTATAAAAATAAATAGTACTAATATTTCTGATAATGAAATTTCATCTACATTTTTAGCAAATTTAATGATGTACAGAGTTTTATTCATTTTGTTATACTGTGAAACATTGTTGTTTGATAATTTATCGTTCAGTATTATGAATACAAAATAACTTACACAATTTCAAATAGTTTCAAACACAGCCATTGACTTGGAAATTTATTTGCAAAAGAACGAGTATTGCCTTTCCATGTGAAAAGCTGAGACCATCGTGAAGACAATCAACTTTTCAACTCACGTAGTATTGTCACTCAAGCAATAACACTAAAGATAAAACTAATAGCTTTTGGTCATTGCAATAGATACGTTGTAGTTTCATGAGCTATTTCAGCAAATTTTTTCCATTTTGTCATTCGTGTACATTCAAATTAACTGTGTTGAGTCGATAATTTTGATAGTTATTGGTTGAATTGAACAGGAAGTTTCTAAGATGAGAGGTTTTCAAATTACTGTCAGCTTTACTAAAGACCGTGTACAAAACAACAAAAGGATCAAGTAGGCTATTTCAAATTTTATTTTAATTCCAAAATAAAACTGGAATGAAAATTAATTTGCAAAAGCCTCTTGACTCTAGTATCAATAAACTGAAATGCAGTTTTTATAACCACCTACATCTTCACATCGGTTTCACAACTACAATAATTATAGTTATTGCAATTGATGCAATACGGTAATTAGCTTTCGTATGAGCAGTAACGTTCATAATAATTTATACATGTAAATTTCAATTTGTTTCTATTTTGCTAGAGCAACGGTTTAATTTTGATTTTTGTTTTTCAGTATTGTGCAAAGGTCAGGTGACAACAAAATACTTTCGGTTCATGGCTAAAGGAGGAGGCTGGGTATGGATGCAGAGCTACGCCACAATTGTCCATAACAGCAGATCTTCTCGGCCTCATTGTATAGTCAGTGTCAACTACGTTCTAAGGTAAGATAATAATAAACATTTCTCGTTAGTTATAGTTTTTGAAATTTATTTTAAAAAAAAACACGTTACAAAAATATGAAGGAATTATAAAAATACAGTACATACTAATATAATTTTGTTACCTTGAAAAAATATAATAATATAATATCCTTGAAACAAGTTACCAGTTACCTTGAAACAAATTTAAGTATAATAAATTTTAAAAGTAGGCCTAAATACCTGCATGGGTGTAAAACCTGTGCACAGGTAAGTGTCGCATAAAGAGACAAATTTATTAGAGAATACAGAGGAAATCTTGAGAAACAAAATTAGTTATTATAAACGAGTTCACCCCGTGCAGCGCAAAGCGCCTCTTACTTGAATTTTCCGAAATTCTTAGTTTCAAATAGTCGCGCTATTTTGATTATCTGCAGCTGACAGCAGCTCAGTCATACCAATGAAATCCTACCTTGTACAGTGAGAGTATAAGTCACTGTGTTTATAGTGTACCAAGAATGTGGTTAGACTCGAGGTATGAACTATTGAATTATTGTTATAGTGCATTTGATAATAAAATACATCATTTTAATTAATTAATTGTGAGTTTCTGTAACCTACTACTAAACACACTGGACTACTTTTAGAAAAACGTTTCTAAGCTCTATCTATATGGCATTTCACAAACTAACTCAGTAGATTCAATAATTTAGTACATTTCTTCCTCTTGAATAATCATCTTCTCTTTTTTTCCTTCAAAATATATTAATTTTATTGTAATTTGATTGCAGTGACCACGAAGCCAGCGACCTGGTGCTTTCCACAAGTGGCTCGGAGGAGAACGTGGTGGGCAACGGAGTGAGTGGCAATGAACCTCTGCTCACATCTACCACCAAGAGAAAGCTGCAGGAGACGAGCAGAGCGCGCCAGGCACCCCCCAAGTACCCCCGACTCGAGGAAGACTACAGCGACTGCAGTGGCGGACTGTACCAGGATTACAACAGTCCGGCTTCGGTTAGTAACTGGCTTAACAAATCTTAACATATTCAATTTAATTATAACTTTTATTGGAAATGTTTGACAAAGTTGGGAAGAGAAGACGTTTCTGTGCATGTCTGTGTTCTCTTATTCGCGTAAGTTACTTGTACTTGCTTGAATAAATGAATATTGAAAATTTATTTTTACATCATCTCTTTATATTAGAATCATAGATAATACATTCATACATTTGGTTAGTCTCTGATTAGAACGTAACATCATGGTCTAACCAGATATGAATTGATTATCTGGATTATCTCATATATTTTTCATATGTATCCCTCTGGATTACAAATTGGAACATATAACAGACCAATTCATAATGATGTAGGTACCTAACTAAAATTTAGGAATATACACCAACAAACATAATCACTTTTCATTCTTTTTCTTCTCTTTTCTTACTTCTTCTTCTTCTTCTTCTTCTTCTTCTTCTTCTTCTTCTTCTTCTTCTTCTTCTTATTCTTCTTCTTCTTCTTCTTCTCCCTCCATCTTCTCCTTTTTCCTATTTTTCAACTCCGCCCTACTTCTTATTTCCTCAACCTCCTCGTTCTCCTTCCTACTTTGTCTTCTTTATTAGAGAGATGAATCTTTAAAAAGAAATTTCCAACTTCATTAAAGAAGAATTAAAGAACAGGAATAAATAATTCATGTATTTGTACCAGTCAGTTACAAACATATTCACTTTTTCATTGGGTTCTCCTTTTTCCTAATCTTATTTATCTTCTTCTTCTTCTTCTTCTTCTTCTTCTTCTTCTTCTTCTTCTTCTTCTTCTTCTTTCTTCTTCTTCTTTTCTTCTTCTTCTTCTTCTTCTTCATCTCTATCTACTTCTTTTTTCTTCTTCAACTCCGCCCTATTTTATAAATAATAACTAATTATTAAAATCGATGTAATTTTTGCAGCACGAGCTAGTACCCCTGGTACCCCAGCAACTGGCTCCCGCCTACCCGGACGACTACCCGGCTTACCCCGACCTCTTCTACCCCTACCAGGAGAGTCCGGCTGGCGCCCTGGTACGGCCATTCTCCAGTTCCAGTTCCAGCGACTCCAGTAGTCTGGACAACGATCACACGCACGCGCACACGCACCAATCGGTGCTGACCAACTCCTGTTCCCTCAATAATCACCATCACCATCATCACCACGTGCCAAATCATTACCATGCCCCCGGCGGCGGCGGTCAATTTCAAACGGAGCCCGTCACGGCTGGCTATACCAGTGTCATAGTCGATTCACAGCAGTATGTTAATGATTATGTGCACTAGTGATTATGTTTAGGAAAATTAATTATGGTTGTTTAAGATTGTGCTTTCATACTTGAGCTGCAACATTTGTCACACAAAAAATGAGGAAAAGTCTTTAAAATTAAAAAAGTCAGAATTAAAGAATCAGAAAGTCTGAATTAAGATTGAAAAAGTCAGCAAGTCTGGAATGAAGATTAATAAATTGTAAAAGATTGAAAAAGTCAGCAGTCTGAATGAAGCTAATAAATTGTAAATAAGAAAGAATGAGAATTTGCATTAGATTGAAGCTATTCGCACTGTTAGTTGCCTGCATTGTTGACACGTTTGGTGCAGTTTTCTCTTTCTCTCTCAATGAAACTTGGCATCAATGCTCCTCATATAAACAATGCTGACGTGAATCGGACTATACCCACATTGAAGCTCTGAATTGATGCCATATCAATGTAGTGGTGACTACTGATTGTGAGTCCACAACAAGGCAAGATAACAAAAGTCCTTTTCATCATGGAGAAATACCAAAACATAAATTTTAACAAATCAATATGATTATCTAAAAAATAGATTATCATATTTATTCCTATTCAATATATTTATATTATTGCAATATTCTGAGTTCAGGTGGATTCTAAACGGTGACTCTGACCTTGAGACTTCAATATTCAATTCAATCCCTGTAAAGTTGTGATTACCATGATTTCATCACTAAGAAAGTGATTTTGAGAAATCGAATAGATAAAATCCATAGAAAGTAATATTGATGGAAATGGTTGTGTGCCTGGACAGAAATGAATTATGGTCTCATTTGTGTGACAAAAGTTGAAGTGATTGCTTGACAGAGAGTCTAAGAGCAACGTTATATGTTTGCCTAGGTTCTATGAAAAGAAGGCAGCTAATTTTGATTTTCAACCCGGTGATATAAAATAAGATGTCTTTTTTGTAACTATTAGTTGATAAGAGTGTTGACTTTTGATCTGGTTTTACTAAAAGTTAATTTTTTATTCTATTGATTCAGCTTGTAACCATTTAAAACTATTGAACTGTCAGTTGATTGACTTTATATTAAGTATTCAAGTCATGAATATGAAATAAGCTTCCACGAGGAAAATGTATCATCTGCAGGACTTGGAATTACTGTTGAAACAAAATTTTCAGATGCTGTCTCATAGATCTGAAAATTAGGTACAAGTTAGACTTGTACATTTTTAACACAATCCAAATATCATATAATAGTAAAATTATATTGTATACTATATGAAACATTCCAGTTTTACATATCCGTGTTTAATCTTTCATCTAGATTTAGGGTTTTTATTATACATTCTGAGAGTTGAAAACTGTAAAACCTATTTATTTGTAGTCTAGTTGGGCGAAAAACTCAAATTTGGCTGGCTCAATTACATAATATTGCAATTACAATTATACTGCATTCTAGCTTAGTACAAATTATACTTTATTTAATTGGCGTTTTAAAATTGGAAACAATATAATATTTGAATTAACAATCTGAAGTGCATTGAATCGTTTTGTACATTTTTATTTATAGTCTAGTTGGTCAAAAATCAATTTGATTGCCCAAATTACATTGGCAGATTAAATTACATTCCGACTCACTATAAAACTAAATTCATAAATTAAGTATTGAAATGAATAATTTTGAGTTATTTAAATAGCTTTACACAAGTTATATTTATGTTTTTATTCCATATCAGTCTAGCCTTCTCATTATGAGAGTAGGATACAACATGTAAATAATTCTCTGATATCATTCGTGCTTGAGTATAACCGGTATAACGTTATATCATTCAATAATATTGTGAACTATCACTCTTGTAAATAATACCATATTATCGACTGAAAGATAAAAGACAAGTATGTTATAAGAATTAAAAGATTGATAGACATATCTTCTCCGGTTACGTTTCAAGAAAAATCAGGGTGTAAAAATTTTAGGTTTTTAAAAAGTTCAATAAGTATACAAAATTCTTGCCAAACTGTGATTGTAAAGGAATGAGTTTGACTGATTCTATTCCATTTACCATTTCAAACAATTAGTGGAGATGATACTGACTTTTGTTATTTGTTTGGAATTGTGAGTTTTCGGTGCATTCCATTCTATACTGTTATATTTCAATTTGAAGCTTTCTGTTAATGTATCTAATCGACACCCATCCCAATATACAGAATATCCTAATTTTGAATCATAGGTACTCATCATAATGAATATTTCATGGCATGAGCCATGATTGGTAGGTAATCTATATATTTTTTATAAAGTATAAAAATACAGAACCAGTAATCCTATAACTTTGGTAGGCTTCATCCTGATAAATTAATGCTATATTTTAAAGGTTTCTCAAAGTTGAGATACCGTGGTATAATTATTTCTAACAAAAATCAACCTCATCGAATATCTAATAATGAATACTGTATATTACTACAAAAAATACGAATTCTGGTTCAATCAATCAATTGTACAAAAAATATTTTATTTTTTACTATGTAAAGTATCATAATGTATAACATTAATTATTGTATTCTCATAAGTATTATTATTGCGATGTGATATCAATTATTTGTAAATACATACTTATAAACAATTGTGAATAAATTTCGATTCTATATTTTCCTCTTGCTTTTTATTACTTGATATTATTTATATTATTTTAATATGAAATACAGCGTATGAAAAAGACAAATGACTCTGATCTTACTCATGAGATTCTCTTCTTATTTATAAAATGAATTGTAGATTAAAAGAAATGAAGCACTATATTCCAAAACTGATCTATCAAATAGCAGGAAAATCGATTATTACTTTTTCCCACACAACTTAGGAATTGAGACCAGAAGTCACTCATTTCATTCACGAGGGGGATATTATAGACATAGGAACTCCCCTAATGCCAGAAACTATAATGATGATTGGGGATGGTTCTTTTCATCAACTTTTCCTATTGTTTAACTCATGTCTAATGCAGTCAAATTGAAGTCACAACTATTATTCTCGCAGAATGAAATCAATTGCAATTGCTGTAAAGCCAGCAGAAGTCACGTCCATCAAATTTGGGCGAAATTTTTTTTCCCAAGGGATGACTGTTTCTCACGTCTTTCCCTCCCCTCGGCTATCATTCTTCTTTTTCTTCTACTTCCATTTTCTTCTTCTTCTTTCCTCTCCCTTTTTCTTTCCTTCTTCCTCTTTTATTTCGTTGTCATAACTGTCCCAGATTCATTCAACTCTTTCCGTCGCTTCCCTATAATGATGCGTACGCCCAATTAAATATCTATGTAACACAGAGCATAGGGTGAACCGGAACCGCCCTCTATTGTCTTCTGACTTTGGGATCAAACATCAAATTTACCGCGAGGAAAATCTATTTGACCCATAGTAGTGAGCATTATTTTTTAGAGGATGCTCGTTATGATACGGAGTTTCAATTCATTTATGTTTTTGCCAAGCGATGAAGTGATATCATAGAGAAGCTATACTCTCTAGTTCTAAGCTAGTTCTCTAGTTTCTAATCTGTTCTCTGTGGTGATATTACAGTATAAAATTTCAATAAAATAATACTAAGCTCTTTACAAGAGTTTTCCTCAAGACCTTTACATTATTTTAAGTCAAGTAGAGATCTCTTATTTTCTAGCTCTTATATTTTTGTATAGTACATATTATATTTTTTCTGAGGGTGATGCCCGCATAATTTCTAGGCTTGAAGGCCTACTTGGACAATGGAAAGGGAAGTATGATGATAAGAGATATGATATTCAAACAGTCTAGACAAAAAAATTGTTCATTTCAAAAACAGATTTCTCAACTTTCCAAGAATTAATTACAGTATTTATATTTTGCCTTCTCTTGAATTAATTTTTTTCAAACAATTATTTTTTGATTTACTTAAATAATTTAAATTTCTACAATTTATTACAATCTTCGTAATTAAGTTGTGATACAATACTCATCTTGCATTGTAGTGCTCAGTTGCATATTGCTAGCAACGCCCCAACTTCCGTATCAATTTGAAGTGGTGGTGGCGCCCAAAAATGAATACCCTACTTCCCGCTGTGTGAATCAGTATGACAGCTACCGTATTGCATTTTGCACAACCAGCATGATGCCATCAGCACTGGTGTCTTCTTTTTCAAAAGGGATAGAAAAGGGCGAAGGACAGAGCAATCGTAGGGAATAAATTGAGAAAAAAGTAGAAGGGAGAAACTGCGGTATCGTGTGCCCTTTATTTGTCCCTGTGTAGTGGAAGAACAATGGCACACTGCTAGAACAAAAGGGATTTGTTTGGACTGCCGATTTCTATTCACATACAAAAAGCATGAATAGAGATTGACTTTTTTCAGTTTCATGGGAAAATACGGTGATCATAGCTATTGACTTTTTCTTGTTTATTGTGTTCATCTTAAATCAATTTTGATGGTAGACAGTGTAAGTTTTGTGGTGTGACTTATAAAATAATTGAATAAGTACTTCAAAAAGGTAATTAAATTCAATAAACTAATTCAAATTCAAATAAATATTTATTCACGAAATTACGTAAATACAGCAGCAGAGATACATACATAGTAAATGTTTCCCACAAAGACATCAGTCTGGGTGTGGGGAATGAGTTCAATAATCTGCATAATATTTGATAAAATAACAACGGATGTGAAATATTTACAATAAGATAAAAATAATGAGAAATAAAGTTTTGAGAAGTAAGAATAAATAAGTAATGGATCAGTAGAGGATGAGAAGAATACTCAAGTTATTGTACATTTATAATATATATTTATATGACAAATATTATATTTTGTACATTTATATTGTAAATAATATCGCCATATATTTTACAGTACAGTAAATTTTGTTTATGAATATCGAGTCAATTATAAATTGCTGAAGTTAATAGATAATTTTATGCTTTGTCTATTACAATACAAGAAAGGTGAAGTGAGGGGAACCGGGTAACCTACAACTAGCAAACTGCGAGCTAGTTCTACATTATTTACAAAAATATTATATTTTGTACAAGTTATAAATATGATGACGGTCTTCTACCTTGCCGTTTGAGCAATGGAAGTGGAAGGGAACATTGCGGATTTAGAATTTTAGGTGCGGGTTCGCAATCAGACAAGTGATGATACAAACTAAAAGAAATTTATAACTATGTTGCATAAATAATTATTACTCAGAGAAATAATTTCCCAATTATTCTGGTTCATAGCAAACTTCAATTTTCATTCGTTTTGTTTATGAGTAAACTACAAGAGTACTGTACCTACAAGTAACTTATGAGTACAAGTATGTTATTCAAAAGAGCCTGTTTTTAGAGATCTTAAATTGAATTGCTCTCAGAAATGATTTAGTGAATGAATGAATATTTTCTGAACGTTCTTCTTATAGGAGTTCCTTTAAATTATTCATTTTATTTTCATGGGTTTTATAGTTTTTCAATTATTGTAACGTACGGTTGGTTTTCTTAACGTCTAATAACTTCTGCGTAAACGTAGGTCTTCATAATGTCTCTTAACTGCTAAGAATTCGATCCATAAAAATGAATACATTGTAAAAAATATAAAAGTAGGTTTCGTTAATGCTGAGTGTGATTTTGAATGAAACCTTGAGCAGCAGCTCTCAGAAACTGAAGAAAGGATCTCATGAGTCACATTTATCGTAATGATGAATGGACGGTTCACACCCTCACACTTCTGTCGTCATTTTTCGTCGAAATGTCCCCAAAATTCCTGTTGCCGTTTGTACGGGGGGACCACCCACCCATAATAAATGTTTGCACGTGTTAATTGGGGGCCACTAAATTTCTTGTGAATGGATTCATTCAGTTTTACGGTTCACAAAATCTGTCTTCGAGTAGTAAAATGGTAAATGCCTAGCAATCAATCACTTTTCCAACAGCTGAATGGAAGGACTACTTCCATTGTCGTTTTATTTATTATTGTTTCTTGTTACTCCCATTCTTCGTCCATTATTCAATGTTTTTCAAGTTATTTCATTCATTTTGCCAACTCCAGTTCAAACAAAACTATTTATTGCTGAGGAAAGGTTCTGCCATAACAGTTATTGTATCCGGCTTGGGAAATATTGAAAGAAAATTGGAAGTTTTTTATTTTGAAAGTGCGTGCAGCTCTTGGGAACGTAAACAAAACTGGGCACTCCTTATCTAAGAACTCGAAATTTTTCGTAATGACCTATTTTAAAGAGTTGGAATAATCTTGAGAGAACAGTTCATCATTTTAGACTTGACAGTGGCATGTAATAAGGAAGGTTTGTTTGTTTATTCTTATGAATAAGGAATTTAAGGGCCTGAAAATTTCATGAAAATTGATTTATGAAAATTTGTGAGTCCCGTAATACGAAAAAAGCGGACACCCACTAGAATTTGCTACAGCTACTAGACGAGCTATTCATGTCTAGTGTATTACCTTTTTACTGTGTTGCAGGATTTCTTAAAACAAGCTCAATGCTGTTTCAACAACCTTATCGAAATGAGAAAGTTTTCAATTGTTCAACCATTATTTACTCAGCACTCACCTTATGAGACTTGAGAAGATTAGTAAAGGTTTAACAACAATTTTTTTAATAAATAAGTGGTAGTGGTAAACTGGTTGTCACAACTTCTTTTTCGTTCTGTACCTATATCTACCATCAAAGTCAAAGCTTTAATAAGATCTCAATCTAATAGTGGTAAAAGATCAAGACAATATATTTTATCGTGACTTCACATAAAGCTCACTATCAAGTTACATAACACATTTCAAGGTATGTACATTCGGATACATGTATGAGATAGGCCTACTAGTGCGAGATAGGTGTTTAATTAACAAATCCAGAAACATTTACAAATCTACATATGTCTGTATGTGAACTTCAACAAATCCCAATTCCTCATCCTCATTCATTTGTATTGAACAATTATTGTACATTGATAGTAATTAATTTAAGAAAAATACAAATAATCTTTAAATGTTATGATTATTACGTATTCATAATCAATTGAATAACTGGAATATCTTATAATTTTCCTCATCTGAACAAATTAATGTTTAAAAATTTGAATTTTTAGGTGATGGTATCTAAGTATTTCACTCAAGTCCTCATACAGTCTTGTATCCAAATGTTAACGAAAGTTTGCACACTAATTTACACAATAAATTTAACTTACAATATGAATTAATCTTAAACAATAGATTTGAAACATAAGAATAAAGATTATAATAACCCTTAGCGGAAGTACATCCCTTTGTGTGAGAGTTTTCGCAAGCGTCAGGTTGTAGAAGGGCCAACGGTGGTGTGTGTGGGGGGGGGTTGGTTGGAGAGGGCCCTTATGGGTTTCGAGTGTGACTCAAGGGCTGCTGTAGCCTGTAGGGTTGAGTTGAGTGACAGGCGCCCAAACCAAAGAGGAAAGCCGGGTCGGTAATTGGTATCAAATCATCAAGCAAACATATCGCGCCTCCTGTGTGTGTGTACTCAGAAAAAACAAGCGAAAAAACCAGTGCGACTGAGAGTGTGCCGTTGCTATGACTACAAGACGCAAGTGTCGATAAAAGGCCTACGGTCTGAGCTTTGCACAGATATAGATTGGATTATGAAGTACAGATATTCTATTCATTGATAGAATAATGTAGTTCTAGAATGTGCCCTGATACAAAATTGTATTCAAGAAAATAGAAGGAAGGACGGTGCAACCAAACATAAATGTTTTTTATCTGTTCCTGTGATTTAGCCAAGTTATACCAGAGATAATTGAGTAGTAACCTCTCCTTTTTTGTGGTTATACAATTGAAAAGTATAATGTGAAACTGGCAACCAGCTGGTAGGCCTAAGCCCACATAGGGCTGTTTAGCCATTGACAAACAAACAAACAATTGAAAAGTATGATAAAATTAAGTGTATAAAACATATTTGCCTATGCTATAACTAGGAGGAGGCCTAATATATTCGAACCAGTTCCAACCAATCTCTAACTTTATTTAGAAGGATCTTCTAAGAATTGTATAAAAACAATGTGAATAAGTCTTGAATTGATATGATTGAAATTACTTTATTCATTATAATTTCTGCTACTTATGACAGAATTTATTAAAGTATAATAATTGTATAAAACACGACATTTGAAATAACAAAAATGTATTATAATTTAACTCTATGAAATATGGAAATTATGGATGTGGATCTCTATCTACGTAACACGTTAATTTTCTATAGAAATAGTAAAATGTACAAATCGCTCCACATAATCAAGTTCTCTCCTTTTGAAGCCTTTTTCATCTGATGGTTGATACACGACTCTCTACTCTGGCTACAAGGTCTGGGCTGAAAAATGTGATTTAATGATATTAAAATTATTTTGATGAATATTATATCCCTTTCTAAACACGTAATTTTACAAAAGCAATCGACCAAACGCTTCATTTTTGATTGAGAAAGGTGTTTTTATAATAATTATAATCTAGCCAATACCACTAAATATAATACATATATCAAATAAGTCCATATTGTATATTCTTTTTTTTCAAAGTAGATACTGACTGCATTATCTTTTTAATTGTTTTTAAATATATTTTTCTCATTTGCGCCCGGGCTACAGCCACAGAATGAAGGATTAGGTATGATAATAAAGGATAGTCCTTCATCTGTACTGCTGCCGCATTGTCACGCTATCTAGCAGCAAACACAGTAACTAGAAAATTTTCTCTAACATATCACACTACCTTCTGAATATTTTCTTCATCATATTTTTTTCTTTCACAATAAGTTACGCCTAATTTTCCAGTTTCTCTTCTATAATATTTATCCTGTTGCTCTCCTACTTATCATTCTTTTCAATTAGGTACAACAATAAAGGGATAGTCATTCGTCTTTATGCAGCTGCATTGTCACGCTATCTAGGAGCAAATCAAGTAACTAGCAAAAGCTCTCTGATCTTCTTTTTCCTCTTCTTCATCATTCATTCACGCTTCATCATCCACAACTTTTCCATCATTCCTCCTCCTCGCAACTCATGGAACAATAAATATAATTCATTATATTTACAAATTATATATTATTGAGTGTTACATAAAATAGTGTTACCGTTTATAAATCTGTATTCACAAATTATATTAATTATTCCATGTCACAACCTCATTCGCTCCATTCAATGCTCTTCGTTACGTCTTTCCCTTTCTAGAGAGAAAATAGTCTTGATTTTGAAGAAATTTAATACTTGATAACTCACCTGAACCCTGAATACTTTTTAAATCCTCTTCTACTCATATCTTCATCAGGTAGAATTTCACTGCTCGAAAATGGCTTTCCCGCGCTGTATCCATTATTAACATGTGAATTATTCTTCGATTGGTTGAAGTACTTTCTCATCTCACTTTTGTATCTGAAATATAATAATTTTATATTTTAAATAAGTTATTCATTACACTAATTCATTCATCATGTTACAATTTTCTGCTTAAATTTATTTGAGATATCAAACTAAGAAATAGACATCACATAAAAAATGTTATCACTCTACAAAATGAAAAGGATCTACTTGAAAAATAATTAATTTATTCATCAAATCATTGATTCTGTTAGCTGGAAGTCAGTGACACAGCCAACACACAACACGTGTTATAGAATAATATTGAATTTATTAATAGTTAATGATACATCTATGTTATTATCGAATTGATTTAATTATTATGAGTGTTAATTCAAAGCAAGCTGAAAAGTTTAATAGATGGGAAAATTGAGTAATTGTATCAAATAAAAAATTATCAATACCTGGCTACGGCGATATAACTCACTGAAAGTGAATACCAATATTCATAAATGATAGTGATAGTGGTGATAGTAATAATAAAATAGCTTCATGTACTGTAATAATTTATTATCATACTGTATTTGGAAAATTACATAAAGGTGACATTCTTGAAGAACTAAAATTCCCTCATTGCCTACCTCATTGAATGTTTCAATAATATAGCTTCAACCTAGAATTCCAGTGAGATCCAGAATAGGCAACGAGGTCATTGAAATTAGGGTATTTATTTAAATTTTGGAAAAAAAACAATTGAAATTATAAATGAGCTGAATTATTAGAAGTTTCATTTACTGTAATAATGAAAATGTGATATGAAATTCAGTAGTATAGCTTACCTTTCTAATAATGTGTACATCATGACAATTGCAAATAATAGAATGATAAATCCTGTAATACAGACTCCCATCGAAATATAGAGCTGGTATTTGAGATCATGAATCTGGAATATTGATAAATAAGGATTTTTAAACATGAATGAAAATTTTCAATCTGAGCAACAATATTAATCTACATTTAATTGATGAACAATCGAAGATTAATTGAATCGTTGCTTTCCAACACACTTCAAATAAATATTATTCAAATTTATAGAGGAGTTTCATTAGTTGTTTCAATATTATAATATCAATAATATTCTACTTTTTTCTCGATTTCATAACATTCACTCTTATTTGAAACTCAAAGTACTAACTTACCTTCTCTGTTACAGAAGCATCAGAACTACCACTAGCTTTTTCTTGAAAACTCTCTTGTGAATAATAGAATGAATTATCGTCTCTTATTTCTGTATTAAACCTGTTCATGATTTTGTTCTAATGAATATTATTAGAATCTTTTAGTTGGATTTAAAATATACCAAGGCACTCCTAATTTTTCATTCACTCTACCTAATTAACTCGTCTAGAAATTACATCGTAAAAGCACTTGAGTTGTTCACAATGATATCATCAATTTAGTCATAACATGACTGACTAAAATTCAGTTTCTAGATCAAACGGTGAGGTGTCAAGTGGTTACCTTGTTATCTGCTGCATTACTGATAAGATTCGTTATGGGAATGAGTTTGGGCTTGCCTTCGTAGTGCTAAAGAATATGTAAAACTTGTCAATACAAACTATGTAGTTATTGTATTGTCTGTAGTAGGCCTAGTAGTAGTAGTGCTAATAACTGATCAGTGATCAATTTAGGATTTATGTGAACCATTATTTAACTTAGCCTGTGAGGTGAGGTTCAAGTAAATGATAATACAATATATTATTATTTATTTATTTCATTGAAAATGTTCTTGCTCATCGTTAATAAAACACTACAGAAGTTGAGAAATCTATTCGTATATGAAGATTGAAGTTATAAGGTTTAAATAAACAATATTGATTTCAAACGTAAAGGCTCAGTAAATAAAATGTCTAAAATATTTTCATGCTTGACCAACATTATTATAATACTGTAATAGGAAATCGGTATTTAGCCTAAGATTAGAAAATAGGATAAATTCGAAATTAAAAATTACAAAACTTGATAATAAGACATTAAAAAGGTGTACCTCACCGTTAATTATAATATACAACATAAATTTTTCCTATAATTTTTTAATGTAAATGTAAAATGTAGCCATGATTAGGAGAGCGTTTGGATTGAACTGAATTGGCTTGTTGAATTTTTTGCAGGAATTTTTTGAACATCCAAACATTACCAGTTTTATCTATATCACTCTGCTCAATTTGTCTAACGCAACATGTACACAAATATCATATGTGTAATTTTTTCATTTTATTTTTCAACTGGAACTGACTTTTGTCAACTTGACTTTGTCGATACATGTATTATCACATTTGATCATTAGCTACTCATTTAATTGTTCATGGCAATAAACAATTTTGAATTTGAGAGCAATAACTATCTTCTTCGCAGATGAGTTCACCTACAGCTACAGGTGGAAGAAAATGAGTGAAAAATACGATGAAATAATGGAGATGAAATCAACAAACGGGAACAAAATCAAAAAACAAATGTGAGATGAACAAACAATGAGGAAGTCAATGCTTCAGGCAAAGAATTGAATCTCCGTTCTTTGTGTTTTTTCTTATTAGCTTGATTATTTTTTGGTAGCGGTGACTCCATAATGAGATTCAAATATGATAGCTGAACGGTATCTTCTTTGCAATCAAGGACGAAAGAGAGGCTCGCAGAGGCTACTCTCGGGATACCGATTGCCAATTCTTTCGAAGGCATGATTCTCATCTCTTGCAAGTGTGTGGGAGGCCAAACGAGTTGTCTTGAAGCTAGTGGGAGTCTGGTAAATTCCTTCCCAACAGATTGTAAACTGCTTCAATCTACGAGATTCATAATTTTCAATTAAATTCAACAAACATTTTCCAATGTAACTTAGGCCGCAAATCTCACAGAGCCTCCAAATATTATTCTTTCAGCAACAGAGAGATGAAAAACAACTGATTTTAAATTCTTGTCTGGTTTCAAAAGGACTCAGAAGAAGGACAAAGGTAAATTAAATCCTGCCAGGTTGGCTCTCCTGTCGGAAGACCTTCATATTATACCTTCGTTGATAAAAAATTATGATGTAATAGAACATATATCATGAGTAAAAATAAAGCGCTAACGTACTACGGTATCTTTTATTGGAGGTTTTTATCATCGTCATCCTGAAAGCTAATTGCTTTGAAAAATGTCATCTCATGTTCGATTACTCACGTAAAAACCAAAAACTATGAGCAACAAGTAGTTACCTGTATCCCGAGTCAACTTATTGCTCGATACTTTTTAAATCGATGCACACGAGTAGCCTATTGAATATAATAAAGTATTTTGACAAATGTTAAAGTCTTCTCTCTCCCTCAGAACACTCAAAATATCAAATAGGACTCATATCGACAAATTTTTAGCTATCAAAGTGTGATAAATGATAATGTTTGTTTCTTATTCATTTTATTCCGCGTAACAACCTGTCGAGTATCGAACAGTGTTGAAGTCGACTATCGATTGTGAACAAAGAGCTTCATCCTCCAGAACCAGAATATTTTTCACTCCAGCCGTGTGAGAGCGTAGAGGTAGGCTGTGACTGTCAAAAGTCATCAGTGAAAGTCTTCAGATTCGTCTGAACGAACAGTGAAAGTGGTTTCAAGTGAGTTGAATCACTTTCCTAGTGTTTTCGTTTTGTTTACAGTTTCAATAACTCGTTGTTCTTTGTAATGAGTGATGTTGAACGAGTGATTTAGAAGACGTCAGAAATCTGGAGACTTTAACGCAGTGCTAACCTGGTCAAGGACATTTTGGAAACCATCTGGCTGTTACGGATTATTTTGTAATAATGGAGGTAAGGTTGGTTTTAGTATTTCTGGCGTTTCATTCAACATATTCAGCTCAAGTTCCCAGTGAAATAGAACATGTACCACAAGTAGCTAGATTGGACTGTAATAGTCAGGAAATTCGTGTTGCCATCGACACAAGGTCTGGGAACGCCCCTTTCAACGGCATGATCTACCCCAAGGGACTATCTAAAAACTCTTCTTGTCTCACCGAATTCACCATGCAAAGGGGAACATTACATTACAGACTCCCATTACGATCGTGCAACACGATGAGCACAGAAACTTTGGACGGGGGCGTTGAATATTTCAACACAATCGTTGTTCAACCCCATCGAAAACTAGTTACAAACCAAGGCAGAGGATTTCAGCTGCGTTGCAAGTACAGGACACATGCTACAACAGTAGTCAACGCTGTAAATGTCAACACCATGGAACCTACAACACTTCTAGCTACTGCTGCTATGCCTGGGTGTACTATGAAGATATTCTCTGGTGATCCACTACAGCAGGAGATTGCCGAAAACGCAAAAATTGGTGATCCACTCACTATGGTTGTTACAATCGATGACCAGGACGCGTTCGGATTCAAGATTACCGACTGCTCTGTGCGAGATGGTTTAGGTTGGGGTGAACAACGTTTGATTGATCCTGATGGTTGTCCCATCGATCAAGAAATCATGGGGACATTCGAATATGGTGCAAAGAAGACTACAGCTATGGTACATTTTCAAGCACATAAGTTCCCCTACACTTCGTCAGTCTACTACCAATGTAATGTGCGTCTCTGTTTGAAGTCGGATGGGGGTTGCGATGACGTTCCTCCCGACTGTAGCCAGGACCGACGAAGAAGAAGAAAACGACAGGACGACGATGAAGGAAGTGAAGCCACCATTGAAGTTTACAGCGGACTTTACGTGAACGAAGCCACGGACTTGGGTCGGCCCGACCAACTTGATCTTGTCGCTCGTGAAAAGGCATCAGATGATCCCGATAACATCTGTATTTCTCAGAGGAACTTCGCTATTGGTATTTCTATTGCTGGTTTGGTGCTGATGTTGATGGTGGTTGCTGCTTTCCTGTGCCTTCTGTCCCGTCGTAACAACCGCAAGGAGATCTCAACTACGGGAAGTTCCATCTACAGTGGACCCTACACAAATACTGCCTACAGTCACAGCAGCTAAATCAAAAATTGGTACAGTAGCTAAATGATTACCGCTTATTAAAATTTCAGTAATTAATTTTCTAATGAATTAAAATTTTAGAACTCACCAAGTTGAACTCGCTTCCTTTTATTTTATTATTGTGACTAAAAATTGATCAATATTCTCATGATTATATCACAAAATGAATGCTTCTTATTACAATAATATTCAGTTAGTTTTCTAACAAAATTTAGGGTCTCACAATTTTTAGATAGTTTTGTGACTAAATTTAGCAATAGTATTGAAAAAATAATTCATAAAACGATTTAAGTGTGTTGGTTAACATAGCTGACCACAAAACAGTAAAACAGATAAATTTCAATATTTTGACTAAAAAGTGATCCAAGTGGCACAAACTTTTAATTTTGATGAGAGATGTTGAAAAGGAAATTGAAAGTTCAATGACAGCAAGGAGAATTTTTGGATGCCCTCTTGTACCTTGTTCTCTATTAAACATTTGATTTTAATAGTCTAATATTTATAAAATTCTATAATAACTCACTCAAATGAATTGCCATGATTTTATTTCATGTACTGTAGTTAATTTGTAGAAAACTTTAAATACTTGCTCAAGATAGTAATTTGGAATCTGCCGAATTTCATTATGAATGCTTAGTGTGTGCTCTGAAATATCTGCATGTTTAATCATTAATAATTTTATTCAATGAATTGAGTATCTGCTTTCCTTCTCACACTATATAGTTTGTATACAATTAGTAATTAGCATTAGTAGATACTACTTCTACTTGATAATATACTGCTGCTACCACACACACTGCTAGTTCAACAAAGTTTCTTAAAAGTACCTAGTTTTAGGATAGACATTTTTATTTTTCATTGTTTTTTGAATCCATCCGTCCATTAGACTGTTAACATACTCGTTTGATGATAATATTTTTGAACTGAAAGAATTTATTAGTTTTCATCTTTGAAACAATTTCGAATTTTCACGTTTATACTAGGCCTAAAATCCTACATTTTAGACAAATTATACATAAAATATCAAGCTTTTTTCAGTGATTGTTCTACTAGTTCATTTTTATGTTTGACAATGATTTTTTATTGTGTGTGTCGAAATTTATTGAACGAATTTGAATTATTGTGAATCTCCTATAATTTTCTACTGTGATATTGCCAAGGGCAGGGTAAGCTGAAAGCTTGAAACATGTTTCCAATTTATGCTGATAATACTTTTTTATGTACAGTATATTTCATGCTGAAAACATGAAGTTTTCAGTAGCCATTTCTATTTGAATTAGATTCCATGTCATCATGTGGTGGTAAGGGGATAGTATGGATTAAGGAGACTTTGTTAAAATAAAATAACTATTCAATAATTCTACAGTCTCTTTAGTTTGGATACATGATTTAATTAATTTATAGTACCTACTGTACGGTACTATACATATAAATAGTTTGGATAAATAAATTCTGTGGAATGCTGCAATTAACATTTTTACATGATGATTGTTGAATTTAATTTATTAAGTTTCTCTTGAAAAATAAATAACTAATGATTGTAGGGAGTACATCATGACATGGTATCTAATATTCAATTTTTAGCATATTTATCTTTGAATAAAGGTTTATTCCTCTTAGATGTATTGAATTGAATGTGAGCCTGAATAGCTTTCAAAAGACTTTTACATGTCAATGTTCTTCCAACTATTATAGGTAGATTTAATATATTAATAGATATTGTTATTTGATAAGATTTACTTCAAAAATAGTCATGTACCAGTACTTGAAGAAAAGATTGCTCCCCATTACGCTTTGGAGTATTCTTTCCTTGATATTTATAATAAATAATTAACTGAGTTTTGAACAAGTGTTACAGAATTTTTAAAATAAAATATTCTCTTCAGAAAAGTTGAATCTTTAAATTTTCAATTAGATCTTCTAAAAATGATATTTTTAAATTATATCTCCTAGCAATGGGATTTAGTGAAAAAATAGTTATTTGAATGACGTATATTTGTACAAGTTATTTGATTTATTATTATTTTGATTGTCTTCCTATGCTATGTCCATAGCCATAATAATTGATCATGAATGCAAGTACTGGTATATTCCTTATTTTTGGTACTCTATATTTATGCTTAACATTTATAGAAGCTTTATCTAATTAATCAACGAATTTTAAATAAAACTGCCTACGTTTTTAACACATCAATTGACTTGTTAAATCATTATACCTTTGTTTCTGTAAATGTAAGGTTCCAAATGTCAGTGAGAAGGCGATGAATAATAATGTTATTAGATAACAAGTCAATGAATATCTCAATAGAAAATTTCGATCTATCACAAATAGAAACGAAGCTTTCGTGAAATTTTGTGGAACATAGAAACAAATTAGATGGCACAAACACAACCACAATAAAAGTTTACAATTCAAATTTGTGTTTTACAAAATATCATCAAACCTGTGTTTCTATTTGTGATGAACAACGCTTAATTTGAAGTATTGATATGCAACAATGGTTATAGTTGACTACATAGGATTAAAGAAGTTTTATGTATTCGTTTACAGTTTTATATGAGTCTTAGATACAACCTATTTGCATAAAACCTGCTAAACTTCCTGTTGCATAAGCTATAGGAAAGATGTCACCGACCAACAAGCTTGGGCTGAATAGAAAATAAATATTCATAAAGTAGGCTGCTTATAAAGGAAACTTTCGCCAGTTATTATGCTAAAATCAGACTTTGTCGTCGGTAAATGTCAACTGTGGTAAAGTAGGTCCATTGCGTTAATGTATCAAGGTAGTATTTTCTTTTTCCAAGTTTGTCATTTAGATTGACCCATTGTTTTATTGAAGAATGACATTGATGTTGATATAAGAGTTCAAGAAAATCATCGCCCTACAAAGAAACATGGAACAATTGATTCTATTTTTTAATTTAATCTTATCAAAAATCGTTATTGGAGTTCTTAATGTCAATGAATATAATACATATAAAATATTTATTTAACATGATATGGATTAATGATTTTAATGTAATATCTTCACACGACTTTTTGTCATAAATTGTTAAGAGTTGTTTTTGGGTCAATGATTTATGAATTGAACTTGGTTCACAATCACGTCTAAAAAAATTGTTGACCCAAAAATACTTGAAAAACAATATTATGAAAATAAGTTTAGCAGCCACGAGATGATTTCTCATTAAAAACGAAATATAATTCCTCAAACATTTAAGCTGGGTTGCAAGATCAGTTTCAATTAGGGCTCTAAAAACACCAGGTACCGTATGCGCATCGTCCGCCATTTTGGGACAGACTTCAGACAACTGTTTATAAAATAGCTTTAGTTAGGTGAGTGCGTACTGCTAGAATTTTCAGGATTAGTTTAGAGGCTAAAGCTGCGTTAAATATGAAAACGACCCAAAATGGTGGGTGGGTGCACGTACCCAGTCTTTATAGAGCCTTAGTTTCTATCTATCATCAAAATGCTACCTGAGTACGAATAGCTGATTTAAAGTAGTTGATCTTGGTGGGGCATGCATTAAGGACTATTTCCACTGAACGGTTCAGTTTCCGTCACGTCTTATTTCAGCTCGTTCTGCGCATGCGTCTATTTGCAAAGTGCTCTGTGATTGGTCTGTCGTTATTGACGCATACGAGAACGAGCTGAAATAAGACGTGACGGAGACTGAACCGATATGTGGGAATAGCCCTTTAGTGACATATTTTATTGAATTGAAACTGAATGTTTTTCATATATTAATGTCGGATAAGGAGAATGTAGCAATTATTCAATAATGGTTCGTGTTTCAAATTCAACAATTTATTAGAAATTCACACTGATAACAATTATTTTACAAGTGATTTATTTCAGAGTTTAATAAAATTACTGACTTAATAATAAACCATGAAATTAAAATTAATAAAGATCTGACATTTCATATTTAAAAAAGATCTACATTCAACTAACATTATTTAACATATGAGATTCGTATATTATTCAATTTGAATGAAGAAGAATGGATTTTAAATTTTTATGATAGGGACTCTATAATTCTACAAAGAGAAGAATTTTACAAAAAATGCCAAATATTTTCAGAGAATGGAATGTATTCTAAGAATTAAATAATTCATCTCAACACAGAGTAATAATATAACAATTAATAATTCTATTTTTTTCAAAATATCAAGATCTGAAAGCATTTATAATGTAGAATTAACAAAGACTACAATAAATTAACTATTGATGAATTGTAAATATTCGTAAGTAGTGAAAATAATATTACAAATCAACGATAGTCACATCTACTTACATTAGTGGCTGGGAATGTCTCAGTAAATATATGAAAATTAATTTGCATAAGTTGTTTGGCATTTGATATTAATGGTGTTATACTGTATTTACAAGTTTCAATTTTTCTTGAAGCTGTCCAATGGATAATGTTGCTTGTACTCTTCAACATGCTCTTCCATGTATTTCATTTGTTTCCTGTAAATAAGAATAATTATAGAATAAGTTGAAGCTATGCAGGAAGTATCAATTTCAAAATCCATACATAATTAAAGACAAGATAGAAGATGCCAAATAAGAACCCAACATACATAGAAACATTTTTTCCCGAATACTATTAAGGCAGCATAGTTGTGTTATGTATCGAACACACAAAAATATTTTAAATCGCTTTATTAGAGGTGATATAATTTGAAATTATTTTTAAATTGACAATGAGAAATTAGGTAGTGGCGCGCTCAAGTAGAGGCAGAGTGAACGATCAGCAGGGATTGAAGTTAGGTTATTATAGAATCAATAATGTAAAAATGACTGTTTTCAAATCAATCGTAATTGAAAAACAATATTCATCCAAAATATTCCAGTAACTTCTAAAATCAAGGCTGCGATGTTTTACATCACTTCAGTAGTCATTTTAAGAGAAAAGAAACAATGATCGTTTTAATTTAATCCTCCTGCCAAAAGACTTCTAGAGGATGAGAGAGTGAGAGAGATAAGGATATATAAAATTTAATATTGAGCGTAAATAGTTGAAATGTAGAAAATATGATATGTAGATACGATGTTGCATGAATTAAATATTATTTGTGTTGAACAGTTGATGTCTTTGATATAATCATGTTTTTTATACATGCGATATCGATTGTTGCAAAAAGCGGGAAGTTTAAACTTCAAAAATCATAACAGAGACTAGCAAGAAGATGACGAAAATGCTGATAAAAATACTTCAATCTGATTAATACATTTATTAAAACACATTGGAACCACTAAATAAAAGATGGCAATAAAGTATTGATGATACCTTAATTATTTAATTCTATCTCAAAATTGTGTTTTGTTCCTTCCACGACTGATTAGTTATCAAATTACAATTATTAATAAATAAATCAGTGCAAATTACAATTTTTGTTCAACTTAAATAATATTTATTTTTATGAATAAATAGTAAGGGTATAAATAGTAAGTTTTCTACTTGTTGTAAATTCTTGTAAGTATAATGTAGGTCTAATAATATAATTAAAAAAATTCAAGTAGGCTAGTATAATGTAGGTCTAATAATATTACAAATAATCGATAAAGTCATCTCGACTTACATTAGATGGTTGGGAATGTCTCTGTAAACATCAGTGAACATCTCTTGCCATTGAGGTTTCAACTTCGACTCAGCCCTGGCGAAAGCATCCAAAACCTGTAAGTGAAATCAAATATTATGAATATGCCATTTAATTTCTAATTTGAGCAGATCACTGACGCCAGTAATTGATGAACACTTCAGGAGCCAGTTGATGCCAGTGAATTCACCACCAAACTAAAGACAATAATGATTTATTAATGATTTAACGGAAACCCTCGAATATAGCCTGCAAGTATTCTGTTTTTCTCAGCCAATCATCTGTGGTATGCTTCATAAATTTAATAAGCCTTTTAAAACAGGAAAAGGCGATTCCACACTAGACTTGTACGTTTATTGAATGGTAAGTGGTGCTATAGTGGGTCTAGTGTGTGTCCGCCTTCTTCATGTTTTACAGGACTTCTAAAAGTTTATGAAACTTCCCCCTGTTGTAATCTAGTGTAGGTTACTGAAATCTATAATATCATAGCCATCTCTAATTCTCTATTATCTGATAGAGATGGCTATGATAATATTAAATCATGTATCAAAACACACCTGTTTCCTTGCACTTGTAGCCCATTCAGTTTCCTGTTGTTCGGACCACAGATTTCTGGCAAGTAGATAGTTTTTGAGTCTTTTCACCGGATTGTTGTGCTCTTGCCAGTGCTTCAGATCCTCAGCTGAGCGGTAAGCTGTGCTGTCATCTGATGTACTGTGATGACTCACTCTGAAATAGCAAAGCAAAAATAAATCAGAAAACCCAATAAAACTAATTCAATCATCCTTTATCTGCTTCGTTACTATTGGTGTTCTGCAATAACAAAAGACTCATCATGTGCCTCTTAACATTATTATTTTTGTGATGGTGATGCCCACATGAGCTCTGGGGCTGTTCGTGGGTAATGGGAGGGTGATGATGAGAGATTAGGACTACCATTTAGGCAGCCGGGACCGACGGCTCAACTTCTCCTCCGAAAGATGGAATTATTGCACACCGAGGTGGATAATGATATGATAACGAAACGTTCCATTTATCATCATAATCCTCCTCATTACATATGTACAAGCCAAGAGCTTATGTGGGCATCACTCTCTGCTAATAAATCCCGTCAGTTTCTGGCTCTTTTCCTCATAGATCGAACTGCTGTACGATCTTAGAGAAAGGCCAAAGATTAGTATTCTCGCTGTATATAAGTTGAAGACAGTTGTATTATTCATTTCACTGGATATTTTCAGCCCACAAAATAGTTTGACATCGCATAGGTTCGATTTTGCTAGGTTAAGCCAATGATCTTCAAATGGTTGAAAGATTGTCAGAAAATATTTCTGTTCAGTATGATTCGATGTTGAAATTTTGAAGCAAGAAAACTGAAGACCATCGTACGGTCATTAATGACTATTATTTCTATGAATTACCCGTACTTGAAGAACTTTGTCCGCTTTTCACAGGACTACTACTAGCTATTATATATTTACATATATTATATACTACTACCTATATATTTTCATTTAAAATCTCCCTTATCTCATGTTTTGTTCAGTGAATCCGATACTGTAATTACTATTTTTAAATGACGTTCATTGTAATAACTATCATGACCTAGAATTTAAGCGACATACTTTGTAATCTACATGAATAAAGTGAATATTCTATTCTATTCTACTACTAATACGAATAAATGGGCCAGGAAAGTCGTGTGAGGGTACCACACCACAATCATTTCTATTTTTTCTTAACAAACTGTTACTGTTTATTTATTCACCTGTAGGTCATGGCTTCCAATATGACAGGCTTGTTGTACTTGAGCGCATACTGCCTGGCAATCTGAGTGGCATTGTAGACGGCAAACACATCGTTTCCATCCACTCTGAGCGCCACTATTCCATAACCAGCCGCCCTAGCAGCTATGCCGTCGCCCTTGTACTGTTCGTCCGACGGTGTTGAAATTGCGAAACCGTTGTTTCTGCTGTGAACACCAAAATTAAAGTATTATTACAGGAATAGTGACAAATGGATTGCAAATTGAGCTGAGGGGAAAGTTCCATAGCTGACCACACCATTATCGATGTTGAAAAATCGATACAAACCAGCCAATATTAACCACTAACCAGCTATATATAATACAACAGCTGATTTCAACATCGATAATGGTTTTGTCAGCTATGTAACTTTGCCCTGAGCTGAGGAGACTTTTTATGTTTGAAGCAACATCTGTTTCATTGTATGAGGGAAATCGCAAAGTGTGTTTTCGCATAGTTGTTGTGAGCTTGTCGAACTTATCGAAATTCCATAGACTTGGTAAGATTTGGGTTCCATGAGACCATGATTATATTAGATGCGAGTGGACGTTCTTTAGAAATTTATTCTGAAGAATCATGACAACAATACGAAATAGATTCCAATACGGTACACAATTATGTGCACTATTTTTATTTCTTCAATACTTATATACTGTATATTAAAATCCCTTTGCAAAAACGTATGACAGCCACTGCGACCGTTATATTGGGCCAATTGAGATACGGTTTGCGCCAAAAGGAAGATTAGTGGTCCTTTATTTGAATAGATATAACTTCCGTATCGGTGTAGCGTAGCACATATAAGATAGGGAATACAATGTATTCCGATAGGGAAGTTACATCTATTCAAGTATAATGTGCAGGTTCTATTTGTATTTTAGAAAAAATCGTTCAAGGGGGAAAAATGTAAAATAAACTTAGCGCCTTCTCTCAGTTTGGAGGAAATATGTGCGCACCGCAATACTCTATACAACTATACGCAATACTCTATACTCTATACAACTATACCGCAATACTCTATACAACTAAAGCAATACTCTAATACAACTATACGGAGTTGAGTTGGTTAGTATATATTGGTCATTTATATACTTGTCATTATAGGTTTATTTTTATCATTTTCATTATTTTTTATTCCTATTCTGTAATTTCTACGATCGAAACTCACCAGAAAAATATGACCGGACACTCCAATGTGGCTGCAAAGTTGAACGCGGCATGCGCGTCGCCCTCACTGGCGGCACCCTCGCCGAAATAGACGATGACACAGCGCGGCTGATTGGTCAGTTTGAAGGAGTAGGCGGAGCCAACCGCCTGCGGCAGCTGAGTGGCCAATGGCGACGACAGAGTGACGAAGTTCAGCCGCCGACTGCCGTAGTGGATGGGCATCTGTTTGCCGCAGCCTCTGTCGTCACAGTTGCCGTAGCACTGCGACATGAAGTCGTCCAGCGAGTAGCCGCGCCACAGCAGCACACCTACAAGTTGGGTTAGGTTAT
The DNA here is from genome assembly GCA_017141395.1 of Laodelphax striatellus. Lineage (NCBI taxonomy): Eukaryota > Metazoa > Arthropoda > Insecta > Hemiptera > Delphacidae > Laodelphax > Laodelphax striatellus. The sequence continues at coordinate 8,515,128 of CM029536.1, forward strand.
AAGTTAGTTTAGGGCCTGGCCACACTCCTCCTTTGCTTGACTTCACTTCACTTAAGCCTGGTTTTCATTAGTAGAGTTAGTGGTAGAGTTCCCTGGGCAAGTACTTACTATCTTGTGAACTCTCCCAATGAAAACGTTCATAGTAGAGTAGAGTGATGGTAGAGTACTTGTTTTCAAGTACCAAGTAAGTAGAGTAGAGTTAGTACGGTAGAGTTAGTATGCTAGTTACTCTACCACTAACTCTACTAATGAAAACCAGGCTTTACTCGCACAGAATATCTATGTACCATATGAAATATAGATATGCTATGCGAGTAAGCGAAGCGAAGTGAAGTCAACAACGGAGTGTGGCCAGGCTCTTAGACATAGCTTAGATTAGGTTAAAGCTATGAGTTAGTTTAGACTTAGCTTAGATTGGACCAACATCATACTTCATGAGGAAGGAGATGCAAAAGAAGGAGAAGAAGAAGAAAAAGGGGAAGGAGAAAAAGAAAAAGGAGAGGAAGGAGAAGAATGAGAGAATGAGGAGAAGAAGAAGGAGAAGAAGATGAAAAAGAAGGAGATGAAGATGGAATAGAAGGAAAAGAAGATGGAAAAGTAGAAGAATGAGAAAAAGATTGAAAAGAAGAAGGAGGAGATGAGGAGGAGAAGATGGAAAAGAATGAGAAGGGGGAGAAGAAGGAGAAAAAGATTAAAAAGAAGGGGAAGGCGAATAAGGTGGAGAATGATAAGGAGGAGAAGGAAAAGAAAGAGGATGAGAAGGAGATGAGGAAGGAGAAGAATGAGGAGAAGGTGAAGAAGGAGGAGAAGAAAAAGAAGAAGGAGAAGAACAAGATTGTACGTAAATATAAATATTTTTATTTATAAATTATAAATATTGTACGTAGTATTTATTACAATTGCTAGGTAGGCTACTACAAAATTTTAGTTATAAATTCAGTAGACAAGCATGGACTTGAGTTTTGTAATGCAATTTGGTTATTTTTCTCTAATGAATGTCAGTAAAGAGAAAATTTCGCAAATTAGTTCCTTAATTTGTCTAACAAAACAAAAATACAAATGAATATATTATAATTTATATTTTATTAATACATGAATCTACTCACCTTTATTATAATAATAATTGGCTACTTCATCATCTTAAGAAGTATCAGCCATCCCAGCAACCTTTCCATTACAAACATGCAGACAAACACAAAACATTAAATTAGTTAACCCCTTATTATACATGTGTTGATACTGAGAGCATATTTTATTTATATTTATTATAATATTTCTACTGATATGAATGGGGCAATGTCTCCATGACTGATAGAATTGATTAACAAATTAAGAAATTCGATTATTTCATGATAGGAAATATTCAGATGAAAAGCGCCTACCTCAAGAAATCAAACACTTATTTCTTATACAATTTCTTATGCTCATTTCTTCATACAAGTAATCAAGTATAAGATTAATACAAACATGGGTATCATGTAGAGATTACATGTTAGGTAATCAGTCAAATAAACTGACTTTGTTTCATCAAAAAATCAAGTGTTCTACATTAACTTCATTGATCATTTGCCATCATTAGGAAAACAATGTTCTGCAAACATTCCAATTGCATTCAAGAAGGATGTTTTCTTCATACTTTCAGGACATGCTCATTATTATCCACCAACATATCCATACACACGAATTCAAATTGAAATCAATGCACTGCATTAAATACTCGAATACACACATTATTTAAATTTTCAATGTATAAAAATAATACAAGAAGTTCTCATGAAATTGAAACAAGCATTCGCATTTTTAAAATATGACTGAAAGTTTCAAAGAAAACAACAACCATTCTCTATGTCCACACTTGGTTGATTTTTGTGTGCTGCACAGTATGCTTAAGCATTAATAGCATGTTGTGCAGCACACAAAATCTACCAAGTGTGGACATAGGGAACAATTGAACAGGTGATTGAAAAATTCAACTAGAGTATTCCCTCCGTCACTTTATAGTTGATAATATTATTATGCACATAAAACAGTCAAGAATGCATCAATCAGTCAGTCATTCAAAATAATATTGATTTTGATTTTATTCCATCGATTACTTCCCAAAAACCATGCAAATTCTTTTTCAATTCCTGAGAAGCATTTTTTAAGCATTTAAATAGAATATCTCGTCAAAATCCAATCCAAACAATAACACAAAACCCTCGTTAGTAAACAGTCAGATGAAAAACAAAAACACACGAAATTTCAAACAATCAAAATATCAAGACAACCCTTGAAGGGAATGACATACCCTTCAAATTCAAAGACCTAATACCTTCAAATTCTATAGACCTTCAAATAGAATAAAAATCTTCATTATTTTTTATGGACTAAGCTTTTGGAGCCTGTTTCGGTGTCCATTGATTCCTCGGTATACCGACGTTCTATCTTGCTACAGCTTCAATTCTTGCTATATCCTTATATCTCTCTATAACTCGTGACATTCGGTTCAAGTAATTCGCCCACTTATATGAGAACGCGGTTGCCCAAAAGTGGATTAAAGATATTCTTAGACAATTCTTAAGAATTAACATTGTTAGTTAAACTTAACAGACCTTTGAGCAACTAGGACTATATTGGTTTGAACAAATAGGCTACCAACCTGATTCTCTGTACTGGGCGTAGACAAGATCGTCTGAGTTGAGTGCCGCGGCGCTGCCCATGTGAGTCGCCTCCTCGCCGAAACTGGTCATGTAGAACGAAATGCGACCCTGTCTCTGCGACTCGTACAGAATACGATCCATCGTGTTCAACAGTGTCATGCATCTGTACATTTCCACTGGAATTTTTGGGCCAAACTGAAAACAAGAAAGGAGAGAAAAATTCTTTATACACTTTATTCATAATACATACTTTGGGTGAAAACATTAAGCCACATTGTCACACAATCAAGCTTTCCATATTATAGGAAACCTATACATAGGCTAATAATGAATGAAATTGTTTGAAGCTTAAGCTTAGCCCATACATGGAGAATCTACAACTACATTATAACAAAATACAGGGGATATAACTATCTGATAAAGTGATAACAGATGAAAAATGCATGCAGCAGCTGAATTATTACAGGTAAATGAAAATCGAGAATACTGAAATGTAGGCTTCTCTAATTAAATTGCTTGGCAATATGCAGCACAATGTAGGAAGAAATATCAGGAAAATTACCCAAGACTGTTTAAATACCAAATTTAAAGAGTACCAATAATTCTTGTTAACTTAAAACAGTTCTTGATTGATATAAGTTACATCTATTTTATTTTTACTTCTTCAAATTGAGGTGTGAATAAAAAAGGCAAAATATTGATTAAAGTTGATTTGAAGAATTTTTCACAGATTCCTGATGCGTAATAAGAGTATGTTATGTTTCTGAAGGGACGGATTCTAAGATCCAAAGATCCTCACACGTCAACCGAAGCTTATTGTGTGTCCCTAGCACGTTAGTTGAGAAAACCAATACCTGTACTCTTTACAAGATCCAGGAGTTTTTCCCCTATGCGAATGGGACTTAATCACCTGGTTACTTGCAGCCAAACAGAGCCCTTCTCCTTGCCCCAAGCCTCTCGCAATCCAGTATGATATGCTTGGCAGTCTCTTTAGACTGATTGCAAAGCCTACACATCTGACTTTCATTTCTAAGTCCAACTGTGTGGAGATGTTTCCTGAAGTGGCCATGTCCAGTTATCAGAGCAATCAACTGCTTGACCCGACCTCTACCCAACCTCACCAGCCAGTTGGTGAAGTAAGAGCTTGTGTCTGCTAGCAGCCTTTTGCCAAGTGCTTGACCAGAGTGACCTTGCCATTGCTGGTGATGTAAGTCCCTAGACCATTTGTTTATTGTGTGAAAGGCAGTTGTTTTGCTTGTGCCTCAGCTTGGCTCGAAACAGATTAAGCTTGGCTAATAAGCGTAAGTTAGAATTTTAAAAATGAATTTCAATTATTTCTTAAACGATGATTTGATTATTCATAGTGTTTAAGGACTTGATACATTATATTTGAGGACTGTTTGAAGAACATGATATTTTACCTGTGGTTCTTGAGATTTGTCAATAATCCTGCCACTAAGATCCATGACTCTATAAGTTGGAATCGGTGCTTCTGATGGCTCAACAAATTCCAACTTATCAATCCAACGACCGCTCGTCTTCTCTTCAAATACTTCAGCAGCATTTCCACTGCTCAGCACACTGAAACTCTATAAAAGAAAAATTTTATTAGAATCCAAATATGAAATTCAGAGGAAAGTCCAACTTATTATGCCTGTCATCTTGATACCGATATAGATTTGACGACCTCTCCTGATGTTCCATAAACGATTTGTTTCATTAAGTGCATTATTTTTATTAAATATAAATTGATTGGCTACATTCCCTGGAAAACATTAATCAAGTCAAGTGCCACTTTATAAACAGAGTGCAGCCAAAGATCAAAAATGTAATTGGCTTTTTTTGTAAGCCAAGAAGAAACTGTAGAAGGGGAGACGAATAATTGGATACCAGATCGGGAGAACCAAAAAATAAAACAAAACACCGAGAAGTGTAAGATACACATTTTCATAATTATCATTAACATTATTACCAATGAGCAATGAGCCGGCTAGCACAACCATTCATAATAAAACAATGTGAAGGAAGTAAAAAATAAAAATCATCTCACATGTTGACAGCTTTATAAGTACATGAACTAGAACTAACCTATTTACCAATGGGTTTGGGAACTTGAAGTTTCTAGTAAAAATGAGTAAATTAATTGTATCTTACCCTTCTGAGTGTATGGCATCCATTTTTCTCGAGATAAGCCAACGACAATCTGGCCGTATTTAGAAAATAATTCACTTTCATTTTGGAAACAGATTAATTTACAATTGACAAGAAAGTGTGATATCGATGTAGACGATGACAATGACAAACATATGGCTAATTAATTCATAATGACGTATCGATTGATTAGCACTTTGATTTTGATAAAAACGTCTGAGAAAATGAATGAACGCGGGAACTTTTGACGTCATTGTGCAGGAAGTGAGGTTCGATTTGATCGTGCGACGCTCAACTCCAAAGCTTCATGGGAGTTTTGAGTTTGGTTGTACTTGGACGCCATGTCTGTTGTAGTTCCTGAAATGAACGTAGCTTTTGCTAGAGTGAGTGACACTATGGCGGACCGGGATGTCTCCTTGTGAAGATATTTTGATTACAAGACAAAGTGCAAAGTTAATTGTTTACTTTTTATGTGCATGAAACTACCTATCAAAAATTTACATTGAAGTGACAATAGTTGTGCAGTGGTTCTTTTAGCAACACTGGCTGTACTATCTGAAGACAACACTCGTATTGGCCGTAAGCATTACACTGTTGTAGCATAAACAACAAATAATGTTACTATTAACTTACAACTTATATTACAATTATTAGCTATTGATAGATTATTCTCATCCTGTAACCACACTTGAATATTTCCTAGTACAGTAGTATTTTTAATTGTCTGATTTTGAAAGTTTTCGCGGTCTTGTTATGAGTTCGTTACTAGCCTAAAATGGAAGACCTTGAATAACTTATAAAATGTTACCATAACTTTGAAAGTTGGCAATTAAACACTCTTATTGCCATTTTAATTGAATAATTACGTAGGCTCAAGTTGTTTGTAGACAGTGAAATAATAAAGTATGTAATGATATTGTCATTGGATCCCCACCCCCACTCCACCTGCCAGTTCATTGCCTTCAAATATGTTAGGTACGGTCAAATATTTGCTTTCGCTTTCACGAGTGCATTGGAAACATGGTATTTGGTTTAAATTGGCATAGCGGGAACTATTTAACAAATTGTGTACCTTGGCTTTTTCAAAATTAGGATTATTTCCAGAATTGACACTCAATGAAATGAGAAAATCATTAATGCCTTTTATTTGAAGTACAATAATCTCATTAGAACCATGCCGTGTCACCCTTATTTCTAGGTTAGAATATTCTATAAAATACGCTTTTTTCTTAATGGGGAAGATATTTGTAATTTAAAATTTCTATGTAAACAGAGATTCCCAACATTAATAATTAAAATCAGAGTTACCTAAGCCTACAGTTGAATTTTCTGTGCACCGTAAGATGATAAAATTGTAGAAGTTGAAATGCGGCTCTATATCTACAATAATTTTATCATAGCGTTCACTTGTTCGAGTCCTTACACTCCTCCCCCCTCTTCAACATTTATCCACGATATTTTGAAAGCGGATATTTCATGTATGTACTAATTCGAGTAAGGTTGCGAATACACGTTACACATGTGAACGACATTGTTGTCATAATTTGCATGCAAATGACAATAGCCAGTCTTCTAAGACGACTCCTCGGACATTGGACCGTTGGGAGGACCTACAAAGTAAAGTAATTAAGTCTATGCATGTATAAATTTGCCCCATGTCTATTCGCACCTTTAGTCAACTAAAATCTATATAATGTTAAAACCATTACATTTAATAAACCACTACCCAATCCAATGCCATATCACATGGCGTATACATTCTTTCATAACTCTCATATGTGTTGAATTCTATTTTCAATTAACCTTTTAAGATCAATGCCGCGTCACCCTCATGAGTCGATTAGTATTTTTATTCCTCCCCTCTATTGTCTAATAATTGAAAAGTGCTTCTATGTTCACTTACCTTCAAGGTCAAATATGTTTCCATTCACTGAAATTATCGATGTAAGTTAGTCTTAGCCCCTGCGCCCACTAAGCAACTGCTATCTGATTTCAATGAGCAACCCAGCGTTGCCAGATGACTTTGGCTGATAGGTTAGATTACCCGAAAAACAGCCAAATGTCATCTGGCAACATTGAGTTGCTGACTGAAATCAGATAGCAGTTGCGCAGTGGGCTAAATCTGCAATAAGTTGCAGGCTTGAAAAAGATAGGTAGCCAACTTTTTTATTTTCCCTTTCATTTCATCTAAATTTGGCAGATCAGTTACGTAGAAATTACATTTATGAAATATTGCAAGTTTTAATTTCCAATTTCTATTTTTTTGAGTGATCTTGAATATTCAAGAAAATTGATGAAGATTTTTATTAGATTAAGTAGAATTTGATCAAAGTATTATGCTTTCCGTCCCGTACTATTTTAAATTTGTAGCTGTTGCGTATTTGAACTACACTTACTATTTATTATGTCTTCATTATTACTCCCTTCCTCTTTTGTCATTGTGTGTATTATTCTTACTTACTTGTTACTTTCATGGTCTTCGCCAACAGTCATAAGGCTGCGGAAGTCGTCAGTCCATCTTCCCTTCGATAGGGGGTGCTTGTCTGTGAGCTCGATCTTATTCGAGCTGCGTTCTTTTGGCTCTATGTTATTTGCAACATAAAATAAAATGTATTTATATTTATGGATTTAAAAAAAATATTTTCAGGTTTTCCCATTTTTTTAAGTTAGTAGAGTATTAGTTTTTTATTTGCAATATAGCCCTACAGTAACACTAAAATTATTATAATAGAGGCAAGTACTGAACATTTTTTAAAATTTTTTTCTTTTAATTTTCAGTACTTGCCTCTATTATGATAATAATTTTACTATGTTACTGTAGGGCTATATTGCAAATAAAAAAACTAATACTCTACTAACTTGAAAAATGAGAAAACCTGAAAATATGTTTTTAAATTTATAAATATAAATACATTTTTATTTTATGTTGCAATATAGCCCTACAGTAACATATGTACTAAAATTATTATCATAATAGAGTACTGAACATTAGTATATCTTTTGAACTGTCTTATATTCTTATTTTCCTTTTTTATAAACTCGAGTGAAAGCCCTATTGTTTTATTTTAAAAAATAAAAGAAAGAATAAAAATTCTCTTATAGAAGTGATTTTATATTCAATAGGCCTATATCGATTCTGAGATTGATCTATTTTTTAGCGCTGTTCAATCTGAAGAATATTAATTTAATAACAATAATAATTGCCAGTAAAATTTATGAGCATTACAAGGCCTAAGTTTTTTACACTCTTCATTTTTTTCAAATAAAAAATCTCGCTTATTCTTACATACTAAGTAACATACAAAATAATATTATCAGCCTAATAATGCAAATCGAATTTATAATTTTTCGTTTACAATATAGGAATTTGTTGAGTAATTTGTTCAAAATTATGTTGTTCATTAGGCTATATTGAATTAATTCAAGTGTAAATTTGTTCAATTATTTTTCAAATTGCAGCAAGATACTTCATGTTGATTCAGTCACTACAATGTAAAATATCAATAATAAATACATCGCGTTCTATCCTTATTGTTTTCTCATAGGAAAACGACATTACTGCTCAATTAAGATGAAAATCCTTTGATTGTGGTTTGAACTTGTTGATTATTTATTGTAAACATTAATTAACGCTCTCTCGTTAGCACCCTCTCACTGTTTCTGATCAATTTTTGATCAGTCTTATCTGTGGTGATATTTTTATCACTTTATTCTACAATTGCAATCAATTAATTTAAGTTATCAATTTGCTCTTTATCAGAAATAATTGTACTATAGTATTTAATGAAATATTCCCGTTAATCAGCTAATATTATTCAATATTGTTATGATGTAATGAAGACCAACCTGAAATATGCAGTAGTTGACATTGATTGAATTTCATTTTTCTGATGACATTTGACCTAGTAAAGTGATTGAACTTTGGTGTGTGTGTATTTTGTCGTGGATCGTTTGCTTCATTGTTGCATTATAATATCGTTTTCATTTAGGCTATGTAAAACAAAAAATGTTTCCAAATAGAATAAATTATTGTGAAATTGACATTGATGTAGCCTATCTATCACCCATTCAGTGAAGATACTGTATTAATATCTTTGAAGTATAAAATATTGTATTTACCCAAATGAGAGAGATCTTTCTTATGTTTAGTAAACTTAGTAATATTGCAATTAATGATCTTGTTAAATTTAGCATTGTAGACTGTTTTAAAATTTTATGAAAAATAACACATTTTCATGTGAATTTCTAATATTTTGATGCATAAACTGCTATTCCAATTCCATTTCTGTTTAAATTAGCTATCTTTTCTTAAAAATACATGAAAATCATATTTTAAAAATCATATTGTTGAAAATAATATTGTCCAATGATTATTCCATGATATTAGTTTTGTAAAAATTATAATGATAACTATAAAATTTTGTTGCATAAACTAAAACCGTTTCAGTGATCAATAGACTGTTCATAATGTGTTTTCATCATAACATTTCATCAGTAGCTGGTAAAAAATTCTGATTAATTCTGGATTTGCTGATTTAGTCATATTGGAAAAATTAACATGTTAGCAGTTTTCAGTTTTTCATTTGAACCAGTTTTCAAGATGATTAAATAATAATATTATTATTTATAGAAACTGTTTTCTAGAAATTATATTACCTTATTCCAGTTTGTATCTAGATCTAGGTAAATCGTATGGAGAAATGATAACTTCTATAGGCAAATGAGTGTATTTTTACTAAAAATGCTTATTCACTCTAAGTGGAATTAAATTTGATCATGTTTCATAAATATTTGTTGAATTATTAATAAATTGCTAGTCAATTTTTCAATCTCGTTTCAATTGACAATTGACGGAATTTATTTTTTGACGTACTCTATAAAATGATAGGCTGCAGTTGAAACTGTACTGTAGCTTTATCGAACCATTTTGGAGAATTTTCAAGTCACAGATCACTATAAGTGATTATAATAATGTTATTCTAAATTGTCCACTGGCTCATCTCTTTCTATAGCGTCAGCTTCTATAAAAAAATGTTTTCCAATTCATTTTCTTGATAAATTAATAAAATAAATTTCAACTCTGGTAGATTGTATTGATAATTTTGTTGAAACTAAAATAACTAACCTTTATGGATATTGTACCGTTGGTAATTTCTTTCCTTCTCAAATATTGTATTTTCCCCTGATTTCAATCAAACTACACTATAATTATATCTTAATTATATTTTCGGCACACAATTTCTATTTTAAAATAGGCCTAATACAAGAATATGGATGGAAGGAAACAGATATAGATGTATGGGAAATAGATACATGGTAAACAGTGATTTGGTAACCTAATAAATTCGTGTTGAGACTCCTTGTGTAAGAGTAGTGAATTTATGAATACCGGTACTAAATTTTTGCGTATATGAATAATTTATATAGGGGTGTTCAACATGAAAGAGTCCTAGTTACTCAATAGTTTATATTTAACGGGGCTTAAGAAGAATAGTTTATTGCTAAATATAAACTGTTGAGTAACTGGGCCTCTTTCAAGTTGAACACTCTTAAGATTGCATGTAGTATTTTAACAATAGAGTTACATGTATAATTACAATGTATTAATAATTAGAGTATGAATGATTACAATGTATTATTGTATTTTTTCGAAGGTTGACAAGAGATGAGTGCAATGAGCGCTTCACCGGTTAAGCCGCCGATGGCTGGAGCACCGCCCCCGAGCGGTGGCCCCTCCCCCACAGCGGCTGCCAAAGTAGTGCCACCCCCGAGTGCTCCGGCTGCCGCCCCTGGCCCGGGTCTAGTTGTTGCACCGCCCCCGGGCAATTCGCCTTCCAAGACGTCCAACGTCGTCTCCAGTCCCAGTAAGGTAGTGCCACCCGCCAGTGGTGCAACCGCCTCTGCCACCTCCAGACCTTTGAGTCTGATAGCCGAACACAAGAACCAAGGAGCGGTGCCGCCTCCGCAGCAACAGCAGATTCCCGCCTCCGTTCAGCCGTTGCCCGCCTCTATACAGTCGCCGCCTCCGACCATTCGCAACACCCCCGAGAAGCCGAGGGATGCCCCTCAACAGCAGCCTGTTTCTTTGCAGGTTAGTTATATATTTTTGAAATTTATTGAAAGTTGGTCTATTATGTTGGGTTGCACCAAGCAAGATTAATTTTGATCCAGGATCAGTACAGTGCTAACCAAATGGAATCAGCTGATTGAAAATCGTTGATCCCGTTTGGTGCAAACCAACACAGTATTAAAGGTATAAAATTATTGAAGTACGAAAAAGGATATCTATTTAAATTATTTAAAAGATATTCCAAAATTATCCGAAATTTTACATCTATTCAAGCGTTGAGTTAATTGAGTAGTTTGAATTATGTCCGCTCCAGTCATGTATTCAATTCCATTCCGTCAAGTATTTATTTTTAATCCGGATCATCCCTCATTACCCACATTACAAAAATATTGGATAATAAAATAATAAAAAAAATACAAATGTTGAACTTCCCGTTGCACGAAATCATTTCTTTATTCAGTATGACTGTATAATATTTATTACGAAATATGTCTATTTAGATATTAAGTCATTGTAATAGATGATGATATTAGTTTTTAATCTTCCCAAAGAATCTATCTGTACCCATCTAATATCGTATATTTGTACTAGTATTAGTTTTGAATCTCCCTAAAGAATGTATTTGTACCAATCTATGGTATTCATTTGTTAATTTCTTGTGGTCAGATAAACAAGCCAACGCCGAACGGTATGACACCCGAACAACAACAGCTGACCAACAACACAGCCATTTCGCTGACAATGACGTCATCGGGGGCGGCACCGCCCCCACAACAGCCGCCCTCGCTCCCGTTTCCGTCATCAGCCGCCCCCGCTCCAGCTCCGGTCGCGCCCGCACACCTGAGTCCGTCAAAGCCGCCTCCGGTCGCCGCCCCCGCCCCCGCCTCCGGGCCAGCAGCGCCTCCGCCCCCGGCCAAGCCGCCGACCGAGAATCACGGCTCTCCCGCCAAGGGGGCTTCAGTCGCCGCCGTTAATGCTAGCGCCGCCCCTACGCCTTCCAATACAGGTTAGAAAATTGCCTTTCTTTCAATAAAATACTTGGTAAATTAGTCAGTCGATTTCCTAGTTATTGTTTTGAAAATTGTGGTTTTTGTTCATTTGCATTGATATGATATATTGAATCTATTATAATGAGAAAGTATGTACGACGAAATAAGGTTTTTATTTTATAATAATGTAAGGTGGGATATATCTAACTTTCGTAAGATTATTATCAAAACATTTTTTAGCACTTCCAAAATAAGATTACTAGTGTTATGGCAGTGAGTTGTAAAAATACTTGCTATAAATGTATTATTTATTAAATTCATTTATTAAATAGATAATTCATCGATTCTTTACCTAAAGTTTCAGAAATTGGCAACGTGTATTCGAACCTTAACATTGTCGTACAAACAAATTAATACAATAGATATTCTTATTGTCTTTATGCAAGTCTTCTAGTCGTCATATCGATATAACAACGCCAAGTTCTGAATTATCACCCAAAGTGTTCAACTATGTTGTTGATGGTATACAAATTTAAAACGATGGTTTTGTATTAACAAATATACAAATATAAATCAACGACACTCGATTATTACGACTATTATTCAATTATCACTCGAATTACAATGCTGAATATAATTTTTTGATGTTAATAATTTGTAACGATGGTTTTGTATGAACAGGGTCAACATCAGCTACACAGCCCACCAAACCTGAACAGCCTTCCCCGGTCGCCAGCAAGCCAGCAGCCACTTCTGACCAAGCAAAAACGAATAATGCCACTGCAGCTGCAGGACTACCCACTCCAGCCACAACCAACTCGTCATCTCCAGCATCGAAGACAGCGTCACCCAGTGCCGCCCCCAAGGCACCCATCTCTGCCGCCGCCCCCAAGCCGGTTCCGCCCCCGGCGCCAAACACAACAACGTCTCCCTCCAGCCAAAAGCCGTCAGCGCCGCCAACTCCCAGTCCTAATGCTGCCTCCAAGGTACTACACAGTGAACACTCAAATTGATTTATTCGTGTCTGTAAAAGTGTTACAGAACAACTGAACAAAATTATTATACAGAAGTATATTAGATTTTTTAAATTTGACGAATGGCGAATGAGTCTCATTTAACGTTTCTTTGGCAACGAGTAATGGCCCGTTGATTTTTATCAACTGCCTCTATGTAAAGAAAATTCAACATAAGATCAACCGTTGATATGATCAGCTAACAACGGTTACTATGACTTGTTATTTATAAATGTATTTTTTCATTTCATTCAAGTTCTATTCTGTCTATTACATTGTTCATTATTTAGAAAGAAATAAGGCTTTAATACACAGAATAGAACTTGAATGAAATGAAACAAAACATTAATGAATAACAAGTATAAGAAGTTATAGTAACCGTTGTATTATGTTACCATATTTATGGTTTATATGTTTGCAAGTTGTTATGAGTTAGGAGCGAATGATACCGACACCAATACATATGTATTGTTTTGTAGCATTATAACAGTGTATGTCTAGTATGTGAAACCAACTTGGATCCAACGTAATCTCTACCAATAACCATAATACCATATGCCAAGTAACCGTAACCAATTTCTTCTCCCACAGCACTTTTATAACTTGAAAAGTTGGCGGATGGAAGTAAATAATTTAACTTTCACGCTACAGAGAGCGTTATTTGAAAAATGTTCAATTTGCTAAGTTATTTCTAATGATCATTGTTTCATTGGTGACGTTTACTTATAACCTTTCTCAGCCACTAGTTATTTATTTCATAATCTTTTATTCAATCAAAAATAAAATTTCAAGGAAAGAAAAGCAAGCGTTAGCCCAAAACCTCTTCTATTCCAAAACGTTACTCGAAAAATGTCCAAAGTCAGGTTGTCCAAATTCTTTTGATCACTCACACAATTTACACTCCAAAACGTCAACCATAAGTAGATTATTATTTTGAAACCGGAAAGGTTGATAGACACGACAAATAAACAATTAGAAGTTGAAAATTATTACAAATATTGAATGAATCTTGAAAAGTTTTTTAAATTAATATAAAAAATTATAATTATTGTATTCAATTTTCTATTATTTTGTTTCGTACTTTATTCATCTATTATATTGATTCTTTTGTATTTGTGGATTGGAGTAAATTATTTTATTTCGAAATTTCAGGTTGCCACACCTCCTCAGCCAACCCCAACCCCGGCTGCCGCTCCCAGCCTTCAATCGCCGCCGCCCGTGGAGGCGGGCAGCAGTCCTGTGAAGGCGGTGCCGACAAAAGCAGCGGTGGAGCCGCCTCCAGCCACCCCCGTGGCAGCTACACCACCGCCGCCCCCAGCCACCAAATCCGAAATGAAGGTGGCCACCATACCTCGCGGCAGCAAACGGAAACGCGAACCAAAGGTAATCAGCTGTTCATTTCCAATTACCCTCATAAATTGCTGGCAACGTTGAGCTTCCAGTAATCCAGTTAGAGGGGGGCCTAAACTATTGACCAACCAAAAGTCACCCAATTAAGTTTTTAGACAGTTTTTGTTATCATATCAAATTAATGTTATGGAATTGAATGGGGAAAAACGCAAAGAAACACTTGGAAGGTGGGTTGAAAATATTGTAACAGTTACAGTTAAGCCTGGTTTTCATTAGTAGAGTTAGTGGTAGAGTTCCCTGGGCGAGTACTAACTAGCTTGTGAACTCTCCCAATGAAAACGTTCATAGTAGCGTAGAGTGATGGTAGAGTACTTGTTTTTGGTAGAGTAGAGCGGGATAGCACCGTGGGATAGTACTCTACCACTTGCCTTCCCCCACCACCGCTTCTCACTCTACTCTACCACCACTATCCTAATGAAAACAGTCTCGAGCTAGTAGAGTAGAGTCTGCTAGTAGAGTAGAGTCATTTTAAGGTTAGATCTGTTCACTAGACAACACACTTTACCTACTATTCTCAATTGTAGTGAAAACAGCTACTCGACCAAGTAGAGTAGAGTTAGTATGCTAGTTACACTACCACTAACTCTACTAATGAAAACCAGACTCCAGTGAGGAATAGCTTGACCTACATAAATAAATGAATAAAATTAGTTTTTCTCGATAAATATTCTTTTTTTATACTATTTATAATAGGCTATAATATAAACATTTGTAATAATTATTATTAATTTGATGTTGGTTACAGACTCCGGTGGCATCAGAGTCGCCAGTGGCGGCAGCGGTGAAGAGCAGCGAAGCGACTCCGTCAGCTGACGACAGAAAGTCGAAGCGAGTGCGCCTGCCGACGCAGCCCTATCAGAGTCCGATTCCCGAACTGACGCTCATCGCCAAAATGAACAAGCCGACGCCCGTCAAGCCGGTCGACGAGCGACTCATCGCCTTCTACAAGTCAGTCCAAACATACTTTGTTTTCTACAAATAATAGCGCACAATAAATAATTACAGCGCACAAGCCTAGCTTTGCTGATGTATGCAGGTAGTATTAAGAGTAATTTATTGTTAATATTATATGTGTATCATTCATTAGAAAATGTATTGTTGAATATTGTATTGTATTATTGTTGTGTGAAATAAATTGATTGATTGAATAATAATAATAATTCCGTGTAACCTGGCTGGCTCAGGTCTGGTGTCAGAGTTTTCAGGTCACTCCTGATTAGTACAGGGTCTCTGACGTGACTTAACGACTGTTTTCTACAAATTCATTTCTATTAATACACAGATCATGACAATGTGATTTGTAAGAAACCAACAGGCTTAGCTCAAAACGGTTTCTCTCCCGAATTATAGCTATATTCATTTAATTTGGCGGATGGCGAATAACTTTCATTTAACATTTCTATGGTAGCGGGTGATGTTCTGTTGATTAATTTTTTAAATATGTTTTTTACATGTTATATACAGTATTTAGTATAAAGTATATACAGTATACACAGTACAAAGGGTATTTACAGATGAAGAACGAAAGAGAAGATCAGAACGAATGAAGAAGTACTGGACAATGCGAAAGAAAAAATTAAGAAAGACCAGGAAATGATTGATTTAAGTGGTCCAATGAGGCCGTAAAAGCAAAATAATAATACAGTATTTATGTAAAAAAATTCAACAGAACATCACCCGTTACCATAGAAATGTTGAACGAAAGTTATTCGCCATCCGCCAAATTAAATGAATATACCTATACGTTAATGTAGTCTGAAATTAGCTTACGTCGTTTATTATTGTTATTCGCGCCCCCCATAACGAAAGGGGCTCAATTCGAAGGGAAATATACATATAAAACGTTTGGTTTAAAAAACAAACAAATTGGGCACGTGTAGAAAGACGTAATTTAAAAGTATTGAATCTAATGGAGAGCATGCCAAGACCAAAATCAAGGGAGGCCACTTTAGCATCGACAATCACAGCCACTCTTGCTACCTACTAGCATAGGTTAGTTTTTAGTTGAAGGGGTTGAGACCGGTGAGAATTATGGTGATTACTTGTGCGAGAGATATTATATAAATTATTCTTTCTATTTCAGAAACGAGTTTCTTGCCGTGCGAAATGCTGAAGGTGGTTTCTACATTTGTCAAGCGATGCAGAACATTTACAAAAGCAGCGCAAAGATCAAAATTCGCTGGCTGTCTGAGGAAGACGGCAAAGGCGTGTATTCCCCCGACTTCTACGACACAACCGGTACTTAACTTGAATCAATTGAAAATATTAACAGCTAAGACATTGTATAACAAAAGTGAACCTTTTCCTGTTGGAGTTACATAAATTCTATTCCATAGATAGCCCATTGGAAGAATCATTTTACATCATGATACTTCTGAACGAGTATTTCTTGTGCGTTTGTTGAAAATTAAAATTCATGTATCTTTTTGGAGCCGGCTACTCCAAAATCAAGATCTTTCCAGGGGGCTGGAGAGTACAAAGCCTTTTGAACTAGTTCAAAATCAATTTGTGTTATTGTGCGTAGACTATGTGAGTACTGTTGTCAGAACTACTTGAATCGTTATGGATGAACTTTAGTTAATTTTTTTTCTGAGTGAACTGAAGATAATGGTTAATTTTTAAAACTAGTCTCAAAAAATTCTATACCATTTCTTATTTGTGTCAGACACCTTGATATTTCAAAAGAACTCCAGTCTCGAATTGAAGTGTCGATTCTCTTGTAACTCCGTACTCTTTCGGGAGATGTTTATGGCAATATGCATTTCCTAAACTAGACATGAATTTATGGAATACACACAGAAAAAGATGAAGATCAAAGCATTTTTCCAATTCTTTTGTGAGTTTGACCAGAGAATTTGAGTTTGATATTTGATTTTTCGAGGAGAAAGTTTTTTTAAAATTATTTTGGAGTATTGTGAATTTAGAGGAGAATAAATATAAGTGTTGGATGTAAACCCAAATTCTCGGAATAATTGAATATTGTACACCTCAATTATTTTTGTTATAGCTAAAATTGAGCTATATCCATTGGAAAAGTTTCAATTTTTCGACTAGAATGTTTCAACAAAATTTGAAAAGCACATCAAACACCGTCGTTTATTGATTTTTTTATCTTCTCACAGATTTCGATTGTATCCTAACAAACTTGAACATGCAGAAACTGGAAAAAGAGAAGTTCCGTCTTCCCGAGGTTGAATTGCAACGCACAGAAAGCATACTGAAGAGGGCCATTGATGTGGAAAAAGGAGTTTCTGAGAAACCTTCAGTAACCGAGGAACATCCAGATGGACGTAAGTTCAGTTTTTGTTAAAATTACTCATTCTATTATATTACTTCTTGGAAAGAGTCATTTGTCTTTTATCCTGATATCATTAATTCTAATTCATTTCTTCTTTGTTTCCATTATTTTCAAATATTAGCTGTCGCTTTTGTTATTGAATTGTTATAAAATTTTAGAAGTCTTGTAGAACAGCGAAAATAGTTTAATTCAAAGCAGTCTATTCTATCAATGTCTTGTGTGTGTACGCCTTTATCTTGTTTCACAGGACTTCTAATATTGTATGAAACAGGCCCCTGGTTGTATAATTTAATAATGTTTTGATACATCTGAGTCTGTGGCAGAATGGGAACCCTTACAGAATAGATATGTATATAGATAGCATCAATAAAGTCAAATACTTGAATTTTTTTCAAATTACTAAATGTAATATTTATTGTCATTTACATTATTACAGTACATTATTTAAACAATAAATTTATAATAAATTGAAATTGGAATTGAATGGAAACTCCTTCAAAGTTCAGGGATTGAACTTCAATTCAGATAATGATCTTAACATGAATAAACGATCTGAAAAACCTCTCCATTCTTATATTGTAATACATCTGTATCTACGACCTTGTAGATAAACTTTCAAACGTTTAGATAAGTTTTCGAAAAGCTGAAATGATACTAAAATCGCAGATTATTAATTTAATCAAACCTCTGTTGCTCTTGCTTGAGTTGAGCTGTTCTTATTCATAAGTGATCATTGAGTCAACATGCTATAGTGCTTTTCATCCTCGAAGGCATAAACTACTATTATACATTGCGCCTCGTGATTATCTGAAAATTCTTCTAGATGTTGTACTCGTGAAGTATGAAATGAAAATTGAATTTATTCTGCGTTTAAATTTATAAAACTAAAAAATATATAATTATTCAATTTTTTCATTCACAATTATACTGAGCAATCATCCCTACAATAGGTCACTGCTATGTCATTTTATTTGTTTCTGTTCAGTCGATCTATCGCTGTTCCGCGACGAGTCGCAGCTGAAGAAGAGCGCCCGCAAAGCGGCAGCGGCAGCAGCCAAGAACAGCCTGGAGACGCCGAAAAAGAAGAAGAAGCTCGGCCGACCGCCGACGGCGTCCGCACAGAAGTCGACGCGCACCTCCAAGCGACGCGGCCGCGGAAGACCCGCCAAGGCAGCCGCCGCCGCCCACTCGGACAGCGACGAAGAGGAAGACGACAACGAAAAGGAGGAGGAGGATGAGTCGGAAGAGGAGAGCAGCGAAGAGGAGGAAGAGGAGGATAGTAAGAAGAGGAAGAGGAAGGTGAGTTGAAATCGCTGAAAACTCTTTCAATTTATTTCTTGAACAATCTGTATTTCTATCAGTGTACTGTATTATTTTGAGGTACTGTGCTAACTGGGCAAAAAGCATATCAGTCAAGTGAAGACTTGAACTAATTTTAGACTGCATTTTTATTAACAATTCAATTATTTATTTCTTCAAAACTACTTGACATACATAATTGTACAGAATCAATTTACAGAATGAGTATTCATAAATTCCTTAAAGTGCAGTATAGATTTGTAGGTCCATGAATAATTTTATGAATCATTACAACACTTATATACATCAAACCAATATTACAGGATCTCCAACTAACACTAATATTACGTTGCTGCACCAAGCAGGATCATCTGATTCAAAATAGTTGATCCTGGTTGGTGCAACCAGGCAACCAAAAGATTTTCGGAGTGATTAGCAACATGTGCGTTACTGCATTTTGTAGTCACAGTTACATGAAACTAATGCATGTTTCAATGCATGGATGAATGCATTGCCTCTTGATTTATTTAGATACAATAAAGGCCGTTTCAGACCAGCGTAGCGTCGCTTGAAATACGCTAGTTTTTCATTGAAAGCCCGGGACACGCATATACAATATTATGCTCATATATCAACTGTATGAAATCTAAATCATTACAACACTTATACAATACATCAAACCAATATTACAGGAACTCCAACTAACACTAATATTACGTTGCTGCACCAAGCAGGATCAATTTTGATCCAGGCTCAGCTCAATGCTAATCAAATTGGATCATCTGATTCAAAATAGTTGATCCTGGTTGGTGCAACCAGGCAACCAAAAGATTTTCGGAGTGATTAGCAACATGTGCGTTACTGCATTTTGTAGTCACAGTTACATGAAACTAATGCATGTTTCAATGCATGGCCTCTTGATTTATTTAGATACAATAAAGGCCGTTTCAGACCAGCGTAGCGTCGCTTGAAATACGCTAGTTTTTCATTGAAAGCCCGGGACACGCATATACAATATTATGCTCATATATCAGCTGTGTGAAATCTAAATGCATTGAATTCAATGTCTGAATAGCTTAGCGGTGTCCCGGGCTTTCAATGAAAAAGTAGCGTATTTCAAGCGACGCTACGCCGGTCTGAAACTGCCTTAAGAAAACGAGAGATTTTTTAAATGTTGTATCGCTTTTCAGGTAGCAGCAACGCCAACAACGAGCAAAAAGAAAGAGGCGGCTCCTTCAACAGCTGGGCGAGGACGGAAGAGAGGGGCAGCAGTTACTACTACACCTGTCGCGGCGGCAACCACCTCCAAACGCGGAGCGGCGTCCACTCCGGCTGCGACCAAACCGCCAGCCGCAACCACAACGGCAGCGGCCGCAGCAGCTAAAAAGAAGTCAGAACCAGCTGCCGTGAAAGCGGTGGCTGCGACCGCAACCGGCAAGCGGAAACGATCGACGTCCAATCCGCCGCCAACGCCGCAGCCGGCCGCCGCTAAACGCGCGCGTAAAACGGACGCCACAGCGGCATCTGTGTCGCCCGCTGCTGCCGCTGCCGCTGCTCCAGCCAGCAGTAGTGACGAGAAAGCGTCGAAAACGAGAAGTGAGTAGTAGGATGAAGGTGTCCATGTGTGCTCTACTGTAGAGTTTGATTATTTGAGGTGTTCTGATTGCTGTTGAGCTCTTTTTTTACTGAGTTTGTTTTTATACATAGTGTATTAGATCGAGGCGAGGTTGATTGTAAAATTAAATGTTTTGGTTACTGTTGTTGTACTAGTAGTCTAATTTTGTTGAAATCCGCGAAAATTAATATTTGTCTATATTATAGACATGTATTATGTCTATAATATTTAATTAATACAAGTCTTAGCGAACTCAGTATTAACATTTTTAAAATTAATTATGCTCAAATAGGTTGTCTATCGGTTTGCATCTAGCTTAAATAATTTAGTTGATTAATCAAGTCGAATAACAGTAATAATTATTGTAGTTGAATGTTTTGGTTACTATAGTAGTATTAGTCTAATTTGATTGAAATTTGACAAATAATACCTGCGTCAAATTACATCGAATTAACAATATCATTAACATACCATTATGTATGGTCAAAGTGGGTTTTCTGTTGTTTGCGCAAAGTTCATTGCAATTGTTTTTCAGTAATTGATCATAGTTTCTAGTTATTGTTGTAGTGTTCTAGTTTTGTTGGAATTTGATGATTGAATATCTACTTAATAATAAGTGAAACTAGTCCAAACTTTGATTAACGTTTTTAAATATTGTAGTAGTTTTCTAGTTTTGTTGGAATTTGGCGAATCTGAATCTATTTCTCACAAGTGAAACCAGTATAAACAAGTCATTGATTAACGTTTTCATTTATTGTAGTCGTTTTCTAATTTTGTTGAAATTGGAGAATTAGAGTGGACCACACGAAAATGAAACACTCAAGGTTAAAAATGTATTTTGTCACAGCCACCCCACCCTTCTCTCCCAGCAGGGTTGCCTATTATGTATAGAATATAGAGTGAGGGGTGGAAGACTTTGTCACTATAGTGGCAACAGTGCACAGTGGATCGTGTGACCTTGATCATTTCATTTTCGTGTGGTCCACTTTAATACTTTTTTCTCATAATTGAAACCAGTAAAACAGTATTTGGTGTATGCGTGCGTAGTAGAGTAGTGCTAGGTCGACTGTGAGCTGATGGCTGGGACATTTCCAGTGGATTGTATTAGTTTTTCGTTTTTAGTTTATGTTTTGGGGGTTTTGCGTGTTAGAAGGGTCTCGCATTTCTTTTGGCAGCTGTCCTTTCTCTAGTGTTTCCGGCATACAGCGCAGGTATTTACTTGTGTAAAAGTTTTGACGAAAATTTACAGGTACGGTGGTGGGGGCGGCTGCTAGCGGCAGTACAGCGACAGCGACTCCAGCTATTGACAGTACAAGTGCAGCGACAGCTGATACCTCGCCCTCCTCCTCCAATGCGGCCAAGGACCGCGAGCGTAGAGCTGCTGCTAAAACGCGCAAGAAGTAGACGACAAGTCAAGTGTAGTGTGTGTACATATACAGTAATTTTATTATGAAATGAAGACAGTAATTGGGTATGCAATACACAGCAGCAAGAATTATATATAATATATATATAAGTATGGAACAATTCGAACACTTGATCCGTGGTTGATCCACGTATAATTTTACAACTTTGATGATTAATTTGAGAATAGTTCAATCGTACTCCTCTCAAGCCTATTTTAGTAACCACATACTTGTATCACAACAGGTTGCAACTCACCTGACCCAATCCTCTTGTCACAGAGGAGGGAAATCTGACCTCTGTGCTCTTGTGTAGGTGAGAGTTGCAACTTGTCCCATTTGTGGTAATGGAAATTGGTCCTTGAAAAAAATGAGTGTGCACCTGATTCTTGATAAGCTTTCTAGATGATTTTAGTTGTCGTTCAGTGAGATATTGAATTGTTTCAATCGTGGGGAAAAAGTGATTTTACGGATTTTTGATTGGTGTTAACCGTACGTGTTTATTGTTGGCTATTTCCAGGTTAAGAATGAAAACAATGTTCTCCCTTGCGGATCCATTATTCTGTATTTATGCAGTATAAAATGAAAACTTAGTGCAAATATGTAGAACTCAATAATTCAGTGAACGGCAATAGAAATAATTTAGAGAGAAAATTATCAAAAGTCTAGTGCACAGTTTTATTTAATAACTATCTTTTCCCCCCTTCCCTGTTGTTTATATCAGTCTGTAGTTATATTATCCTGAAACCCTCCCCCCTCCTACTCCGCTACCATTAACCTCCTCTTCAATGCTAGCACAGCACCTATCGCAGAAAGAACGCGGGACTAGTTTTTATGATCCACCATTTTTGTTGATTATAGGGGTTCGTTTTGTGAAATTTTTGTCCTGGAATATTGAAGAATCTCTCAATTTGTTCAGTGTGTAGCGACACCATTTCACTGTAGTTGGAACATGATTGATCGCAGTGAAACATTGCTTGCTTTTTATACGCCTGTCTTCCGGTAGTGGATAGTTGAAACTGGTTCAACTCGAGAGAAAACTGTTTCATATCTATTGAAAAATACCTGAAATTTAGTTTCTTCAGGAGTCAAAAATAGTTGAATAAAACTTATTTTGAAGTTTAGAAACAGTTATATCAAAAACTCAGTTGATTCGACTAGTTCGTTCGCGGATCAATATTCAACAAGGTCGTAATAAAAAACTTAATGTTTGTGGATTAATTTAAAATTGAACCATTTTCTCCTCTATTTCAACCTTGGGGTTATTCTCCACTATTCCAAGACAGCTTTCACAAGACAGGCCTCAGTATATTTCATTATGAAGTTAGTAATCCTCTTTGTTTTTATTCAACTCATTGTAATGTTTATGATGGTCATTCATGCATGTGAGGTTTGAATTCATCACGTAGGAGATGAAAATTGTTTAAAGAGAGTAGTGCTGACAGTCAAGCTGATTTGTATTTACTGGAAAAATGTCTAAATACTCCAATAGTTATATCTATAATTTGTCAAATAAAATAGGTTGAGCAAAATTGATATTCGTTTTTGTATTGCTTTACTGAACTGGCAGGATTAGTTATTTTGGTATAAACCCTACCAAGATTGAAAAAATTAATATAGTTCTTCGTCTCATTTGCAACGAAAGTTTGAAATTGAACGAAAAAGGAAATTTATTTAAAATTTGAAACATTTCTTTCAAGTGTATGCCAGTACAAATTTTTTTTAAATTATGAGTTAACCTATCTTTTGGCGCAAAGCGCATCAAAATCTCAGTCTACATTTTCATAAAAGATAGTAATTTTTTACTATATTCCATGTAATAATTCGAGCAACAGACAACCTACTTGACGAATTGAAACCTCATTTTTGTGAACATTATTGCAAATTATTATTGTTCTAGTAAAAAAAATTGTCGAAGAAAGGTCACCTACAAACTACAAAGAGTGAATTACATTGATTCGATTATTTCAAATAGTTTCATAACAAATTAATAAATTATTTTAGCTTTCATAACATTTATTCGAGTGCAAGCAAATACGGTGCAATAAATTTCTAGTTGTATGAAAAATTCAGGGAAAATTCACGGCTTCCAATCATATATGCAAAATTTATCAGTTTTTTGGAAAATTTGGTTTCAAATGCTCCCGCGTTCATCCCATATCTGACGACCAATCAGCTGTCAGCTGGAAATTAATCGACCAATCACAGTTCGTTTGTGTCTTTTCTTCATCTACTTTGTAATTGGTCAAAACTACAAACTGTGTGTAATAAGACGAATGGATCTATGTTAAGTGTAGAATAAAAAAGTAGAGATACTTTAGTGAAGCAAAGTTGTTGATATTTTGTTTTTTCTTCTTAACTTGACAACCAATATCATTAATTACCTATTTAGTGACAAAACTGGTTTTATAATTTTATGTACTGTATGGTACATAGATCTGTTCAAATTTTCTATAATAACCACAGTAATAGTTGCGATCTTCGTGTTCAATCATGTATAAAATATTGTCAGTTGCAGGTTGCAGTAAAAATGTACTTCGATAATGGTTATCTATTTTTATTAGTCAGCTTTTTGTGTAATTTTTCTTTTGTTTTCAATCAGGAATTCTGTTTTAAACCCTATATTGATGCCATGTAAAATGAAATAAATGTTACGTATATGTTTTTGTTGAAGATAAATTTGATTTTGAGATTTATATTTTAAAAATTTGATTATTATATTATTATAATACATTAATATTATGAAAGAAACACATATAGTATGATTATATTAGTATTAGCTGTTTTTTATTTGCTAGAGTACATATTGATAGTAAGAGTATTTTATCTAACTTCTAGTAAAATGTTTATTTTTAAGATTCGATTTGCAGCCGTCTACGGATTTCTAATATCGAAGACTTTTTTTTTAGTTTTGATTATAAATACAATAGCAATTATTGTAGGCTATGTTCTTCGATCAATGTCAGCATTATTCTGAATACAATTATTGTAACTATGTGTTAGTTCATGTATATGTTTAAATTATTGTAAAATTGCATTATTATTAAAAATGTTTATTTTATTTTTATATCGTTCAAGTTGAAAATTTTCTTTTAATAAACTCATTGAATCTTGTATGTGATCAGGTTTTAAACTTGCGAATGATGCCAATTTAACAAACATGGTCATTCTATCCTCAATTAATTTGATCTGATAATAACCTACATAAATTCGTTTCCCAATTTCAGAATAGTGCTGTATTTTATTCTAAATTTTGTTGCAATTTGTTTTTATATTCTGTTCTCTCGGATCATTAATTACCATTGTTCAATCTTGTCAGAATAACAATTTTCTATTATGTTTCCAAATGTGCATAAGTAATTTAAATCCAATACTGCAGGAGCTACTAAAAACGTTTTAGTTATGGGATTTCAATAATGAATAAGTTCATAGCATTCAATTTGATTCAATAAAATGCAATTCCATTCAATAACTGTAAAATGATTGTTAATATACAATTATTGATAGTACGTTAGATTATATTTAGACAATAGTGTAGGACTTGTTTTTGTTATAAAATCGGATAATAAGATGATGATAAAGAAACTGGCGTAGTGGATGAAGATTTCAAAAATATGTGAATCACAACAAAAGTGACTAATAAACATTTAGCATTTTCATCATCATAAAAACGATTTATTATTATACATTTTTTTGAAAAATTATTCAAAACCTTAGTAAATTTTTCCTAGTTTGGTTTGGAGATTGGAGATAATGAATTTCTTCAGGGCCCAATTCTTATATCTGTACATAGAAGAATAATTGTAGCGAAAATTAAAACCATTACAAAGCATAAAAAATGTTGAACAAGTGAAAACAAACAAAATTTAAATATAAATCACATTTAGTGTTTTCTCAGTGTAATTTTTCGCGTTATTTAGAACAAAAAAGTTACTTTTCTATGCGTGCCAGTGTATTATGCATTATAAGATTTTAAACTTTTTAAAATTTCTACTGATACAATCCACCATCGAGGGAAAAAGTAGAAGATTCTTGATGAATAGAACATTTAATCTTTAACGTGAGTGAAATGAATGTTATGATAGTGCATTTAAATGAATCAATTTTTTTAAATTGTGCGAGACTCCGTTTTCTAATAATCTTTTTTTCGTATCTATGAAGGGATTTAGACACAGTTTGTTTACTCAGATGAATCATAAAATACGGATTCCAGAATCTTGAATTCACATTTTTAATCTGGCTTGGACATAGATTGCTCATGTAGTAAAAGTGTCAGGCCATAATTACTTTGAAATCAAACACATAAATGTTAGATCTATTGCAACCATATAATGGCATTTTCAACCATTTCAACTTCTAATAACCCATGTCGGCTCTTTTATACGTTTGCAATCTTCATTTTTAAAATTACAATTCAATAGTGTAATTAATAAATTGTAGTAATATAGTTGAAATCCCTTATCCCACATATCTAGTTTTAATTTAATCTATTGAACTCAGCTCTTCCAATTGGCAAAAATTAGTCACTGTGTACAATAATATGACTGTATTATTCTTAGACTGTAGAATTTGTTCCCTTCTCATCAAAATTTTTATTATGATGAGTGAAGCTTAATATTTTCAGCATGAATTTCGGTTGTTTGAAAATATTGTTGAAAATTATTTTTCAAATTGATTGATTTGAGGATGTAAGAACCATATTTTATCTTTTCTGATCCATTATCGTGTGTAAAATTGTTGTTCAATTTGAAATGTCTGGGTGAGAATGTTGTATGAAACTATCACATTTATTATTTAATGTCATGTATTGTGTATTTTTAAATAAATTTAATGAAAAGTATATAAATATTTATATATATAGAAAGATTATATAAAAATATTATTATCATCAGCATTGATTGAATCAAGTTCAAGATTGTAGTAAAAAGTACAAAGGGTGCAATTAAATTTGACTCTAATGTGATTCTTATGGAATTCCAAATCCTTTTCTTAATCCCCTAAGATACTATCATAATAATGTTATTTATTATGATATTATCGTCGCGATCAATATATTATTACAATCTTGGCGGTGTTGTATCTAGTTTTATCTTGTGAATTTTTCGTGATGAAATTTCAAACCAATAAATTTATAAATTTTTATGCTTCTGTTAATTGAAAGTCTTGAGATCTGTGCTTGATAGCAGGCCGAGTATTTATGTATTGGAACCATGTTTGACATCAAATTGTATGTGTTTATATTATTAGATGTGCACTGCACATAATTTATGTGAAAGTTCATGCACTAAGATGGCAATAAACGATTAAGATATTTTAATTTCTTCTCAATGTAATCAAGCTGTTTCACATTCAACTTTACAATATATTTATTTTAATTCTAGATAGGGTACTCAAATCACGCTGAAAAAAGCTTCCCAGTTTTCCCTGTACCACTGGTATATTTCAACAAGGAGTTTTGTGATATTAGCAAATACAAAAAACCTACGTAATTCGAATAAGAACCATGATAAACCCTGTTGTTGAAAATATCAAAAATTTTCATTTGATATAAGTCAGAGCTATGAGCAGTGATATATAGACTAGAAGGTAGCCAAAGTATTTTGCTTTAACGTGCACTATCCAGATTTTGATATCATCCCTATCTATTTACTTGATGTGGATCCATGTCCTTTTTCACTTGTTCACAAATTGTTAATCTTAGAAGATTATTATACTTTGAAAGTGAAATTTACTCACAGTTGTTCTGTGAACTCACTTGCGGAGTTCACTGTGCAACCACGTGTTCTGAGGATGGACGAACAGCAGTCCGAAATGGCTATTAACCAGCGACCACATAATACAAATAATAATAATTTGTTAATAATAATCATAATTTGTATTATATGGTCGCTGCTATTAACACACTTCTGTGAGTAAATTTCACTATCAAAGTATAATAATCTTTTAAGCCTATCTATTTTTTCATTAATATTTTATTACTTGACTCCTCTCTCTTTAAAAGCACCTGGGTACATCATCACAAAACATACTTATAAAACAATAGCTATAGGTGCCTGTACTTCTTATGAATGATTATTCAATCTATGATTTTTTTGGAATTGAATTCAAAGCAAATAAATACGAGAATCATTTCTTTGTTGTTGAGTTGGCAAGTCAAAACTTTTTGATATCTGTTGAAAGAGTTTGAAGAGCAGTAAAAACGGATATTGCGGCTGCTACCGCAAGGCTGTGAAGCAGACAGACCACAGAGACAAATGTACACAGGACCGCAAATTATTGTGTACTAATCGACCGCAAATATTGCAGTCGGTTAGCCAAGTTACATACCGGTACCTACTTCTACTTTTATCTAAGTGGAAACTCAAACTATAAGTAGTGGAAACTATTATAGCTGGGGTTCTTTTCCATACTATCATGGGATAAAAACAAGGGCGGCTTGACAGTGGTGGCCCTAGAAGTTGCGGGGCCCAAGGCAAAGTTCAATAGCGGGGCTCTCTTAAATAAACTTGAACTGGAATTATTTAATTTTCCAAGCCGTGGTTTACGGCTGTGCGGGGCCCCAGGCGCCCCCTTTTTTGCTTTCATATAGGGCCGCCTCTGGCTATGTAGCCTGGACAGATGAGAATGTAGACTAGTGGCGCGCTCAAGTGAGTGACAGACAGAGTGAACGATCAGAATAGATTGAAGTTAGTTTGAATCAAATGTCTAATTCCAAATCAATCATATTTGAAAAATATTCAAATCAAATAATCTTTATTCAATAACCAAACACCCTTGTTTTCTCTAAACCAAGGAACGGGTCACTACATTCTGTACGACAATCCAAACTTTTAATATTTAGAAAATCACGTTTTGTACGACAAACTTTTGAGATTGAGAAAACTACGTTTCGACAAACCACTTGTACGACTCCAACAATTACGTTCAACCTTAGAAACCCCTTGTACGACTCCACCCCTTGTACGAAACTACCCTCTGTACGAAAACACTGTGCTGCATTCTAGCGGCATAGATTATGAAGTTTGTGATACCGAAAAATATCAAGACCGACCTGCTACTGCTGACATTGTGGAATTCTGTACTACAGCTTAGCTTAGCGCTATTTTTAAAAAACGTTGTTCAAAAGATTGGTTCTGATTTGTTGTGTTGAGCTGATACTTCAGAGTCATTAAATCATTGATGTCCTTTGTGCTACCACCAGATGGATAATTTAGCTCAGTGGCTACTGCTATCCCCAGTGAAATATTTAGCTCAATGATGTAAAATACACGGAAAATCCGCGACTTCACCAAAGTCCTTCTTAAAAGCAGCGTATCAATTTTGAGAAAAATATCGAAACACATCAGCTGCTCTTATTTTCTTCCGATTTCAATATAACAAATATACATATGTAATATACATATAATACAAATATGTATAATATAAATTAATTTGAAATATTCCATATTGTATGATTATGTTCTAATTTTGAAGCAGAAAGGGAACTATGTTATCTGTTCCTTTTATCTGATAGTAGCATAGACTAACTATACTGTTAGTCTATGATACTAGATACAATAAAATTTATAGGTAAAAATACTGAGATACGAAAACGTGAGTAAATTTAAATACAAAACGTGTAAAATAACAACTTTTCATAGAACTGTATGAGTACCGTACTGTAAGTAGAACTTCATACGCATTACTATACATACACATAGGCATAACGCATCACAGTGCGTATATTCAGTACCTATTCAAATTTCTGCTCGAGCACACAATAATTATTGTCATGCTTCGTTTAGTTTTCAGTTTCTAAACCTGAATTACCTAGAAAAGCACCAACACGGAAATACCAGACTTTCGTTTGCAAAAATTACCTCCCTGAAAATCTTCAAAGGACACTTCCAATTCGTTTCACTGGAGACAGAAGCAGTCAAACAATGTCCATTCTTTGCTATTTCAATCTCTATAGATATACACTGTATACAGCTCAACAGTTTGCCTATATCTATTTCTGTCTATAGGTACACTACAAGATATTCAAGTTGAATACCCATCGTCTATATCTTGTTCTAACAACAGATATATACGAAATCACTTTAGAAAATTCTATAGAATGAATAGTTGAACGTGACTATTTCTGTGTCTATACCTAGCATCACTTGTTTCTATACTTGACTTTGGCGGTGTTTGAAGTCTTCCTGAAACCCACTTCCACTTCGCCGAATGAAAGCCAGATGACACATTTCACGGAAAGTTTTGACGAGGAACTGAAAGATAAGTCAATTCTTTCAACTCGCTTTCTTCTTTCATAGTTAACATCTTTATTTTAAGGCAGCTCGTACACCGGAGCAATAAGCAATAAGCAACAAGCAATGAGCAATATGCAACAGGCAACAATCAAAGCAATAAGAAAATTATTGCTATTGACCCGGTCGTTCAAAATGTCGTCTGACGATGAAAACGAAGTGATAATGTTGTGGCAAATTTCGAGAATGAGAAATTTAACACAAGATAAAAATGTAATTATGAATTACGTAATTACTTGAAATCATATTACATTTAATGTAACAAGAAAACTGATCAATGATCAATTTTCCTATGAGGACCATGGCAAGATAAATATGCTGTTTAATCAAGATCGTTTCAAAAATAAATTGTTCCTAAAAAGTCAACAGATATCTTAATTTAATTTCCAGCTGAACCCTATGCTTTCTCTACAACATCTCTTTGGCTGTAGTCATTTCGAAGATAATCATAAATGCATTGATATTGCTCAACAAGCTGTACAAATTTGATATTAAATGCTGCTTCGTCACACATTTTGTAAACAAACGCTCGATGAACGAAAATTAAACCACTCAGTTAAATCTCTCACCAAACAGCTGTCATTCAAAGGACATCAATGATTTAATGACTGAAGTATCAGCTCAACACAACATAATCTATGCCGCTAGAATGCAGCACAGTGTTTTCGTACAGAATGTAGACTAGTGGCGCGCTCAAGTGAGTGACAGACAGAGTGAACGATCAGAATAGATTGAAGTTAGTTTGAATCAAATGTCTGTTTCCAAATCAATCATATTTGAAAAATATTCACCCAACACCCTTGTTTTCTCTAAAACAAGGAACAGGATAAGTTTCGAATCAGGATTCAGGAACACTTCATCGTAGTTAACAAAACGCCCACGTGGAGCTCTGTATGTAGATAGCCTCTCTGATGTATAACTTGTTTTTGTTTTTGAGGTTAAGTCACGAAGTCGTGTTGAATTTGAAGTTCTTTGGTCCTTCTCCTTATTTGGAAGTGTGGGTAACTAGGCTAATAAGTGCTATTTAAAAATATGTTTTCTGTTTCGAAATGAAAATTCAACCCAAGTATGGATAGCATTAATTCAATTCACGACAGTATTGTCAAAAATCTTAGAAATGAAAATAGGATTGTAACTGTATCGAAACTATTCACTGAGTTTGAAACCGACATAGATAGGTATGAGCTTGGTTCATTACTTTTAGATGAATTTGATATTTCTCCTGAGGTTGATGAGCCTTGTGTTAAAAGCGCTTGTGAGTCTGAAAAATTGAGAAACGAGGGTAATTCGGCTTTTCTGAAAAGACAGGATTTGAACGCTATACAGTGTTATACTTCGAGTGCTGGCTATGCTCCAAACGAAAGTAAAGAACTTGCTCTATCTTATGCTAATCGTTCAGCCGTGACTTTTGCTTTGAAGCAGTTCTATGATTGTTTAAAAGACATTGATAGAGCTTTAGATGGCCATTATCCTGATAACTTGAGGTATAAATTGTATGAGCGGAAAGGAAAATGTTTGAAATACCTTGGTGACAAGGTTTCAGCCAAGGAAAACTACAAGGTACGTATGTCTGCTGCAGGCTTTGTTTGTAATGTTAATCTTGTTGTAGGCTTAGGCAGCCTAACATTCAAAATAAATGTTATTGTTTAGATTGGCTAGGTGTACTCGAGATCAATTATCCGAACGTTTGTTGATCAGAGATAGTTTTCGACTAATTGAGTGTCAGCCAGACTATAAAAGATTGGCATCAATCCAATTTTTTATATCCATTAATAATTGCCAATGATTGAGCTGTTTCTTATACGAATAATATAAAGTAGTAGTTTTTTTCAGCAATGAGTTGAATTATTGTCTGTAACTTGTTCTAATTATTGCAAACAGATCTATAGATATCCCGATGTAACTATTTGATTTTTGTATAGAAGAGATATTTGATGGCTTCATTAAATTATCCCACCTCTTATCTATATCTAAAAAACGATGAATCTGATCACGGAAATCACACTACAGAACAAACTACTTGACCTACAAACTTGAAATTTCGCACAAATATTCTTCATATGGTACCTACTAGATGCGGAATAAGAAAGGATTTCAAGATCTTTGCCTCTAAGGATCCCAAATGATCAATCAAAGGATCTATAGGCTAATTATATTTTATTCGAATCTGCTCAGTTAAGGACTAATCCCACATAAGCCCTAGCGCCCACTGAGGTGATGGCCACTGATGGATGACTGAGCGCGATGGCGTGGCAATATGCTAAATATGAACATATGTAACTAAATGAAACAGCGCACTTCACCTCGATGTGCACTGTTTCATAATTATGTTTATATTGCCACGCCATCGCCACTCCACCTCAGTGGACGCTAGGGCTAACAGTTCAGTCTCCGTCTCGTCTTATTACAGCTCGTTCTGCGCATGCGTCGATGCGCCCAGTGTTTGGTTGGTCCATCATTATTTACGCATACGCAGAACGTGCTGAAATAAGACGAGACTGAACCAAGAAGTGGGAATGGTCCTTGAATAGGAAATATATTGCTTTTCCAGAAATCGCTAGAATGGGTCGCAAAATCAAATCTCAGCAAAGAAAAACAGACCAGCTTCAATTCGTCATTGAATTCAGCTCTGAGCGACCTTGAATTAACGGACAATGTTGACAAAGATTGTAAAAATTCAGATGTGGTACGCACAGGACACCAGAGCGAAAAATTGGAACTCTCTTTTCCTCCAAATGATGAGATTCTTTGTGCTTGTGATGCGCTTAAAATAGAATATTCGGAGGAGTTTGGAAGACATGTGGTTGCTACCAAAGATATTCTACCAGGTAATCGTAATTGTGTAATAATATTATTTGATTTGTTTAACCTGAAGTTGTTGTGACATTTTACAATGTTTTTATCAATAAATTAATTTGAATTTGAATTGAAAAGAACCATAACTTTGTGTTCTTTATCCTCACAATAATTTTCCCCTTAAGGGAAGCGGTAACCCAGTGGTAGAAGGCGAGTCTAATCGGTGAGGTTAGATAAGAGACGACGCCTACCACTCCCGTTGTAACGGTGACCGGCTCCTCTAAATACAAAAATTTATGAGCTTCAAAATCGCTTCCCGGTGGTTCGGAACCCACCTAAAGCTGTAGGTCCATTCATCTCTCATCATCATCCTTCCCATTACCCACGCACAAGCCTAGAGAGCTTATGTGGGCATCATCCCTAGCAAAAAAAGTACCTATTTGAATTAGTAAGGTTTTCAAGGCTTTTATTTTGATTCAAATTAGTATGGTTTTCAAAACTTTCATTTTGAATGTCTACAAAAACATCACTATACATTTTTATTACTCAGGATTTTTATGATTCAGTTCTTCATAGAATTCAACTATTATTTCAACATATGAGACCATAGATTGTTTTATTTTCATTGAATACACATTTTCAATTAAAGTGTCCTTTCTTATTAATTGATTAGTGCTCATGATATTTTAATGTTATTTGGAAATGTTGAGGCCCTATTCATGAATTTTTGTTTACTGTAGATTGGATTGGAAGATTGGGTTAATATTATATGATATACTATAGAAGCGGCTTATTATAAGTGAGTATACTGTAGTTTTAAATGATTGATTATCATAATTTTCTTGTTTTAACTCATTTCAGGTCAGATTCTGGCTATAGAGAGACCATTTGCTTCCATCCTGCTCCCATCGGCTTACAAGGAGTATTGCTTTCACTGTTTGAAACGATGTCATTCACTGTTGCCTTGTACTGGCTGCACTAAGGTTAGTTCAAAGTTTTGTAAATTCAAATTAATATAAAAATGAAAAATAATCGATTAAAATTATTTTAAAATAATAAATGAATTGGATTTAACTGTGGGTCCGTACCACAGTGCTTTTTATTGGAAAAATCGAATCATGGGAGTGTATTTTTGTGTGTTTGCAGGTATTCTTCTGCAGTGCCTCCTGTCGTGAACTTAGCTGGAGTCAGTACCACTGCATAGACTGTTCCCTGCTGGAGCGACTCTACAATTTCGGCTGCAGCAATCTTGAAATTCTGTCGGTGCGAACTTTGATTTTGGCGGCGCGAGTCGACAAGTTCAGTGACGTCATCAAGTTGATCGACGGCCTCACCGCCAATAACGAGGTCGATCCTTGCAAAATCGGATATAACGATCAGGTAAGCTATTTTCTCAAGCAACTGCTCAAATTGTGGGGTTATTATTCTTTGATCATTATGGTTTACCAAATAGGTTTTTACCAAAATTGTCCTATTTAAAATGATTATTTTTAAAAGACAAATAGAGCCTGAAAAACTACAATTTTTTATCTATCTTTTGGCGCAAACCGCATCAAAATCGGTCCACTCAATCTTCTCCACGAACTTTCGAAAGTTGGACACTGTGTGGACACAGTGGACACAAAATTCTTTTAATACCGTATATAAGATGATATAACTTCTTCAAGGTTAGAGATAAATGTTAAGGGTTAAGAGTGAAATGAAGAATTTTTTCCGAATAGGGCAAATACGACTCAGAAGACTACCGCACATCGCACTTTTTGGCGCGAAACACAGAGCTGCGTACTCCGGCCGACCTGTTTCGACGTGTGATATTCGCAGTGTGCGCCATCCACTTCATCGACCGCTACACCGACTTCTTCGAAATCAATTCACCGCCGGCTGTCTACGATGACGAGAGTCCTGCAAATGGTTTGCTGTTGATGAGGTGTCAGGCTGGCGGTCTTTTATTGCGGTAATTGCTTTTCAATTTCAATTTAGAATACAAAAAAATTACAATAATTCGCAAAATCCTTTGTGAACAGTAAGCGCAGTCTCATGGTTTCTGTGAAAGAATGGTACTGGATGATTATTGTTGATAAACATTGTTGATACTGGATGAGTATTGAATGTCCTTAATACTTGTTGAGGGGAACAAAAATGCACTTATTGAATAAATAAATATAAATAAAGTTTTATTTCCAGTCAAAAACAATACATCGAATAAATTCAGCATTGTTTCAATTTGTTGCAATGCAAATTCAATATATTGTTTCCTAACAGTAAAATACATTACTTGATTGCTGACAAACAATGATTAGTGACAATCACAAACAAGTAGTGATTGTTGACATGTTGACACTGACACTGTAACTAGACACTAAATTGAAAATATTGGAATTTTTTTAATGTGACTTAGTTTTGAAAAGAAATTGATTGATTAAAATTGATAAAAATGTATTGATTGATTTCCAGGTACATGCAGATAATCCCTTGCAACGGGCACGAGGTGTCAGAAATGTGTGTGACCCTAGGCGTGGCCGAGAGAAACAACAACGCATCATCAGCCCCCACCACCACCAACACCCACAACGGCGACAGCAATTCCCTAAAACGATCGACCAGCTACTTCGACTATGCCTGCAACGAGATAGGATCGGCGCTTTATCCGTTCCTCAGTCTGATCAACCACTCCTGTGACCCAAATGTGGTTAGGCACAGCTATAATGGCGATTCGGTTGTGCTGTCTGCTATACAGGGGATACGGAAAGGGGACCAGGTAACGAAATCTAACCACCAATAAATAAGTTTTTATGTAATGAAGATAATGTTGCAATAATAATAATAACTGAAAACAAGAGGTGAGAAATTAAGAAAGTACCAGGAGCTAGCATTTGAGCTCGAAGATATGTATGGGTTGAAGAGTGTCAGTATAGTCGCAATAATTGTTATATCTGTTATCTAAAGACAACAGTGGAGAGCTGTCAAATTATTGACATCTCAGAAATTCTGGTAGAAAAAATGCAGAAATCTGTTCTGCTTGATAGAGCACGCATCGAACACCAAATAATGCAATCTACTTGGTAAAAACATTTTATAATCAATAGGAATAGTGATAAGAGGTTGCATTAAACTGCCCCTTTTTGCATAAATTGTCCGCAAGAGCATGGGGAAGGAAAAGAGAATAATAATAATGGCTTATGTCAGTTTTTAAACCTTGGTAAGAATTCGAGAGGAATATTTTGAAATGTTGCAATTAACTTGAAAAATCTCTCTTTTTGAACGTTGACCCTTGATAGTTCTCTATCGGTTGATACTTCGTCAACTATCGGTCAACGAATCAAGAATACTCGTCAATTGTAAAGTTTTCAACAACTGCAAACATTTTTTTTTTAAATTCAATCCCCAATGTTTAAAATGAATAGGCTTCTTACTTGATATATGAAGACAGTACTTATAGATATTAAAAGTATAATATAGGTAAATAGTATATCTAAAGTTAATATTATAATATTACTATTAGATGAAAAGTGTATGCTCTTCCGTTCGTTAGGTATGCACAATACCTAACAGTACAGACTGACAGGAGATATGACTTGTAAGGGCCTTAAAAAGTTTAATAACTTATAGGAAATTAACTTATAATAATAATAATAAATAAATAATAAATAGCTTAATATCACTATATAAAGAATAGAGACGTGTCGGTTTATCATTCAAATTTTAACACAGAGATAATTTTTTTATTCAACAAAATATTTTCTAGTTAATAATATGTGGTTGAATGATTGAATTTTAGGGAATTTTTCTTTAAATGTATTCTATTGAAATGGTACTTGGAATTCTGATGGTAAATGGTATTCTAAGCTTTTTTTATTTCTATTGGTGTTTAAACTCAACATTACAATTCAAAAAGTCTCGATCTTGTCAGGTAGTAGCCGTACAAGTCAAGTTATACTGTTAGGAGCAGGGCTGATTGATTACTCGAATTCCATTCTTGCTGGGGAGTTACAGTATAAGTTGAGTTAAGATCAATTATTCCCACATTGACGATTAATGACGACGACATTTTCTATACGGCCCATTTGATTGAATTCCATTTTGTTTACAAATGTATGTAGCTATCGGCTATCGTCTAAAATTGCAGTACGTATGGTAAATCCTTACTGATTATTATATTTGTATTGGTGTTTACTAATATTATTAATATTAATTAGCCGTACAACAATTGATCTTAGACATGAAAGGAATATTCTAAACTTCCATTACCTATAAGTTTGGTAACCGGTTAGAAATTCTGTTCAGAAGTTCCTGATGACTAAAAAAGTAGGCTTGTACTATTAACACCAACGACCTAACCTATAGATTGAAACTAAAGAATTACTCTCCTGAAAAATTGCATTTTATGACTTGTACTCTTCATCCCTAGCACTCTAGATTTATTGCTTCAGCCCGTAAAATATTATCGGTATGAATTGGACAAAAAGAAGATGCTGCAAGTGCTATACTTGAATTTCAATTATTTTTACAGATCCTAGACAGCTATAGTCACCATTACGCCCTGCATGATATGAAGACAAGAAGAAGTCAACTCTACCAGCAATACCACTTCAACTGCGCCTGCATCGCTTGTACTGACAACTGGCCCCAATTCAACGATCTGCCTGAAGACTTTATCATAAAAGACAAGTGAGCATCATACATATTTCCATCCACTATAATACTTTTCATTTATTCATATAGTATCTGCTAAAGAATTAATTTTTTTCACAAACCAGAACATTCTTCCTATGAAAGTCTGTACATGTATAAAAATTGAGTTTATAGCTCCTATCATTTCAGTAGAAGAAAATGTATATTATATACAGTTCAACACAATCTTACTGTTCAGTTTGTGAAATGAATAATTGATCAAATCATTAGAATTTTAAGGTCCACTTTCACCAAAACGCGAAAACTTAGTTTTCGATTATCTTAGATTTGGGAATTTCGAGGCCAGCTGACTTCGAAAGCAATTACGCCAACTGACATCAAAATCAATTATTTATAACTTGAAACCTAGATCGCGGGTTTAGTTACAAAACTAATTACACTAAAAAAAATGAACTATAATAACTGAAAATCGTATTAATTGCAAAAGAAAAATGTATGTTTCAATACAGAACTGTTTGTTGAATAAAAGAAAAATCAAAATGAATAATAGATCTAAAAATTTGGAATCTCGTTTTATAGTTCATGCTGATAAATTCCATCTGATTTCCGTAATATGAGCCCAGTAGCGAATTATATGATATTACTAATTTCTGGTGAAATCGGGCCTTAATGGGGAGTTTCAAGTTAAAATTTGATATTACATTTCCTGATGAATAAAAAGGCTGAAAGTTGTCACAACCACAAATTTGTGATTTTGACAACTTCCATTCTCTTTATTAATTATGGATAACTACCACATTATCACTTTCACTACTACTCAAAAAATTATTGCTTTACAAAGGAATAGATGAAGTCGTCTCTGAAGATTAGATGTATACAATGAAGTATTGTTCAAGAGAGTATTATTATTATTTTAAAATAGTATTGTTTTTGGTATGAAATATTGGAGTTATTAGTAATAAAAACAGAAATGGATTTTCTTTAATGTATTTCACTTTATTCATAATTTGTACATGATTGCAATAAACTAGCACAATCAATATTATATTAGATTATTATGTGCTCTATTCATGTAGATTACACAATATATCAGCTTGATTCTTGTAGATTATGACATCTGTAAATAAAAGTAATTATTATTTAATGGATTGAACGATGAAACTGAAAGTATGGAAATTAAATTGATTTAATTAAATTTTCTATCCAAATGTTCTTCTTCCCAGTTTGCAGGAAGAAGTAATGAAATCGTCGGAAGAATTTCAATCGGCTTATGAGAAAGTATTGAAGGGGGACTTTGAAGGCAAGCTATCCATACTTCTGGACCATTTGGCACTTTTGGACAGAGCCGTGACAAGACCATGCAAAGAGTACAACCAGTGTCAGGAAGCCATCAAAATGTGTCAATGCTTAAGGACAAACCATTATGTGCATTCTAACTTCTAGAAATTGATTTTGTTTGACAGTGTTCAAAAGAGTATTATTATTTTAAAATAGTATGTATTTGGTATGAAATATTGGATTAAGTTATTAGTAATTATAACAGAAATGGATTTTATTTCATGTATTTCACTCAGTCTTTCAGTCTTTATTTGTCCAACTTCCATGGTGTTACTTACAACTAAGTTTCGTTTATTATTGTAGAATTATTTGTTTCAATTTCGTTTGTGTTGATCTTCACAATAAAAAGTGATCAATCATGATTTCCATTATAGCCCAGGCAAATTAGACCAAAAAGAGGATGTAGCTTCCAAAAAAATAACATAAGGCTAGAAATTATTTTAAAACCACTTTGGTTATTCCAAGTAAGACTAATATGAGTTAGCGACGGTTTCTGAGTAAGCGAGGGACAGAAAAAATCATTCTTACCTTTTTTTAGTAAATAAAATTTCAAAGTGATTAGTTCGTTCATCTATGTTCAATATATATCGAGTTATAATGTTTCAAAAAAGTGGTAATTTTTCAAGAGAAACTAAAATTTGATTATTCTTGGTTTTTGATTGTTCATATCTCTGACTGATGTATTAGAAATTTATTATTCAATATCCCTCTGTGGATAATTTTGTTCTCTACAATTTAAGACCAAGAAGGACTTTCTATCTTGTATACCTAATGTTTTAGGACCTAAGAGTCTAATTTGCCTGGGCCACAGATTATGTAAATGATTTACATTATCTGTGCCTGGGCGATTAGTTAAAACACTTGGGTTGCTCCTAAGGTATGTATAGAGACTTTGGGTTGCTCCTGCATTGGCAGTGCAATTTTGACAAGACACGGCAAGATAAAACTTCTAATAGACCAAACCACACAAAACAAATGTAAACTCGCTGTAATGAACATTGTAAGTTGGAGAATAGTTAACAAGCTAAAACAAACACTTCAATGTTTAACTCATTGTTCGAAGCAATTCTCATTTGGTTGCTGATGTGAAAACTGACATAGCAACAAAGATGAAATTTCTTTTCTAATTTCTATCTATCTTATTCAATAATTTACACTCACTGTAGACAGCAGTTCTGAAAAAATTTGATAATCTCTTTGTGTTAACAAGACTTTCTCTTCATCAGACAATTACCGGTATTGTATAGTAACGTGATAGCACAGAATAGGAGAGGTAATTTTCAGAATACTTGTAATACTCTAAATTATCTCTAGTAATAGTGTAGATACCAGATATACAGTGCTAAGTATAAATACCGTAACTTTCCTTTTCTGTGATAGATACCTAAATTCGAATTTGGCGGCATGTAATCGATGACCAAGAAAATCGAGCTCACTCTACATCGACTTTTAAATAATCGATATCTCGAATGAAATTTCCGATTTCCATCGGTTTCGAGAACTTGGTAGATGTGTGGTTAGTTATTTGCAATATTGAAATTAATTTGAAATGGTGGATTATAGTAAATGGAAGGATATAGAGGTAATATTTTT
Source organism: Laodelphax striatellus (assembly GCA_017141395.1). Classification (NCBI taxonomy): domain Eukaryota; kingdom Metazoa; phylum Arthropoda; class Insecta; order Hemiptera; family Delphacidae; genus Laodelphax; species Laodelphax striatellus. The sequence continues at coordinate 8,555,668 of CM029536.1, forward strand.
ATGATATCTTTTTCTGAATCTGAATTCTAATACTTGTCTAATCAATTCATACTTCTAAAGCTGGTACGATATTTCCAAGACTTGGGCAGCGTAGGTATTGTTTGCATGAATTATAAGGCTAGTACGTTTCTACTATTATGTCATGTGAATCATTCAAAATCTTAATTTTAAATGGCTTTTCTAACTAAATACAAATACATTTATATTCTCAACATTCAAATTCTATTCTGATGAAACGTTGAACATCCAAACAAACAGTTGTGGCCTTGTTGCTTGGAATTTTGTTCCTTCTTTTTTTTCATTTTTAGGTCTCATGTTATTCTTGATTTATAACTTAAAAGCCTACATAATTTCAAACTATCTTGATTTCTCAAATAAGCTATCTTGTGCGAACAATAGTCTAAATAAGTATCGTAATTCATTCATGGAATCTGTGTGGGCTATTCTTTCAATCTCATAGTGTTGAGATCTATTTGCAGAGATTGTAGGCCTACTGAATACTCATATCTAAATATAATCAAAGATTGTATGATCATACAATTACAGAAACTGATTATAAATTCTATGTGGGCTAGATCTATTCATAAATAGAAATATCTATATTGACAGTATGGTCTATCATTGAGTTTCAATCAAGAAAACCTGACACAATATTTAGCCTTGTACCAATCGTCTCATAAAATAGAAATGCAAGTTCAAATGATACAGAATGAAGTATCGCAAATCACTGTAATTACCCAAATTGATAGTTGTCAGATTGAAATTCAGGAAGAGGACCAAATTTACTATTGTTTTTCGAACCTACACTTGACTTTGATACGTGTCATCAGTCACCATCATAGCAGTCGTTTCATTCAAGTACGGTACTGAATTAAAAGACGAAGTTGTGAAAACCTCAAATTCATTGAAACAATGTGAACGAGATACCGGTTCCGGTTGTTACACCATTATCAATCTGTAATTGATCAATCTGGTAAACTGATTGATAATGGTGTAACAACCGAAACAGGTATCTCGTTGTTTTAATAAATTTGTGGTTTTGACAACTTAAAGTCTTAATAAATACTCAATAACAAGTATTTTTATGATCCCAGCAGTAGTATGATGTTATTTGCTTCACTGATGTTATCTTTCAGTGAGAATTTTGGAGAGATGGTGGGAGAGATTATCCATCTCTCTCGCACTGCCTCCCCTAGACGCCAACTTAGATGGCACGCTCTGTACCCATTGTAACCGCGGCCTAATCGGTTAATTGATGTTGCACTGAAGTGGGTGATTGGGCCTCGTGTTACTCACAGACCAAGGAAGATCAACCCTAGTCTAGAGATTTGTGTTTAGATTCAATGTAATTTAAATCGATATTTTTTAATCGATTTCAGATATCGGATGACGAAGATGAAACGCATCCAAACATCGACAGTCCTTCCCTGTTTAGATGGCGTCACCAGGCGCGTATCGAGCGTATGGAACAACAGCAACGAGAGAAGGAAGAGTTCGAGAAATCGAAGCAATTGTGAGTCTCAAAATAAAGTAAGATAGGTATAGTCGAATACGTAAGTCGGTATACTCGAACCGAGTATTATGTCATTACAGAAAAAGACTATGTATCACAGTTGTTGAAATAATACAAAGTTCAAAGCACTGATTGACGAGAACTCCCATTTGTCTCTAAATTTGCAGTTTAGAATAGACACCATATAAAAAGATCCATAAGCTTTACTCTACTAGCTCAAGACTGTTTTCATTAGGATAGTGGTGGTAGAGTAGAGTATACTAAACGTTTTCATTGGGAGCTAACTCTACTAATGAAAACCAGGCTTAATTGATGAAATAGTGCAACTAATAATATAGCTGATTACTGTAATTGGTAATAATGTTGTTTTACTGGTTTTATGCCGCGTTTACACGTTACCATTTGACTATTTTTCAGTGATATTTTTTTGGAATTTCGGGTACCGGTAGTTATTCTTATAAGAGGTATGGTATAATTCTATACCATATACTATAGGCTACTAACTTATATATTTACTATACTATATAATTATTGGTATTTATTCTTATAAAAATAATCTTGAAAATTTTAATATTGTATTTAATAATAAAGCTTTTGCGGTGAATTATCCATTTCCTTGTTATCTAATAATGAGTCTCATGTAATCATGGCCTAAATTCTTATCTTCCTCTTTATCTATTGTACAACGTTTCTAACTCGTGAATAAATATTTTTTCTTGCTTTGTTTATGTGTCTGTTTAAATTCCTCGGAATGTTTTCGAATTTTACTTGAAAATCTCATTGATTTTAATATTTACTATGTCAAATGTATTTAATGACAATGAGAATGACGGATTTGTAGGAGGAATCATGGAATTATGATTTGAAAAGTTTGTGGCATTTTATATTGCGAATTTTCTTCTATTTTCAAGATTGTTTTATTTTCCTTTGTTGTTAATTTTCAGACACAGACAGAAACTTGAAAACACACAAAAGAAACTGCTGGAGACTGAGAAGCAGGGAGGGGATATCAGTGAACTTCGAAAGGCTCTAGATCAATTGGAACTTGAGGCTGAAAATATCAAGAAACAAGAAAAAGATCTCAGTCAGAAGGAGAAGGTCAGTACTTAATATTCGTGTCTTCCCTTGTTTTATCCTCGTATGAAAATGAGTGTATCGTTTATAGTACAAAAGTATCATATTTTTCGATACGCTGCGTCATTTAATGATAATAATGTAGGCCTTATGATAATGAGTGAATCATTAGTTTAGTTAAAACGTGTCATAGTTTTGGATACGATGCTTCAATTCATGATAATGATGCAATAATATAGAAATACATTATAAAAGTATTTATAACCAACTTGATTGCGCATCCTTATGGACATACAGCTTTAGGTGGGAAGCGATTTTGATTTTCATTAATTATATTTAGCGGAGCAGGCCACAAGTGATCACCCTAGCAATCTAATCTAATGTGATTAGATAACAGTACGACCACGAACCTAAACCCATTTGTAAGACAGAATTTACTCCTTTACCTGGAATCTGCAGGTTTCTGTGCTTTGAGTCTAAAAAGAATGACTGAATAAGTGTTCACCTATTTTTCATAACGTATTCTACATTGTAACGTTTAGTTACAAGGATCATCATCAAATAAATCTATTTCATAGATTGATTGGCTACGATCTTTAATAGTTGTACTTTTATGTGTTTAGTTTTTTAAAGTCAATTAAAAAGTTAGTTTTTTACTGGCCAGTAGTTAGTTAGTTTTCAGTTAAGAAGGATAATATTATTCTCAATTATTGATATTGTACAATACTGTACTTGTCATTCTTAATTGTCTGTCTTGTTTCTCACACGGCCAATTAAAATCAACTGACGTAAAATGATGTCATTTGATGGAATCTGTGCAATGAATTTTTCTATTGAATTGAGCTTGACATTCGTTTTTATGGAATTTAAAGTAATTCCATGTGTTTGAGATGTTTAGTGCTTAATTGATAATAAATTATCAATTTATAAATTATCTTTTAATCAAAGAGAGATTAACTTAGAAAATTTTAAACGCTGAAACCCCCATTTCTAATCTCAGGTAACACCATGGAACGTGGACACTATCAGCAAGCCTGGATTTACGAAAACAGTAGTAAACAAAAAGCCAGAAAGAAGAGAGGAAAACCTAACCGAAGAGGAACGGGAGGAGAGGCTGAGAGTTTTCATCAAAGAGAACGAGAAAATTCTGAAGAAATTCGGAATGCTGCAAAAGTACAACGACAGCAAGCAATATCTGTTGGAGCATCCACATCTGGTTTGCGAAGATACAGCCAACTATCTTGTCATCTGGTGTATTAATTTGGAAATGGAGGAGGTGAGATTGGAATAGCATTTTTTATCAGTCGAACCATCAAATATATTGATAATAGTAATAAATTAGTGCTATAGGGGAATAGGAAGGCATATGTTTTTATTTCCTCTGAAATCAGATTATCACGGTTGGGAAAACTGACATATTTGTAGGCCTTCCCCTACATATTTGGGTAACCTTCATTCATTTCCCCTTTCATTCCCCTTCATTTAAGTAAGCGACATCTTTTGAGGGTCAAGTGTAAGAGAGGGCCGACTGCGTCCTAACTTCGCCCTCCCAGGTTAAAATAAAGGCAGTCATTCTATTCTATCTTTTGACCAACCATCAATCACTTGGAGTAAACAAAGTCATTGCTGTTTTTCTAGTTTTAAACTGTTCTCTACCTTTTTGTGTGAATATGTTTTTTTTAGCGAAATCAGTCCCCTAATCAGGGGTTCTAATTGATGTACTAGACAGATCTGAAATAATGACTACGAGAAGGAATGCGTTGCGCAATTAAATAACCTTGCCTATTATAATAGTTGCTGTCATTGCATTATTTTTCCTCTGTTTAAAGACTTCAGAGGTAGTTATTTCAGATTCAAGCTGTAGGCTACTGTGCTCTTTCATGTATTCCACAAGGACATATTAGTATTATATTATCAGGTGACAAATGAAGCTGAGTGATTGGTCAATGAACTATGATTGCCCTTTCAATTTTTATAAAAATCCAAATCAAAATCTAATTGAAGAACTGAATTCTTCGCTCTGCCCACCCTGCGGTAAAAATCATTTATGAGAAATTAACCTTTATTAAGACTGTATTGAATTTCTGAAACATAACTATTGGGTTAAATGCCTGTTTTTCTTTCTTAAATATGGGTTTATTACCATATAAAATCATATTTGATATAAATCATATTCTTTATTACCTTATAAAACCGTTTGAAAAATCTGTTGTTGAAGTATTATTTATTGTGATGAACTTACCTTATCACCGTAACGATAGGAATGAATAATTAGATCGTTGAAACACTTTCTTCTTTCATCATTAAATACGATATCATTGAACTGTTGTAACATCAAGATGTTGAATGTTCATTATTTCTTGTTCAACCATGAAATTTAGGTTATCACATCTGAAACCCATTTCTGATGTAATTAATCCATGAAATAATGTAATACCACCGTGTAACATAAACAGTATTTTTACGCCGATTATATTATCAAGGTGTCAGGACTATTGTTCCACCCTAAAAGTATGATGTAATTACGCATTCCTAGACAGTAATACTCTTACGGAATAAAAATGCATAATTACATCATGTTTTTAGAGTGAAGTTCTTAGAAATTCCTAATCGGTAAAATGATAAAATTCTACTTAAATAAAATTCATCAGATAATGATGTGTCAATATTTCACATAATTTCTTATTTAATTTATATCACAATGTTTTGTAACACTTTGAAATACCTTTATTCATGTAAAGTTGCTATTTACTTCTAGAGTGACTAAATTAATGAATAATACTAGTTTTTACAATGGATTAACCAATATTTTTACCTGAACCTTGACCAATGACTAATAATGCAAACTATAAACTTGAAAACTATAGGCCTACTTTTTCATATTAGTTGGTAAATTTTGTGAAATATACTCTTCTAATGAAGTTATATTGTTTATCTTTTCTTTATCCTTTTGTTGTTTTAGTTTTTAATTCAATTTATGTGTATTTACAGAAAACAAACCTTGTAAGACACGTTGCCCACCAGAGTATTTGTATACAGTACATTCTAGAACTTTCCAAACAACTGGAAGTAGATCCTCGTGCTTGTGTTGGTGCATTCTTCTCAAAGTGAGTTTAGTATTTTAGTGGTACAGAACTTTGTTCATCATTATTCTTAGTATTATCTTAATATGTTGAATACAGTATAACCGTTTACCAATTACAATAATATTACGTATTGGGATTCGTCTTGTGTGTATTGTCGTTCAAGAATACTGAGCAATACTCAAATTTATCAAATTCATAAGAGAATTTTGTCTAAGCTTCATCTAGATTTTCGTGTATTGGCCAGCTGCTTACAATTATGATGATTGTTTTAATTCATGTCATTCTCGTTCATAAATGGTGAAAATGAATGAACAAACAATCAATTAGAATCAATTTGTTTCAATACGAGAATTTGGTTTCATTACTGAACGGCAAGTATAATAATATGGATTATTGATATTTCCATTATTGCATATTCTCGTTTATGATAATGGAAATTATGAATAGACTTGTGATAGTAGAAACCATGGCCTTTATTCATAATTCAAAACGTTTTAAACTGCAACTAATTGCTATTAGTTATCTTATGTTGCTTCTTCTTCTTGGCTTTGAAAATTTCTTCTTCTTCTTCTTCTTCTTCTTCTTCTTCTTCTTCTTCTTCTTCTTCTTCTTCTTCTTCTTCTTACAAAATAATTTTGTAATCATAATTAATTTCAATTGTTTTGCAGAATTCAAGTAGCTGATCCTGAGTACAAGCAGGCATTCAACGACGAGGTGGAGGCGTTCATCGAGCGAGTGCGGAAGAGGGCCAAGGAGAAGCTGGAGAAGGCAATGAAGGAGGTGGAGGAGGAGGAGCGCCAGGCGAGGTTAGGACCTGGAGGCCTCGATCCCGTCGAAGTGTTTGAATCCTTGCCCGATGTGAGTTTCGATTTTTTTATTTAAGTTTTCACTTCACTACCGACATGCAGTCATTTTATTTTAAAATGTAAGATACAAAAGTGTATAGGCTACATCGTAGTTCGTAAATGGATCAAGAAATCATAATATTTTCTTCCTGTTTGTCTTGAATTGACTGCGGTGATTTTGAGGAAGATATCTTAATGAGTGATGAAAATATTCAGTGTTTCGGAGGTCATGTTGAGCCGTCTGTCCCGGCTGCCCAAAAATAGTCGTTGAATTCATCTCTCATTGTATTATTGATGTCCACCCTTCCCATTACCCACGCACAAATCTAGAATTCATGTGTGCATCACCTTCCAAAAAATCTTGAATAATGTCTTCAAAACAATGTCATAGGCCTATTCATTTCTCAATACCTACACACAGATTGTAAGGCTAGGCAAGGCACACAGTTAGAAACAAGACAAATTAAATTATAGACTTAATTCTATGAGTTACTTGTTGTGGGTATTCTGACTAATACATCTTGTTAGTCTGTGTCTTGCTCCCTTTTAACTACCATGACCTTCAATGTGACTAACGTCGCTGCATCGGCTTGAATGAGCAATGCAGATCGGTCATGTTGTTTACTAGCATTAAGTTCTCTTATGCTTGTTCTCTTAAGTTTTAGGGGTATTCTTATGAATTGTATACAAGGGTTATATTTATTGAAATCTGAATTTTCGTGGAATAGAGACTATTTGAATTTGAATCGAAACTAAACATTTTCCAATAATTTGGAAGTTAAGGTTTATAATTCCCCAACATACCAACTTTGTTGGTAAGCCATTCTTGAGCATTGTTTTTATTGTAATTTTCAGTCACTGAAGGCCTGTTTCGAGTCGCAGAACATAGCGCTGTTGCACGAGACCCTGGAGAAGTTGCCCACCGAGGACGCGATCTATCACATGAAGCGGTGTGTGGACAGCGGCTTGTGGGTGCCCGACAAGAACAAGGCTGAAAACAAAGATGGCGCCGCGGCCACCTCAACAGCTGACGACGACGAAGAGAAGTTCTACGACGCCATCACGACGTCTGTCGAGAAAGTCGATTAATTTACACACCCTTTCCGTTCATTCAACTAAATTTCAAATTGAAGTTTTAAATTAAGTATGTGTTTTGTATTCAAAGCAATGTCAAGGTTGGATATCAAATTTCGCGTCAAGTTTTCATTCAGATTACTCTGTAAATTTGTAAAATTGCAGTTTGTTTACATGTTTCATTAATAAATAATTTAACACCCTTTCCGTTGATTCAACTCAGTATCGAATTTTAATACTACATATGTGTTATTATTCGAAGCAATGTCAAAATTAAAAGTTGAGGTGGGCTTTCGTTACTGCAATTGAAGAAAAATCCCCACTATAAATAGTTGGGTTTTTCATCAATTGCATCTGGCTATTAGATATCAAATTCAGATCAAGTTTTTATTCAGATTAATATGGGTTTAAATGTTCGATTAATGATAGGTTAGTTAATAAACACCTTTCTGTTGAATCAAGATGTCAAATTGAAATTATAAATTTTTAAATTTATTATTTTAAGCAATGTGGAAATTTCAAATTCAGGGTTAGCTTTCAATTCGGGCCAAGTTTCTACTTAGATTGATATTATAATTTATAAATTACGCTTTAGTTTACAGATTCAATACCTGTTTTATGATAATTTAATAGTCCTGTGATTCTGGAGGAAGCTGCCCACAAACTTGATGTGTATTGTACGTTGCTCTGTATTCAGTTATAATGAATGAATGCGTTTAGTTTGTGAACAGCTTTTTCCTATATTTTGTCTCTTGAATTTTAACATCAATGAATAATAATAATAAAATAATTCATAAATGAATATTCATATATTTTCACATCTTTCTGTCATCTTCGGGGTGATACAATACTTCAGAAGATACATCTTCAAGATACTATAATACAATATAAATAATGTATGTATCAGCATTCAATTATATTTGACTAAAAAAATGACTGATGTGTTGCTTATTTCATGTTGAAAAGTGTATTAATTATCGGATTCGTAATGAAGAAAACCATTCATGGCTTGTAAATATTATTAAAAAACGTTTCTGAACTTAATTTTATTCAGAGGAATGTGGAAAAATTTTGGAATAAAGTCAAGTTCATTTTCAAATCGAATATTATTTTCCAAAGCCGATCTGAAGATGTCATTAATTGCGAATTCTCCATTGATTACAATTTAGTCAAATTCAAGTCAATTTTTCAAGAGATATGTGAAAATAAAAGATTCAAATTAGTTTCAAGTTGAGTTTTATAAATATTTCTCTCAGCATGTCAATTTTGTATAACCTTTACATTAATTACAATATTGAAAATCACTGTTTTGTTTCTAATTTTTTTAATAGTGAATATCTGTTTATGTTTTGTGCATGTTGTCATTTTCTTATTCAATTCCTTTATCTCTTGAGTAAACATTTTATTACAAACTTGAGAAACATTCTCCTGAGCTAGTTTATTAGCATATTATTCTAGTTGTTGAAATTCTTTATCACTTCGTTCAAATGTGTTAATCTTGTAAATTGTTTATGTTTTTAATTTACTTTGCAAAATTAAATATGTAGTTATATCAGTACATTTTGTTGAATTTTGATTGTAATCCACTTATTTTTGTTCTAAGAAAGTTTGTAATTGAAGAAAAAATTTTCATTCAATTCAATGAAAATATTATATCTTCAAATTGAACAGCTGACTTTTTTCCTGCATACATACTAGACATGTACTATTATTACCATAGAAGCTGTGTTATGAATGCTATTTTATTGGAAGGTTTTCTTCTTCTTTTTTCCTATCATGTAGAAATATGTATCATCGCTCGAGGTACCGGTATTATTTCTTCCGAATTGAAATTATTTTAGCGGCCTGATATCAATGTTAAAACTTGGTATACAGACAAATTAATAAATTATTCCAGGATTTTCTATTCATCCATAATGTATACTTTGTGATATGTTTTAACCAATTTTATTTAATTTTTATCGTGTGATATAAATATGTGTATTCAAGCTGGTCTGTATAGTTGAAAATTAACAAAAATATTTGCATTTTTATCAAAGTTTCAATTTTATGATTTTGTTAGCATCCAATGTATTTTTATCTACTTTAAGTACACTCTACACAAACTCAACATGTATGATATGTAGCAGGTAACCTTTTTTTATTGATATCATTTTAGATTACTTTCTTCTATTAAAACTATTTGAAATGCTTTATTCGCTGTTATGATTTCTACTATGATGAATATTCCTTGGTTAGAATCCTCAAATTATTATCACATTTATTCTAGGACTCAAGGTAGGCTTGCCTGTAATTTTTAAGAGGAGAATGTACTGATTTCAGAAACCATACACTTGATGTCCATTTAAAAATATATTAGTTCTTAATATTAAATCTATTGTTAGTGTTTTTGTTTGAAAAGAAACAAATATTTACTTGCTATATGATTTTAATTCAATGTTAATGAATAAGAATACAGATGCACTTGTGATAAAAATTTGAGATGATGAAAACGGTTTTTATCGTAAAACTTTCATAGAATTGGACAGGGGCCTGTTGCATGAGAAAATACAAGTTAGTAATACTAGGTTGTCAGTACGGTAACTTGCCATCTGACAACTAGTATTACTAGCTGGTATTTTCTCATGCAATAGGCCCCTGGTATCATTTATTACTAAAACATTTTTCAATAAAAATTATAGTACTATTGAAAGGGGTACCGTTGACTTTTAAAACTACTCATGTCCCTTCAAAGGGAGAAGAATCATTGAACGGCGTTGAAATATAAGAAGATCAAAGACTAACAAATTGAAATGAAGAATTACAGTATCTGATTTTAAATTAACAAATATAATAGTAATGTATGTAGGCTGATTGTTCTTCAACAATTAGATAAAATAATAGTTTTAATAAGAACCCAATTCTCAAAATAAACTAATATTATTTTGACACGTAATTCTAAATAAAAATGAAATAGCTTACAAAAAATGGCTCTATTAAGTTTGGAATTTTTATTGAGCTCTTTTCGTCATAACAATTTATCACATTCCATTTTATAATATTCTGAACCATCATCCATCTGGCTAGTGGCATGTGGATGTTGTTAAGTGATAACAGAGCTGTAGTAAAACAGACAATAATATCTAATGCTCAACGTAGTTGAAAAAGATAATATTTAATGTTTTGAGTCATAGGCATCTGAGAAAAACAATAATCATAATTTACTCACATCTTATGACGCATCAAATTGATTCAGAAAACAAATTTATTAAATTGGAGGTGATACGATCTAGCCAATAAACAAATTTTATATTAGGCTATTCTATCTCTTGACCAAAATATCTGCAGGGTAAACTATTAAAGTAACGACGGATATTTCACTGTAAATAATTAATGTTTTTAACAATTATTAATATTTGTTGAATAGAATTAACAATAACTAACCCCCAAAATCTAGCCCCCCTGGTGACTGGCTGATGAAGCTCCTCATCAGGAGTGAAATGCATTCCAATTAATGTAAATAAAAACATTCATTTACAGTGAAATACCAGTCGATACTTTAATAGTACTTGAAAATACTTTTTTAAAGCGCAATATAGACTGATAGAAAAATTCACTCAACTCTAGATCACTCAATCATTACGGCAGGTGAAGTGCTGTACCTGATTCTTCATTAGAAGGCTACCGTTGAGTGATTTAAAAAGTATGTTTTCCCTCCAGATTGTCAATTTAGTTGAACTCTTAACAGAAATGACAAGTAAATGATAGGTCAACTCGCTTTATTCAAAGGAATATCTTAGTTTAATATAGTAAAGCATTTTACATGACAATCTGACATAAATCAAAATTTGATTGCATTGATTTTTCAAAAATGGAAGCTCTTGAAGTGGTATTGTGATTTCAAAATGTAGGCTATTTATTCCGATTTGAGATTCATTTTGGTTTTAGGTCAACAGGTTGCTTCTCTTGAAATTTAGTCTAAATAGATAAATTTTTCAAGTTGAATTTGTTGAAAAAATGAAAGTAAAGAATTGTTTATCATTTAATAATGTCAGGGATTGTCTTAGCATTATTAATTGAAACGCAAGTTTCTCTAGTAATACAGTATTTATAAATATGACAATTTTTTCCCATTTTTTCGAATTCATCAATAAAGATTAACGTTCTGAATAGCCTGGAAAAATACAAGTTTGAATTAAAATTTCGTAAATTCCTTTCCTTCTCCATTATGGTTACTGTACATCACTCTCACAATTCTATATAATTTATAACTGATGAGAAAAACTGAATTCTTCCAATTTTTCCTCTTTTTTGTTTTATAATAACTATAATTTTATACGTTGAGGGAATGCTTTCATAAGTTATTCATTTTTTATTGTTTATTTTTTCTGAAAAATTATTTTGGCAGTGTTTTCTTAGGAAGCAGGTTGATCTTTCAACTATTGCTTACGGGAATCGAACTTTGATTTTCAAACTTTTGCTCCTGACCTACATTGATATCTTAATTTTTTTCAAAATAGTTGACTGGATAATTTGAGGGAAATCTCTTATTTTACTCATCTAAACTGAATAAACTTATAGGCCTATTTCAAAGGAGCATTAGCATTCTATAGCTTAATAATTGTCCGCTTTTCAAAATGTTAGTGAGTTAAGATCTTTAAAGGCTGCCTATTCTTCTATACTTATTTGTGATGAGTTGTGGATGAATCATGAGGGTAAAAAACTTTTCAGATTATTTAATTTTAAATAATTCGATATTCTCAAACAACCAATCGGTAACCAACAGTGGTGAAAAAATCCGGAAATAAATTACAAATCCTTTTTTCACTTCTAACTAATTTTATTTATATTTTCAATGTTTCTTGTATCTACAACTTGGTCAAGGCTGTTGAGGGAAATGATTATAATGTCCTAATCATTGAGTCAAAAATTTTTTGGCAAAACAATTCACAAGCAAACTTGAACCTAATAAAAATACAGTAATAGATTCGACAAACCTTCGTCAACTAAATTATCAGCAGACTAATTATGCATGTGTGTATTATCAATAATTTGTTAATGACCTCTGGTTTGACCATTTTCAGTTTCTGACTCAGTGATCTTGAACTGTAGCATTCACAAGCTTATCAATATATTGAATGAAAGTAGAGTATTATATTATTGTTGTGTACGGTAGGCTATTGTAACTTCTACATGTGTAGTATTTTTTAAAGCGTTTTTATGTATATTTGTTTTGCCTCAGGCAACGTTTTCATCTTCACGTGGTAAATAGAATAAATTTAATATTCATCCATAAAAAAATGGATGATAAAATAACAAGTAATGACAAGTCAATGTAATTAAAAAATATCTTTTGAAAATATCTAAATCATAAAATAATAAGATATGTAATTGTAATCAATCACTTTGGTGACCTTATCAGACTAAAAAATTTTAAATAGTTTTATCAGACTATGAAACTGAAAAAAATTGCTGCATGATCTTTTGAATGTGAACAATGCTGCTTAGGCCTATAATTATAATAGATCCTTGTAATGTGCAGCTTATCGCTCACAAAAATTTGAAACTGAAGGAAAAAACATTGTTTGATTTTAAAGTAACACTGAGTTTGACCTACATAATATTTAAGGAAAGTAGGTAAGTCATTAAAGATAAACCTATATTGCATGAAAGTAATTTATTTTAATAACAAAAATGGTAAACAAAAGTTCTTACTTGTACACCACATTAAAATGTAGGCCTATTTTTATATAGGAGAGAAATTTTTTGTTCAACCATTTTTCATTGTAAACCTACCACAAAGGAATTACACATCATTCATGCGTACACTCATCTTGTTCAATAATATTTTTGAAGAGTGACTAGGCCTATGATATTTCAATAGAATGATTTCAATTATTATGAACAGTGAGATAATAGCCTATTTGTTGTTAAATTTATTATTGTCACTATGTGATTAGATTATTTGATTATATAGCCTACTCTGTTTTATTTCAATTATGCTTGCTAAGACTGTGTGTATAGGCAGTTAAAGATTCTTATTGTCGAATCATTTTGTGGATAATGAGATTTTCAGCCACAGGAGTTATGATTTTGAGTGAACAATGTAGACCTAATCGCAATTAATTCAATGAACTCTTTCATTACACAATATACTTAGGCTAATACAGAATTTCTTTCTACCAATGGAAAAATTCCAGGCCACAGATATATATACAGTAGATATACTTTATTTCACTTTATATCATAATCTATTTATTTATTTTGACAACTCAGCACTTATATATATTTATTCAATTGCATAGTTGTAGGCCTACCTCATATGTCCGTTCTTTATCAGTTTTTATTATTAATTTGATCCTCATTTGTTATTATTCAAGTTTTAACAGTTTACCTTACTGTTTCTATATGAAGTAGTTTAAACCATATAGCACAATACAGTTTCATATGAAATAACACTGATTTTGAACTTTAAAATAAGAAAAATATTAAACACATTATTTGTGAGTTTGTGGCAACCAATAAAAATGGATCTATAACAACTACCCAATAATCCAATAATATAAATAATAGTTAACTAATTTAAGGAATTGAACTGATAAAACGTTTAGTCTAATTAGTTATGATTTATTAGTATTATTATCCTTTCAACACTTAATTATTGAAAAGCGAACTTGCTCAGCGTGCTACCGTGCAGCAGCGCGCAGTCTTTATATTCGCTGTGTTTTTCAGAATAACTTTATTATCAAAATAAAGTAAATTCACATAAAAACAAAAATACTTGAATTCCAATTATTTTTCAATAATAGATCGACGTGCTTGACCTATTCCTTGTGGTTATCTTCAAAAAGAAGTGTTCATCACCCAGTCATCATTCTATTGTGTTTCATAATAGCCGCTATTGTCTCCCCTACTTCCACCACGCATCTTTCGTCATCGTCTGGTCTTCACTTTCTTCCATCCCTTCCACCGCCATTTTGAGTGACGCTCGGCCGTTTCTATTCAAAAGACAGCTGCAAATCTGAACCTGAATCAGTTGTTTTGTTTTGAGTCGTCTGTGTGGTTGAAGGAATTATTCTATTTTGCTGTATTGTGAGTATAGTTTTAACCTCATTATATCCTAAATATTTGTTAAATTTTTGTGATTCTAACAAATTTACAAAATGTCATGGTTTTAAGCCTGATTGAGTTTTCCTTGGGAATTTATTGTCTTTTTAGAAAAGTTTACTGACGTACCTAACTGAACAATAATTGCGCAGTAGATTTCAGGATCAGGATCAAAGTTCATTCTGGAGTTCAATCGTAGTTGAGGATAAATTAAATTTTAATCCTGATATTTATTTGAAAGTGTGTAAGATTACTTTTTTTATTAATATAGTGAGAATTGTATTGTGTTGAATAAGTTAGAGTATTATTCATCCTTTTATTATTTTGTTTTCATAGATTCTTCTCTCCTCCAAATCGATTGTTTTTATTAATTCTTCCTGTTGAATGTTGTCAAATCCTGTTTAAATTTTTCATTTGATCTAGCTCCCATTATTTTGATAACGGGACCAGGATTTGCATTTGAATTGGTTCTTCGTTGCTTGTTACAGCATCCTTTATTGATGACAAAGGACGTCACATTTTTCTACGTCATAACTTAATTCGATTTGCTTGATTCTCAACCGGGAAGACTATTTTGTTTTTGTTAATTCAATATTCACGTCACAGTCTCATTTGTCTGCTCCATCCTTAATTTTAAGTATTTTTAGACTAAATTCCATTGTTCTTTAGCAGTTTACAAGAGTGAAAATTGTACCTTCAAAATCGCACTCACAATAATTTTTTAAAACTGTTTTGCATTCAATAGGTCACTGGGTGACCCTTTTCCCTAGTTTTGATTTGATCGCCTCAGGTTGATACAAGCTCTTGAATTATTAATTAGTTTTAGTATGATTTAAATTTTATGAGGTTGATTAACTTTTTAGTCTCATGTGAATGGCGTAGCCAGAAATTGACTTCGGGTGGAGGGCAACACCGGGGGGTCTGGGGAGTATTTCTTACCCCCAGACATAAGGGGGGTCCGGGGCCCTCCCCCGGGAAATTTTAATATTTGACAGGTACATAACACTGTTTTAGACTACTTTTAAGGTCTTGCGATAGCTGAAATCCGAACATTATTCTATTAGGAGAAACAATCATTTACTATTAAAATTAAATTTCAACAATTTCGGGAGAGGGGGGCTGAGCCCCCTTGGCCCCCCCTGGCTACGCCACTGTCTCATGTTGAGTGCTGGGCGACCGAGAGTTTGAGCTGTCCCGATTACAACGAAGTAAGCCACTTGGATCAATGATCAGAGTTCTTTATCTGATCCATTTTTTAAGAGAACTTGGTTTTTAATTCCACTTGGATTTTTACGATGGTCTCGTTAGGCCTACAAATTAAAAGAATATGATTTCATTACTTTGCACTTTATATTAATTTTATATAGGTAGGGTACAACTATTAAAATATTTTGTTTCAACTTGAAATGCATTCTGATTATTATTTACATAAATAAAATTTATTTATAAATTCATTTCAGGTTTTAAATTTGAAAGATGAGATCATTTGTGGTCCTACTTTTCGCCCTGGTGGGTATGGCACAGTGTGTGTCATTCTTCGATCTTGTAACTGAAGAATGGAAAACTTTTAAGGTGGGTAATTTTATTTTCATTCTACAAATTTCTTCATAGATCAGGCTTTTGGTCAGTTTCAAAATTATGTTTTTTTCTGGTTCTTTTTGAGCTTGAATGAAATTTTTATGCTTATGCCTAACATTTAGCTTTGTTGTTGTTATATTAAGTTACTAAATTGGTTTGTACAGAACCTGGCATTCCTTTTTGTAAAAACTACAATAAAGCCATTATTCATTACCATTAGATGTTGTCAATTGTACACAAACGAGTTTAAGCTACCTTGAAAATGAAGATAAATCAAGGAAGGTTCTCCTAAATGGATTATTACATTGTAGTTGAATAGCAAGATTTATTCATAAAGTATTCTCCAATTTGAATGTGAAATTATTATATATTTTTTTATTAAATACATTTTTTCCTCAGCCGAATTCTCCAATTTCAATTTGAATGTAAATTTATTATACATTTTTT
The DNA here is from genome assembly GCA_017141395.1 of Laodelphax striatellus. Lineage (NCBI taxonomy): Eukaryota > Metazoa > Arthropoda > Insecta > Hemiptera > Delphacidae > Laodelphax > Laodelphax striatellus. The sequence goes on from CM029536.1 coordinate 8,572,371, forward strand.
ATTAAATACTCAACATCATTCCACTTCATTGAATTATGTCATAAAAAAGCAATTAAAATTAAAATCTAGGTTATAAAAACTTCAATATCAGTTTGTAACATATATTTAACATATTGTGTTAATTAAATAATAATGTTTGATATTACGTCTGACCTTCAGATATTATCTTAAAAATGCCTGTTAATGAACTAATCGCTGTTCCGAGACTGAAGATTTTTTATTTGCCATTGAACTTTGTATCACTTCATCTCTTCAACAGTAAACTGTTTTTGGCAAGAATTTTAAATTTTGTAATGACTACTTTTGTATTGAATACTTTTACTCATTATGCAAAATTCATTGATTATGTTTGATTCCATAGTTATAAACCTGAATTCATTCCCATTGAATAATTATTAAGGCAGTTTGATTAGACCATTAATTTGTTTTTCTTATCTTGTTTTGAGAATTAATCACGAGGCTTTGAATTTATGACTAATATTTACGCTTAGGCTATGTATGTTTATATTATCATTGTACATAAAATGTGTGCAGATAATTAATTGCCTATTTCTTACGAATTCCTTCGAATAGTACTCCTTATTTACTTCCTTCCCATAATTCAACTCTGATTTTATTTTCTAATCGGCCTCTTTTCTTCGACTCGATTCCGTTTTGACGTTGATAATGACCTTGTTTTCAGCTGGAGCACAAGAAAACTTATGGAAATGAATTGGAGGAGAAATTCAGAATGAAGATTTTCATGGACAATCGGAACAAGATTGCCAAGCACAATGCCAAGTTCCAGCAAGGATTGGTATCCTACAAGCTGGCGATCAACCATTTTGGTGACATGGTGAGTTATTTGCTCCTTTTAAATAAATTAGGTACCTAACTTCAAATTTGATAATGATTTCAACCTCTTAGCCTGCCTTAAATTTACAATATCTCCCATCATCAATCTATCACTGTTGTAATATAACTAACAGCTGATATTAGGCCTACAGTGTATTTTAGTAAGGTAGTTGTTTCAACCTTTCAACTATCCATATTTTATGAAATCCGTTCTAGTTATATAGTGAAATCAAATGTGGGGTACTTCTACAAAAGATCCTTTTTCAACAAATTTGCTAGGTAACCATAAGAATCACATATTCAAGTAACAAGTTCCATGACTAAACACCAATATAGTATTCAATTCAATTCAATTCAACTTTATTCCAAATAAAAAAAAAGCACAGTACAAAATAAAAACAATACATGGAATAATTATTTCCCCGCATGGATTATTGATCCGTGCGCGGGGAAAGAGCTCATAATCTAGAACTATAATCTAGTATTGATATTATTAGAGTAGGATTTTTTTAATTCGGTGGATGTCGAATGATTGTTGAGAGACTCTATATGTTTGTTTCCCCATCTGTAAACAGCTGATTCATTCGCCTAATTTAAAAATTCTACTATATTAGTATTTTTTTGACAAATAATTTGCTAACCATAATATTCTTGTTTGCTAGTTGCATCACGAGTTTGTCTCGACAATGAACGGCTTCAACTACACACAGGCGCAACTGTACAAGAAGGCGAACAGCGACAATGTGCCCACATTCCTGTCTCTGGCTCACGTGACCCTCGCCGACCAGGTGGACTGGCGCCAAGATGGCGCTGTCACCCCGGTCAAAAATCAGGGCAAGTGCGGATCGTGCTGGTCCTTTAGTGCGGTGAGTTTTACATTCAAGTCAATAAATGCAGTAGTTGTTATTTGCACTTGTCTAGTGCAATGAAATGTAGTGTATTTGTGTATCAGGTTTTTTGTTTTGCTGAGGGTGATGCCCACATGAGCTCTATGCTTGTGTGTGGGTGGGCAGGCTTGTGGTGGTTTCATTATGTTCGAAAGTTATATTTGCAGAAAGGCAGTTTGTAGTTTTTAACAGACAACTTGATCAAAAGTCAATTAAAATTATAATATTTTGCTCCAGTTATTATTGCAAAAGGGCGCTTGTAACAGGTTACAACATGATCAAAAAAAGGTTTTGCTGGGGATGATGCCCACATAAGCTCTAGGCTTGTGCGAGGGTAATGGGAAGGATGATGATGAGAGATTCAAATCAATTTAATATTTATATTTACATAATCAATTATAATATTTTGCTCAAGTTATTTTTGCAAAAGGCATTTTGTAGTTTACTATCTTGAACGCTCTTTTAGTAAGATGAGATTCAAGTCACCATTCAATTTGAAAATACAGTACTTTGTTATGATTGTTTTTTATTATGAAATGCCGTTATTCCTATCCAAAACACATTATTTTTAAGCAATAATTGTTGAACAATCATTGAACACTTTACTGTTGTTCAATCACTTGAACAAAAAGTTTACAGTACAAAACAATAAAGTGCAAGGGATAAACCTGTATGGGAAACAAAATTCAACTTTGGAAAAGTGGTATACACAGAGTATTCCTTTTGTACTTGTCTGATGAGATGAAAAATATACTATGTATGTTTTAATTATGTTCAAAAGTTATATTTGCAGCAAGGCATTTCTTAGTTTTTTTAGCAGACAACTTAATCAAAAATCAATCTAAATTTACAATATTTTTCTTGCAACAATCGACTTTTCTATTTAATCATCACATATTTGCTCAGATTCAACTATGTTTAATAATGAAGTGATCAAATGTGGGTGATGCATTGTTTGCCAATAACAAAGATCGAACCAGTATTGTGATTATTGACGCTTGCATAAGTAGTAGCAGTAATGTTTGATTCCCAGGTGTACTTGTCCGCTTCAGTGGAAAAGTAATCAGTATCTTATTTACTTGATGTGTCATTTGTGTAACGAGTTTTTCTCTCAAGGCCAACTTTTAGAATGCTTCGTTAATTTCCTTCTTTATGTTCCATCGTGAGTAAGATTTAATTCTAGTAAATTCTTTGAAAAAAGTTGGCTTTTCTGAAGCATGAACTTGTTGAAAACGTTCCTTCTTGCATTTCGATAATGTCGAATCAATCAATTGATTCATATTTGTTGTCATAATTTTTATTGCAATCAATCATTATTGTCAAAGAAGTAATTTAAATTAATCTTATTTTAGTTTTGTATTCAAAGTATACATAATCAATTGGATATAAAGATAATATTAGTTTTTTTTTAATCTATCCATTGCCTAGATTAAGTTCAAAAATAGTTTTTAATGTGGTTTTTGATTAATTATCAAGAACATATTCATGCAGCGTTATATTATTCATTAATATGATCTTTAAAACACGAAGGGAAAAAGTCCAGACTTTTGAACACAAACTGCGCTCTCACGAATTTCAGACAATGAATATCGACAAAGAATATCGAATCATTTGTAAGTTGTATTGCATATGCATACTAAGAACTTTCACTTGAAAATTGATGAGTTTTTCATGTCAAGTGCAAATGGAATAAAAAGAAGCCAATAGATATGTAATGCTTCAATTACTTTTGGTTTTATAATCAATAAAATAATAGAAGAAATGATTCTGAAACCGAACTTCTTAACCAAGAAAAGAAAAAAGAAGATGATATTATATTTATAACATCAATGAGTCACAGTATATGAGTTGGAGCCTCTTGCATTGAAATAGTTTCATCCGTCAATTTTAAATTAAGAGAGCTGTTAGTCTACAGTCAAACATCATTAGAAGTTATTGTTATATCAAACTCTTATCTTGCCCCATTATTATCACTGAAATGAGTAATACTCTTGTAACACTTGTAACAATGCTCAAAGTTCATGAACTTTTTCTAATATTTATACGCATAGCCGTTTATCATTGGCGTTTGAAACGATAGTATTTGAAGAATTCCAATAAAATTGTTCACAATCATTATCAATCAACCATTAATTTGTGATTTCATAGTACGCTCATTTTCGTTCATCAACGATGATCATAACATGTCCGTTGAGAAATTCAAGATGATAAAGATTTTTGCGTTTCTTCTCCTACTCGATTGCGTAACAGCTAAAAATAGAATTTTCACATAAAATTTATGTTGCTCGTGTAGTTTTCAATAGTTTTTGTTTTGATAACAAATTCAACCGTAATAAGGTAGATGTTGCGTAGTCGTGGTCCAAAAAAATTGATCGTTATTAGTTATTTTATGAATCGATTTAGTGCTTTTTATCACTTTATTGGTGATAATATTGATATTGGGAAATTCTAAATATTTTAAAGTCAGTTGAGATTATCATAAAAGAACATCACATTTCTCTAATTCTGAATTCGAATCTCTATTTCAAGTTCTGATGTATTGGGATTTTGATGTATTGCTCTTGGCTATGCCAAATACAGTAGTAGTAGTAACCATACTTGAAAGTTATTATTGATTAAACCCTGGAAGTTATTATTATTTCAATCCTTATCTACATGACCAAATTTTTCATCCTATAAACAAATCAAAATTATATAATAAATTTAATTACCAACACAATAAAATAAAAGAGCTTCAAATCTTGTCCATTAGTTCACAAGACTTGTAAATTCTACCAATTTGAAAACAATACCAAGTTACTCAGAAAGATTTGAAGAGTCCATTTATTCAAATGTTCATTATTCGTCTTCATTTGATTTCAAATAACTGCTGGAATGGGGTGCACAATTTATCTTTTCTATTTATTTTTCTATTCTATATCCATTTTTTATCTATCATGAATCTATACTATATTTGTATGATTTCTCTTTGTTATGAGGGCAATAATGGGGTTTCCCTGGTGCCCTCTCATACTGTATGAATAAACAAAGTCAATTGAATGATGTAATTTAATATGGCGGACTTGGCCTACCGTGTGAATAGCTACATGAATTTCCACTTTTCTTCTTCACCTTCTTGGTTACATCACTGTCAAGATAAATAATAATCATATTAATTTATTTGATCAAAAATACAATATCAAGGAAAGAAAAAACAGGCATTCGCCCAAAACTTCTATTCCAAAATTCACTTGAAAAATGTCCAAAGTCAGGTTAGGTCCAAACTTTTTTGATCACTCACACTCCAAAAAGGTAACCACACTTAATAATTTATATAATAATTTTGTTTGAATGTTTGTTGTAGACGGGAGCCCTGGAAGGTGCCCACTTCCGTAAGACTGGCAACCTGGTGTCTTTGAGTGAACAACAGCTGATCGATTGCTCGACCAAGTATGGCAACAACGGCTGCAATGGCGGACTCATGGACCAGGCATTCACCTACATCAAGGACAACAGGGGCATTGACAAGGAAGTCAGCTACCCATATGAGGCTGAGGTAAATGTCTCATCATTATGATGAAAAACTATGAGTATATCACCATAATTTTTGTTATATGTTTTATGCCGCGTTTACACGTTGCCAGTCGACTATGTTTTAGTAAAAGTCTTTCTAAAATTTTAGGCGAAGGAACGCTTATGTATTCCTATAAATAGTATTGCCATCAAAGTATTATAAATTATTTTTTATTCTGATAAATTATAAGAATAAATGCTTTTCATGGTACCATAAAACTACTGTATACTGCTACTTATAATTTATATCATAAGAATAAATTTACACATCTAAATTTTCTGAGTGTAAGCACTGAAAACCTGCCACAGTCGATTTAGTCGACATATGGCACCGTGTAAACATTAACCACTTGCTTTTTATTGAGCTGCAGCTACAGTATTCGAGCAAAAGTTTACCATTCATTGAACGCATCTTACTCCTAAAAGAAGCTTCATTAGACCCAAATTATTTCAATCCTATTATCTATTACTGTAGCCTACTCAATATTGTAGTGGATGTTATAAAGATTTAAAGAACGGTACCTATTATGATAAATACTTGCAGAATAATTAGTACTCCTTGATCAAGAGTGCAGTATATCGGCTTCTATCAATAAATTGTAATCTTCAATCTAAACAGCTAAATAACTGTTTAACACAGAAGTCCATATACTGCAACACAGCCACGAATTCTTTCAATTTTTTTTATAAATATAGTTTACAAGGAGAAAGTATAAACTACTCATGTGTGTACTAAGTAAAGTATATTAATACAGTACAGTATATTAATATTATTTTATGTTATATCTATTGTATTATTGATTCTATTATTTTTCATTGTACTCTTTGAGTTTGCTGTATTTTGTTTCAAGGATAAATAAATGATTTGATTTGATTTGAAAAGTACAGTCGCAGTAAATTACTTAAGTGCTATGCTTGTGCCACAAGCCCAAGAGTCTCATGGAAATAAATGTAGTAGTAGTACGTAGAAAATGAATGGAAAGAAGTCTCACAAAAAATAAATAACAAGCCTCATGGTATATCGTATATATAAATTTGTATTTTACAGTATTTGAATATACTAGTAAAATTGAGACTATTTTTATAATCTGGAAGACGAGCAGAGTTTTGCGATTATAGCCTTTTGTAACTTTCTTCTTGTATCAATTGTAAGTTATATTGCTGAATAAATAAATTGAAAAACAAGAAATCAAGAGAATTAATTATACTTTGAGAAGAAAGGAGCAAAATAGACTGAATAAATAGGATTATGTTTGATCTATTGAGACTATTTTTATAATTTGGAAGCCGAGCAGAGTTTTGCGATTATAGCCTTTTGTAACTTTCTTCTTGTAAAATTGTAAGTTAAAAATTGAATAAATAAATTGAAAAACAAGAAATCAAGAGAATTAATTATACTTTGAGAAGAAAGGAGCAAAATAGACTGAATAAATAGTATTATGTTTGATCTATTGAGACTATTTTTATAATCTGGAAGACGAGCAGAGTTTTGCGATAGCCTTTTGTAACTTTCTTCTTGTATCAATTGTAAGTTATATTGCTGAATAAATAAATTGAAAAACAAGAAATCAAGAGAATTAATTATACTTTGAGAAGAAAGGAGCAAAATAGACTGAATAAATAGTATTATGTTTGATCTATTGAGACTATTTTTATAATCTGGAAGACGAGCAGAGTTTTGCAATTATAGCCTTTTGTAACTTCCTTCTTGTATCAGTTGTAAGTTATATTGCTGAATAAATAAATTGAAAAACAAGAAATCAAGAGAATTAATTATACTTTGAGAAGAAAGGAGCCAAATATACCGAATAAATAGTACAGGGTTATCATAAAAGAATGGTGCGAAGATTGAATTTTTATAGAAACCAGCGTTCAAGCCAAACAACATAAATTAGACAGGAATCATGAACTGATCCGCGTCAAATGTTTGTCAGAAAATCGCCCCAATTCTCTTGAAACCGCACCATTCTTTTATGATAACCCGGTATTATGTTTCATCGATTTGTCCTTTGTTAGGGTCTTACCACTGATAAAAAGCCATACGAACATCTTGTACTTTTATTTTCGGATTTGAGTTGTTGAATGTGTTAATTTAGGATTTGAGTCGTTGAAGTGTGTTAATTTGTGTGATTATTTTAGGACGACACATGCCGCTACCGTCCTGATGACAAGGCGGCCACAGACAAAGGCTACCATGACATCGCGCAGGGCGACGAGGACGCACTGAAGGCAGCCGTCGCCTCCGTCGGCCCCGTCTCAGTCGCCATTGACGCCAGCCACGAGTCATTCCAGTTCTACTCGACTGGTGCGCATCCATTCTATATTCATGTACCCGCTTATTCATTCATTCACTTTGTCCATTCATTGATCTGTTCAGTCATCTACATACTCATCTATTCGCTAATTAATTCATTTACTTGCTTATTCGTCCATTCATTGATCTATTCATTCGTACATGCATCAATCCATTCTTTCTACTGAAGCGCATATCATTACAATAATTTAGTTTATGTAGTTCTATCAATTTATTTATATTACTTATGCCCGGTTTTTCAGTCGTTCAATAAACTTATTGAATCAATAACTTTTTTTTGCATTCAAAAACACATGGTTATTGATTCAATAGTGCTATTGGATCCATAAACTGTCTATTGAGCGACTGAAAAACCGGGCATTAGATTTATATTCACTTAGAATGTGTATCTGCTTTTTTCTGTTTCATAGGACTTCGAAAATATTATGCAACAGGCCCCAGTTCCAAAGTACATTTTGTTGAAACCACTCATCTAAATTGTGAATTCACATCTATAAAACAATTCAATTATACAGTGCGTTCATTAAGTTGTGCACATCAAAATTTTTGAATCAATGTATTTTGATTGATATTATTCATTTGTGATTGTTATCACTTTTATAAACATATAAACTTATATACTGAAATATATACTTATTTACAACATCTTATTTATATAACAGATGTTAAAAATGGCTTCATTGTATCATTAATACAAGCGCGTATTCGTTTTACCACGCTTCAGTGTTGAGCCATGAGCATCGAAACTTAAGTATGTTTTCAAATACTGTATATTAATATTGTGGAATAGACAACATTGTTCTCATTCTTTTGCTTACTATGGCGAAATTCTACAATATCTTGGAATCAAGTTTGAATTTCTGAATAATGATAATTATTCGTTTAATAATTATAATCAGTGTCCGCTTATTTGTCGCGTGATAGAAATTAAGATGATACAAGCAATCTGTATGTGTATCCTAATAAACGATGGGTTTTTTTTGTAGGAGTGTACTACGAGCCCGAATGCGACCCTCAAGGTCTCGACCATGGAGTGTTGGTTGTCGGATACGGCACCACTGAAGACGGAGAAGACTACTGGCTGGTGAAGAACTCGTGGGGCACCCAATGGGGATTGGACGGCTACATCAAGATGGCTCGTAACCGTGAAAATAACTGCGGTATCGCTTCCTCAGCCAGCTACCCAGTTGTCTAATTTATGAATGAGTTTCTTCAATGAATCAGTGGAACAAATATCGAAAATCAAATTTAGGTGAATGATTTCTCCGATCTCAATCGAAATTCTTCATTCATTGCTCATTCTGAATCAAAAGACACTCTCCTATTGCTTGTGTGATAAGAATAGTATTAATAATTGACACTACAGTTTTATCAATTGCTAGCGATCTTAGTTCTAAGTTAACTGTTCTGAGTAAGCATTGGCGTAAAGTTAGAACTGTACATATTAATTTTATATTTTTGTAAGTATTAATTCGAGAATATAAGTAAAATTTAAAGTGTATTGGGTTGTTTAGTTATTGTACCTTATTCAGGAATTAGTGTATTGTTGTTGGAGTAGTTTCAATGTGGTGTAGTTTCAGTATCAATGTGGTACAGTAGGATTCATTTAATTTGGCGCTTGGCGATCAGTAAAGAGCTGACTTTACGTAGCTTTGACACAATACATAACCTACAAATGCTGAAAGTCTTTTCAAAAGGTATTCTTTAAAAAGGTCTTTTAAAGACTTTAAAGGTCTTTAAGACTTTGAAGAAGTCTTTGGATTATTGTGTCAATCACTGCGTAACATCAGCTGTTCACTGATCGCCAAGCGCCAAATTAAATGAATCCTATTGTACATCTAGCAGTATCGGGAATTATTATAGTATCAAGGATGTGGCTATTGCGTTAGATTTGGCATATAAGTCTTTCTTGTATTGGCTGGATAGATCATCCTGGAATAAGAATGTACTAATATGAGTAGTTGAATACAAGTGTATGACTCAAGTATGAGTAGTTGAATTATCAGGATGGATTGATATTAGACTGATATAAAATATTACATTCAATAACTCGTTTTCATCTGTGGGCCATCTTTGGTTTATCTCTCATATCGAAAGGGATTTTATCCCTGGCTATTGTATTTTAGCCTCTAAAAGACTTGTGAGATACCTTAAAATAACTCGCGGCGTTGCTGCTCGAATTTTAACCTCGGTATCTCACTCGTCGTTTAAAGGTTCTCATAATACAACCACTAAACTACTATTCTTTGTTAATTATACAGTTTGAACTTGAAATACAAGCTCTGCGTTGTAGATGAAACTATAGTCTCTCACTATGAATAAATAAGGTTGTACTGTGACAAAATCAAGTGGTATCTATTAGACCTACTCTCCATAATAAGTGTATTTCAATAATATTAATGTACAATATCAATTAATCTTCATGATGCTATAATGAGAAATTAATAAAATAGTTCAGCATTCCGCAGCCACTTGTAAGAATAAAGCTAGCAGAGAAGCTATCAAATAAATAAAACATGAAATTATAATCTACAAACAGATGAAATTCAATCAGGTTTCGTGCAACAGGCTGTATTGTTGGCATAGCTCCAGTCTCATTCTGCTGAAAGTGAAAGTAGAAGGAAAAAACGGAGTAAAATTGAGTTGAATTCAATCTTATAGTTCCGACATTCTTGACGAAGTTTTCTTAATATTAATATTATCATTATCTACCACGTATTATTTACACTGATCTATTTATTCTAAAATTTATTTAATTTATATAATCTCACATATTCGTATTGCTGTTCGGAGCTGAAATTATGAACCATGGAAGAAATGCGCTGGGTAATTAAAACACAGTGCTGTGAGCGGAGTTAGCATATTCAACGCATTGCATTTGTAGAAGAATAGTTGCTGATACTGCATAATTTTCTTTTCACCCCTTCAAGTAATCTCTTCAGATTCAAGCAGTACTTATCTCGCCTTTTTCATCATTCCTTTTAAATTTGAAAGTGCATTAGTTTTGGTTCTTGATTAGTTGATTCACGAATGGAAGAAATTAAAAAGTATTTGATAAATTTATTTAAATTAATTTTTCACGTTGGAGCTGATGATAATATTTTACAAGACGATGTCAAACATTGTTGGGCTATCTTTGAAATTATTCATAAATTTTTATTTCATATTAAAAATCGACGAAATTTTCACTTACCTACAATTACAATGGTGAACCATCAATTAAGATGTTTTAATCCATTATTCCAGTTGTTTCAAGTTACACAATGGTTCAAATCTACTCAATTGTTCTACACAATGGTTCTTTTAGAATCCATTCAAAATATAATAATTGTGCATAAAATAATTATTATTTAACTTACATTTTGTCAATACCATTGCATATTGGGATCTTATGAAAAATACAATTGCTACAATGAATCTCTGGTAATTACAATTCTGAGAAATAGTCAAGTCTTTTTTCTATTCATTTTGGATACGCTATAAAATATATCAAAGACAGAATCACATTCACCAAATATAATTAATATTTGTCAATTAAGTATAATAATATTTGTAATTTTATTAAGTCAATAATCTCAGTTTTGATAACGCATGGGAAAGCACCCATTTCAACCGATTTTTACCAAAATGAGAAATTAAGTTCCTGGTCAATGTGTTGGTCAATTTATTAAAGCCAATCTCTACCTTAAATATTTACTAACTCATAGTCTGAAGTTATTTCCATATTGATTGATCCCTATGCCATATGCCATTGATCTTTTCAATAATAATTTTATTTTCTGTATTTTTCAACAGTTTTTATTTGATAGCCGGAATACATCCAGTCGAATATCGCTAAGAAAAAAAAGAGCCTAAAATAAATATAATGAGTCCTTCCCATAGTCTCAATCTAGTTCATGTGAAAACGTGTTCTGATGATGCAGCACAGCACTGCGAAATGATCATTAACACAATAATTCGTGAGTACAATCTCACTTTTTTAGTAATTTTCAGTGTCTATATAAAAAAATAGTTTTTAAAGAAAAAAGTGTCCAATAAACTCCAAAACGTCAGCAGAGTTGGTTATTTTAAAACTTTCAAACAGGCAGTTTCTATTAAGCTTTCAACTGATCCTTTATCCATCCAATAGATGCAGTTGATTAGCATACTTGATTGGTACCGTATCGATTAGAGTCTGTCATCTTGAGGCTTCCACTGTCGAAACCGATCGAAAGCAACTAGAAAATTTGTTGCAAACGCTATTTTAATTGATTTTGTGACGCGGGTGGCAAATATTTTCAGTTATTTTGACGTAATGAGACGGGGTGGTGAGCTTGTTGTGAGATGGGGTCTCGGAGATGACTTCCACATGAATGGTTGTTCCGGTGTGCTGAGGGTTCTAGAGAGGGGTTCAACTATATTGATCGCTGCTCTCATCTCCCGCCTTTCTCGGTCTGTGGGGAGGCTTGCAAACCTGTTTCGCACGTGAATAACTGCTACTGTTACTCGCTATCACAACTTATTCACTTATCAATATTCTTGGTTTCCATCACGAACTGTGTTTATTATAACTTCATTCACTTTGTAAAATAAAATACCTTTTCTGGAATATCAGAATTTTTAGGAATTTCAAATGATTAGAATAAATATGATATTTGAATCAATTGAAAAGTATTGGTTAATTTTATATTTAAATTAATTTTTTTTCAATAATTACAATTGGTTTTACAAGATCTTTCTACTGCTATGCCATCTTTAGTACATGAGCAATTAAGTAACATATTATTTTCAAATTTATCTTGTAAAAGTAACTGACTACAAGATAAGACTGCATCATAGTGGCTCTTTTCCATATGAAGTGAAAATTTCCTACAATCATTATTTTATTAAAAAAAATATATTCCAGTTTTTCTTGTGAGAGTTTAGTGACAAATTTTTTCACGTGAAAGTGACTAACTGTATAATGGTTATTTTTTTCATATGAAAGTGAAAATTTTCTACACTTTCTCATTTTGTAGAATTCATTACTTTGGGTTTTCATACAAGATGAACAAGGCTTTTGAATTTTCAAGTAAATTTATTTTCAGCAGTATTATAGTATGGCTAGTTAATATAGAATTGTGTAGATAATCAATGCACATGATAAGATAGGTGCATAATTTTTGAAAGAACACCCATCAACCATGTAAAAAGTCTTGCTTATAGAAATCAAAAGTAAGTTAAAGTTTTTTGTCCTACAAAAATTTTCAGTTTTGTCTTGCATAAGCAATAATATATCTACAACTAAGATCATTCAACTCTTACAATCTGTTGCACCAAAATCCCATTGAATTTAACCCATGTAAAATTACATCATCAGTGCATCGATGTCAGATTCGTTCATTGGTTCTCTTTGCATTGATTCTGTTAGATGACATCATTTTACAGCGGTTAAATTCAATTGGATTTTCTTGATACTTACATAGTCTTACTATTTTCTTATACTAGACAGACGTGCACAGAAAATGGGAGGAATTATCTCTGACGTTAGGTAGACAAGAAATATAAATCACCAATATTATTAACAGTTACAAAACCAACATTTACAGATACTGATCACACCAATCTCCGTGACTGAAATATCAGTCACAGCTACTAGTCGGTTAATGAAATAACGGTCACGGTTACTGGGCAGCTGCCGAAACCCTTGGGCTGATTGGACAAGCGCACTGCAAGCACAGCACATTGTGTGGCGCGACGCGACTTGCAGCTTGCAGTTCGTCAGTCAGCCGCGAGTGCTCGGTGGGGGCGCTCGGTGCGCGCGCGGGTCGGGTCACTGCCCTTCTCGTCAGTTGTCACTGAGGGCGGCTACCCCTCCTCCCCTCAACCACCCTCTGTGTAATGGGACCGGTCGCCAGTCGAGAGGAGGATGAAGACGACGATGAGAATGGCGAACCCAAGCCCATCATGGTTGGTACACATTATAATATAAAGTAGTATAATATGTAGTTAGAGTGAGTATGGATGGTATTTTGTTCGATGGATATTAGTTTATGGGGCTCTGGGTCTAGTAGGGTTTGAAGGTATTGTAATATAGTATAGTATATATAGTTACATATTATAGATGGTATTTTGTTTGATATAGGCCTATATTTTTTATGAGGCTCTATGGGTCTAGTAGGATTTGAAAGTATAATATAGAATATATTGTTTATTAAGCTCTGGCTGTAGCTAAGGTTTGAAGGTACATTATAGTTACGTACACAGAAATAGTAATTTAGTATAGTATGTAGTTAACTTACATTGAGTATGGACGGATTTTGTTTGATAGATATTGTTTATGATGCTCTGGGTCTTAGAGTTTGAAGGTATTATCTGTAGATATTGTTTATTAAGCTCTGGCTCCAGTAGGGTTTATAGTATAATATTAAATAATTTTTCAAGCAGGATTCTGAGAAAAGCTTAGAATGATTTCTAGAGTAAATATTTCAAACAAAAAAGTCATTATCCGAGAACAAGTTGAAAAATGATAATAATTTTTGAAATTCAAGACCGAAAAATGCTAGAGTACTGCATAATTATATAATAATTACCTCGTGTAACAGGTAGAGGCTCTAAATGAAATAAATTCACCTTATCAAATTTTCAACTATAATTAAACAAAGTTCCATGACATGACTCTAAGCTTCTGAATGATTAGAGGCTCGGATTTCATTGATTTATTGCGAATATTTCACGTTTCATGAAAACGCTGTTAGAATGGAAAATGCTTTGAAGTTAAACTTTATTATTTATCTGTAAGAGAACTGAAACTCAATTATCATTATTCAATTACGATGGAATTTGAAAACTTTATGAAGTGAGGGAACGTTGAAAACTTTTCATGACCACTTTAAACTTGAAATAATTGACAGTTCATGAAATAACTTTCAAAAATGTGTATTTATAATAATTATTATCTCTATTCGTAAGATCAATTTTTGAGTTCAGTTCACTTATTCTTTAGTGAGATATTTATCAATATTGGTGAAAAGGTTTTGGTTTTTAAGATGTATTCCAATCCTTTCTGTTAGAAGCTAGAATCAATTAAGCTGTTCAGAGCATTAGATTGGAGAATCATGAAGCAAGAGTCAATCAATATTGACATTAATGATTGAAATTTTTAATCAGTATTCTGTCAACAAAGTTTCAATAGTAAGGTATGCTTCATAATTATTATTATTACGGTATTATAAAATCAGAAATTATTAAAAAGCATGTTCCAACTGAGTTTTATCAGTTTTCAGATTAATGTTAGTACCTGATTGATAAGATTGGATTTAATAAAAGATGTAGGCCTATCTGACATCCTGTCACTTATTATTCTGTTTGCTTTTTCCCTCCAAATTTTCTAAAAATTCTAATTCCTTAGTTATGGAATAGCAAGGAAAGAGATCTAACTGGAAGTGAAAAAGAACTCGTAACAAAACATATAAAACTTTACCTTTATAGCCTACTTGAATATCAATTAACTGGCTTCATTCAATTATTATATCCTTCTATAATGAAGCAGGAAGTAACTTCCTACATAGTAAGATCCCATAATATCACGAAGATTTTCAAAGATACCAAAATTATAAGTTTCCATGGAATCGTATATTATAGAATATTATAATGCTGTTGTGGAATTGAGCTTAGCTCTACCAAATATTTTTATTAGAGAAGAACACTGTTGAGTTGAACACTGGAATTGAGTTTATCTCTACAAAATACTTTTATTAGAGAAAACACTGTTGATATTGTACACAATATTATACTATAAGATATTTATTATTTTAATTTTTAAATTCTAATTTATCAAATTTAATAAATTTTATGTTTTTCTAGATGACGGCGAGGCAAGCTGGAGCAGCAGTTGGAGGATGTAATCATCAGGATGGAACAGCAAATAAAATACAGGTAAAATTTTGACAGATGAAATCTTACCTGATGATAATCTTGGTACAGTATTAAGAGAATAAATAACGAATTTTTTAACTATAAATACCGGTAAATTGTTTTAGAGATTTTTAAAAGAACAAATTAATTTTAACAATCAATAAAATATCTTTTTTGAAGAACTTTCAATTAACAAATTTAAAATTTTTGTTTGAAATAAATGGAAATTAGATGAAAGCATCTATCAGAATAACTTTCAAATTTGTTAAACTAATTGAACCAAACAATGAAGTTCAAGTATAAAATTTTGGAAAAAGCTTCGTCGTTATCCATTCATAATCAAAGATAATAATCAATGAATATAATAATCTAACATGCGCTATGCTGATGCAATCTTAAGTAAATAATTATAACTCATGGAAACTCATTAAAAAGTCTTGAAATGATTACGTCAAAATTCAAGAGTTGAAAATATCGAAAGTGCAGTATCAGAAAGTTTAGAAAACAAATGTTTCTCTTTGATCTCTGTAATATAAAATTCCATGGCAAAAGGTCTTAATTGAATTAATATTCTTTACTTAGGATTCAATGAGCACCCCTAAGTATTTATTGTAATAGGGAATAATTTGGCTTCTTTCCAAGTCCACCCCTCATCTTTTCATAGTCACCCTGTTTTTGTATTCTGGAGTAAAGCTTTCAATCAGGAGCTGGCTGTGGTTTATAAAGGAAGACTTGTATGTAAAGGAAGACTTTGGCATGTAGGATGTAGGCCAGAATACTAGATTTTATGGAATCAAATTCATTTGCCAAACTCAATTCATTATTTAATTTAAATCAATTAATTAGTAATCGCCAAAATCAATTCACAATATTTTATTCATTTTAAATCAATCAAATAAGACAAATTGATTCATTTTGTAGTGGCAAAAAATGCAACTAGAAAGTTGAAGTTCAAAATAGAAGTTAATTGTCTGAGGACAATAAATTATTGAATTAAAAAATTTAACAAAATGTCTTGTTAGAGAAAAGATTAAATTAGGCTTTATTCTAACATAGGTGGTAAGATGTTGTGATATCTAAACATAATGAAAATACTTATATCTAGGTTAAGTTAAGTTAAATTAAGTTATATCTAATAGTCCATTCGATTTCTACTCTAACTATAACTGTTGTTCATGGTCATGGTTGATTAAGTGACTTGTTTGCTTGTTTCTCATTTATCTTCAATGCATCAGTTAATGAAATATATTCGTCAAAATGTTGTAGAAGCTCAGCGCTCTCTTGTTAAAATGAAGTTGTATTAATCATGCGATTGATTATTATAACTTAATTTCTAATGTTATTCCTGTCTGTGTTGACTGTTGAGTATACATAATGTTACTATCACTGTATAATGATAGGCCTATGAAGAAAAATATGAAAACCAATTAACTGAGTAGGCTTTATTTTGATTAGAATAACAGGAACCTCTCAAAATAATAATTAATAATTGAGATAAAGATGTATAAGGACAGAGAAATCGCAGTGAAGTGGAAGAATTCGTAAGTAAATAGGAGAGAAAGCCGATAAGTTTGGATGGGTTGGAGGGGGTTGAAGATCCTAAAGGGTGACTTCTTGGAAGAGGGGGAGGGGTTTTATGACATCGGCGCCTCTGATTGGCTGTCTGGTCTCCTGTTGTTTGTTTACAGCATTTTATTGGGTTAAAAACAACAGTGCTAGTTCCAAGCTTGGTTAGTTTTCCCGAATTTTCCGATGATAAGAAAATTCTGGGTGGTTTGAAATGTCTTTGCAGCTTTATAAGCAAGAGAAATGTTTTTTTCAAGTTGCTAACTCGCAAAATGTTACTGACAGTAGTACTGTATTTTAATCAATCCCGAGTATTAGTTGCTGTTTATGGCGTCTTCTTTTATGTGTTTCAATCACAAATTGTTGGATTCATATAGCCAGGCCGCAAGTACGGATATCGGATAATAGACGTGTGTATAAGTGTAAACTGTATCACGACTGTATCTGTATCACGCCTTAGCAATTTATTCAGAGAATACTTGCAATATAACTGTAAAATCCAGTGTAACGTGACCCACAAGCTTTCATTAGTTTATTCAACATAATAATGTATTAAAGTACAAGAAAGAGTATTAAACCTATCAACATAATCAGTACCTAATGAATCAAATTGAGTTACTTAGATCTAATATAAACGGCCCAAAAGTGCACAAAAACTGTGTTTGTGGACCAAAGAATTCTATTCCAAAAATTTCCCCCATACTATCATTTTTCCTGGGGGTATTCCAGACCCCGGGTAGGGGCAAACCATCTGAGTCTTTCACCCTTCCAATTTTCCCCTTAGAGGCCGGCCCTGCGAATTCGAATTTGGAATTTTATTCGCCATCACTCGACTAAAAACGGCTTTGTGCATCATAACCCAATTTTACTGTGTGAGAGGATGAAATTGATCACACATAATTCGAACGAAACAAAGTAAGAAAGGCAAGTTAGAAAACTGTACTAAGTGAGTTCTGCAGTGAAAATTATTCACGTTTGAAATTTGCGTGCTTTTAGCAAGATCAAAAAGGTGAAACCTAGCTATAGCCTGGTGGGAAATTATAAAGCTTGCTGTGGTATCTGGCTCTAGTTAAGAGACTGGCAAAATAATGACATATAAGTGCCACCCTAGTAGCTTGTCTGGAAAATGGTGAGCTAGAGAAAGAAAACAAAGTGGGCGAAAAAGAGTGGAAGAAGAAGAAAAAGGGTGGAGGGAGAAGAAGAAGAAGAAGAAGAAGACGAAGAAGAAGAAGAAGAAGAAGAAGAAGAAAGAAAGAAGAAGAAGAAGAAATGAAATCCTTACTCTGGTCTGTCTAGAAATAGTAGTTTGGCTAGAGGTGAAAGGGCAACACTTGACTTTTCCAGAGGTTTACCTCCAGCTAATATCTCAGCAAATTGCATGCTCACTTTACATGAAGCTTGAGAGCAATTGAAAAGAGGAAAGGAAGTGAAGGAGGAGGAAGAGAGGAGGAGGAGGAGAGAGCTGGGATGGAGAAGGAGGAGAAAGGAAGAGAAGGAGGAGAAGGAGGAGGAAGAAGAGGAGAAGAAGAAGAAGAAGAAAAGAAGAAAGCAGAAATGCAAGAAGGAAATTAAAAGTGAATACCATTTTCTAGTAATTTCAATTTGAATCAATATCGATAGCTCGAGTCAATTTCCACGTCCTCATCCTATATGGTTTTTATGATTTAATTTATCAGCAAAATTTTCTTAAGATGGTTAATTATTAGTATTGAACATTATTTTTGTCATCAGAAAAAACTTGTCGTTTACCGTACTACAGATAGTATCTTTTTAGGCATTCCTTGACATTTGGTAGTGCGGTACCATCGTGTACTTCAATTTCAACAGTATGACACAGAAAATAATACCGAGTAGGCCTACAGTCAGGCCTGGATTTCCCACTAGGCACACTAGGCACTTGCCTAGGGGCGGCACGTCTTAGGGGCGGCACAGCTCTCGAGAGCTAAGTTAGTTTATGTTTGTAAATTTTTCGTTTTATCCAAGTATTAAGAAAATTTTCAAATTACTGGAGTATTAGTAGTGAGTTTATTTAGGTAGTTTTGTAATTTGATAGTTTGTTTTGTTGTTTGATAGTTTTTTAAATTTTTGGATCTCTGCATACCAATCAAATATTCCACATATTCTAATAATAAAAAATGAATTATTTTCTGTGAATACTGATATCGTTTTTTTCGAGTTCAGTTTCCTTTTAAAATTATTATAGTACAGTAGTAGCTTTATGTAAATAGTTTTGTATCTTATTCAGTATTATGATTTTCACACTATTTGATAGTACTAATACCATTCAAGTTTATAGAGTACGATATTGGACTCACTACGGTAAATAGGCCCAGATTAAATAACTGAAATAATCAAATAATAGAAAACCGGAATAAGTTCATGAATTATACTGATCAAGTATAATTATCTTTAATATTTTAATAATAAAGTTTTTTCTAAAATTAAATTATTTAATTTTTCTATTTCAATAATTTACTAATAAGTTTATCTGAATGATTTTGTATCTTCTTCAGTCTAAGATTTTTAGAAATTTTCCAATAGCATTGGTCATGCTATCTAGTTTAAAGTTTGGTATAGTTGAGTCCTAACAACTGAAATATGCCAATGAAATATTCCAAATACCCCATTCATGAGAAAACTAAATATTTTTTGTGATGTTTATGAGTTTCATTTTTCATTATCAGTTATTTTTTACTTTGAATGAGCATAGACATTTTAAAATATAATAAAAATCTAAAAGTAACTGATTGTTTTATCAAAACCATCATTATTGACTGGTAAATTTGCTATTTTATTTTCATAATAACTTATATAATACATAATAACATTCATAATATATATATCTGATATATGATATATGATATATATATATATATATATATATATATATATATATATATATATATATATATATATGATATGCCAGGGGCAGCAGCCAGAATAATAGTGCCTAGGGGCGGCAATGGGTTGAAATGGCCTGCCTACAGTAATAATATGACTTACAATAATACTACAGTATAATGTAAGGCCACATCATTTCTTCAAGTTCCGTCATTTTAATACGTTATTTGAAGTGTATCACAAACAACTAACTATATTATAGAAACTAAACTAGTAAATCTTTGCATTATTTCTACACATAAGTGGATCACTGCAGAATATAAGCGGAAACCCTACAGGGCTTCATGCACCCTTCATTTTTACTGTACAAGTTCAGACTCTCTCAGTTTTTAGACGAAGCAAAGCTATCAGTATCGCCGCGGCATTGTCCGAGCCCACAAAACAGAAAGTTAGTTCATTACGATCAATAGTGATATTCATTTAACTAGGCGGATGGCATTAGTAGATGGACAGATAGAGAGATATTATTTTTCTGTCATTGGACTCTACGGTCATCAGCAACGTCAAGAAATAATATCTCTCTATCTAATGCCATCCGCCAAGTTAAATGAATATCACTATATTTAGAAGCAACTGGAATGTTCTCAATTGTTGTTCCTTTAATTGGTTATTGTGTTGAACAATTAATTTAGTTGGTGCCAACTGGAATTTCAATTGTTTGTTGGATTGATTATTGTGTTAAACTCTCTGGTGCAACTGGAATTTCAATCGATTGTGTTGAACAATGAGCTTACTTGGTGTTAACTGGAATCTCAGCAATTGTTTCTTCAATTAATTGTTGTTGGGGATTCTTGTTTAAAGTGCGCTATAGTGCCGCTGCATATTTCGAGCGAGTTCCAACTTGTGGATGACTTCTTAATCAATAAATTAGGCGAACAATTGAGAAGCATTTCAAGAGGCATTAGGGAAGTGAGGAAGTGTTGGAATGTGAGAAGGAGTTTGATGGGACTTGTAGGAGTGTTAGACCATGTAGGAAGAAGAATTGACAGCTAGGATCAATAACTTGTTGAAGTTTGAAATCTCTTCTGATTGAAGAAACCCCTGGAATAATGAATTTAATTCAATGAAATACAGTCCTTTTAAAATTATAAAACATTTCAATTAGAATTTTATAACTTTGTGTGGGAATTATACTGACCTGTGGGTTAGAGTCTAATAATTTAACGTCCATTTTTTTACTACTGTTGAAAAAATGGTACTTTAAAAATTTCTTTCTGAGAATGGAGAAAAGACTTTTTGGGAGTATTAAAATTTATGAATATACAGTCCTCTTGAAGATATCTAATATTTTTACTATCGCGGTTATACTTAACTGTGTACTGAAATAGAAAAATAGGATGATATTAGTTTTTCTTCACTCGTAAATATAATAACTATTGTAGAGATTGTACAGTAGAATATGTCGATAAGACAAGGAAGACCTCGAAGATTGATTTGTAGGAGATCAAATACTCAAAGTGACCAAAAACAAAATGGTGAAAAACAATCGGATTTTGGTGTAAGAGTGGTCAAGAAAATCAGGACTTCGAAGATCAATTCAAGCAATGGGAATAAGGTTAGTTGTTTCTACACTATTATTCCTTCAAATAATATTTTTCCAATGATTTTTCATTTTAGAAACTCCAACTTTCACATGCTAGAAATTATTTGAATTCTTAAAATGTTAAGATAGTTTTCTTTTTTGTATTCCAGTGTTTCTTAAATAATATCACACCATCACGTATACTCCAACTATGCATTGTCCTCTTGAAATTTCAAATTTGAAAGAAGTAGAAATGATTCTCAAATAAGAAATATTTAAAATGAAAGTCCTAAAATATCCTAAATAAGAATGAAAATTTACTTCATGCCTAGATTATTAAACGAAATAATGTTATAAACTATTTTGAGCTTTCGAGCTAACTATAAAAAAGTGTTCTTGGACATGTTTTAAATAATTAACAGCTATTGAATGATTTCTTATTCTCAGCAGTATAATCTTATCGATACAGAATTGAGTTCTCATTGTCTGGAAATTAGTTAATGGAGAAAGTAAAAATCACAAATTACAAAATAAATTCTTTTATGAGCCCCTTAACCACCATGATATTTCCACAGTCTTATCTACGTCAACGTGAACCTCATTATTTACGTTGAGTATAGACTATATTGTGATAAAATGAAGTACTGTATCGATTTTCTCATAGAAAACAACATAAAAAATCTAGGTCGTTCGTTTGATTTCATGGCCGAGAAAATCTAATAATTTCTCCCTTTGTAGTGATGAGAGTAATTCCATTTACCTCACATAATCTATTTAGGACAGCCTTTCAACTAGAATCAACTCCTATGGAATGATGGTTATCTCTCAATCTAATGAAATTTCAGTTAAATGTTCAGTTATGTTATAGTAGCCTATTGGAATAAAATTCATTAAAATATGGCATTTGATTTATCACAATGAGATTATTAAAATATCTTGTAAAATTCAGTGCTAACATTTAAATATAGCCTAATAGAAAGTCTAAAGTTCAAAACTGCAGAAACTTCATTACAAACTCCAAATTTGATAAAGATTTTAAAGAGTTTTTATTGATCATGAAACTTGACTGTGTTCTTAGAAATTCCAAGGCATTTCATTCAAGTAAAATACGCTTTTGTACGGTACTGTTAAGAGTTTTAATTTCAAGTTGACATTAAAATGTGGTACAAAGGAGCATTCTCGATTGTATTGAATTCAAGACCATTAATCAATTTGTTCCAAGTAATTTGAAAACGGCTAATTATTTGCTGGAGTGTCTGTTCTTTTAAGTGAAGTTAATCAAGCACTTCTTGTTCAGCTTACCACAATAATTTAGCTTCACTCCCGAAATTAATTAATCGCATAGCTAGAAAACACTTGTTTCAATTAACATAAAATGCCGTCCAATCTTTTCTTCAGTTTTTGCATGTGCTAAGTGTCGTCATTAATGAACTTGCTAATTCACAAATTGAAATTCATGGGTGGAACAGAACTTTTGTTCTATCAGCACATGGTTGTACAATTTCAATAAAATTGACTGACAATTTTATGTATATAGTTACTGCATTAGCATTACAACAAAAGTGCATAACTCATTAAGAAATATTGTATTTTATCGTGAACACAAAATATTTTGTTTGATTGAAAACATTGTTCAATCGTCCATGTTGCTCGAAATTTATTATATTTAGAATAATATTGTAGTGCTTCTATTAGTGGAATTAATTAGGCTTATGTAGATGCAACATGCAACGTAATTGGTATTCCATTTGTCAGTAACGAATGTAAAAGGTTTTCAACATTTCAGATTGAGTTTTACAGCCAATATAGTGTTATTTTCCCAATAGAAATTTTTTTCCAAAACACTTATGAGAAATATTTTACTTGATTATTCAGCTTTGCGGAGGTATTCCTATGCATTCTACTCCTCTTTTTATTTGTTTAGTTCACTCTAAACTTACTGTACAGTGTACGGTACCCTTATCCTTTTTTGGATCATCTTTGATACATCCTCACAATCTTTATTTAGTTCGTATAAGTTGATTAATTTATTTAATAGTTGTATAGAATCAAAGAATCAATTCAAGCAATTCAACTAATTATTTCAATAATTGATCGATGAGCACGCAAATTATCCAAATAAATTTGGAATTTTCTTAACCCTTTGCACTCGAAAGGCCACTGTCAGTGGCCAGCACCATTCCTAGCACACATGGATTTTATTCTCCTGGAGTTGTGCTCACAGATCGTATGGCCACTGTGAGTGGCCGCGCTGCAATCTGCGGCTGGTCGGCGCTCGTTCTGCCTTCCAGCTTTCACTGGCTCGGAATTATTTTTCTCCATCAAGCTCGAAAGCTGTCATTTCTCTTTCATATTTGAAATGAATGTACAGGCCCGTATTACACTACAAAACGGTTTCATAAAATATATTTTATAAATGATTTTTCAAGAAGGATATTTTTGTCAGTGTATATTAGGTCATATTTATAAACGTTTTCTCAAATATGAGTAATATTTTACATTTCATCAAAGAGTTTATACTCAAGAAGTTTTAGTTTTATCTGTATAGTACGTATAATTACTGAATTATTATTAAAAAAATGAACGATTATCCAATCTTTTATTAAAAAATGAGATTTATCTTTCATAAAATATCTGTTATAAAATGTTTTATACTGTATTGTAATATGGGCCTGATATAAAACGTAGATAGCAGTTGAAGGTGATGAATGGAATAGCCTAAATAAAATTGGATGAATGTTTTTTTTAAATATTAAATTTAAAATGGGATGAAAAAGGTATGATAAATGATACATTGTACTTTTTTCCACTCTTTTCATCTTGTTGTTCGATTAAATCCATTTCAGAATTCATCATTTCATCTAATAGTTCACCCAATGTCACTGTCATGCTCGGAGTCACATTCTGCCAAAGAAAAATCTGCTTCCAGTTTATTTCTGATGGCTTCAGAACTCAAAAACTCATCTTCATATATGTTTTAAATTGTTAAGAAACTTTTGAATAAGAGAACAATATTAAATAAAATTGAAAAAGCTTAAATCCGATCACTGTTGTATGTAGTTGCGTCATCATGCGCTGCATAGTAACAGAGATTGTAGGTTGTTATTACAGCTGTGGAACAAATAACGCGCGAAACTAAACATTTAATATTTTGTCAACAGATGTCAGCACTTTGCAGAGCTGTTGTTGGAAAAATAAATCACTAGAACAGATAGATATTAGAGTATTACACTATGGCCACTGACAGTGGCCATGCGAGTGTTCACGGAATTTGACTCCGGCCACTGACAGTGGCCATACGATCTGAGTGAACATTCTCTACAGAAATAAGAACAAGTTGTCAGAGAAATAGCCGTGGCCACTCACAGTGGCCATGCGACTCCAGAGGAAATGTGTTGAAATGCTTCTCGAGTGCAAAGGGTTAAGAAAACGATTATTCAGGAATGGGCTATGATTTAAACGTTGTGGCAGATGCCGCTCTTTTGATTCTAGTTTCTTTATTTGCACATAGAATGCGCCGTATGTCTTGAAATCTTTCTCCCAATGCTTTCTTCTCAGCCACCGGACGTTGATATTAAATTTCTGTACAGTGGTAGGATATTTTCAAGACAATTATTAATTCTAATTCAAAATTATTTCTCATAACAATTGAAGCGTGAACCACTTTGCTCCTGTATGCTTTCAATCTTTGTCATATTTTGTCTTTTATCTGATATTTTTTCTCTTGATTTTTATGAGTAGAATTATAACTTAGTTACGGTACCGTACAGTGGCGTAACGTTTGCCAACTGGGCCCCCCCGCAAAAAAATAATTCCGGGCCCCTCCTTCTAAAATCTCACGCCCCTCTCTTAGCCCTTTTTCCCTGAACCGTACCTCATGATTGAATAACATATACATGTAATAAAATAAAACATGCTCTTGATTGAATTCTACAATAATTGTAATAATTATTAGTGATTTATAGGCCTAATAATTCATAAAAAAAACTGGTTACTACATTAAAGTAGCCTTACTGCTTTGACAACTCTTGCAGTCTATTTCTATTATGATCAGGAATTCGATGGGCGAAACAATATATTTGTGTAAACAGTCTAGGTCTGGGGACCGGATGTCTGTCCCCATTCAATGATTTGTAAACAAAATTCATTATTTCCCGATAAGCTACTTTAAACCAGCAGATCTTTTGTTAATTTTGCAACTATTTACGTTCTTCCGTCAAAACAACTCTCTTAATGGCAATTTTCAACCAACTGATATTCTAATTGTTGATGCATAATTTATTTTAAAATGGACAATTATGAATTATTGAAATTTGTGTTCATGGTTGTTAATTGCCCAAAATAAAACTTTTTCTTTCCTTGTTCAATCATTACTTCAATTTTATTCCTTAAAAAAACATATGATATTATTTCAGGCCCTAGCCCGGGCCCCCAAGGGCCCGGGCCCCCCCGCGCCGCGGGGTTTGCGGGGGTGTAAGTTACGCCACTGGTACCGTACTTTTACTTCTGAAAGTTAGTTCTACAGAGTGTCCCAAAAAATAGGGATTTCAGTAAAACCACGGTATTCTACAAGCTTAAACAAGCTAGAAACTTTACATTGACACCATAAAATAATGTATTATTTTGTATTAATAGTATAATTTGATTATACTTTACTGGCCAGATGTGAATTTTACAATACTGACAAAGTAGAAAAACTCTCGAATTTGGTCTCAAAAATATTCCAAATAATTTTTGCAATATCTTTCAATATACCTGTAATAGTTTGGTAATTTTTGAAATAGAAAGCTTAAAACTATTGTAGTAAAAGAAATCTATTTATTATTCCAGAAATATTAATTTGGAATTCAATACCGCAGTATGCAATGCAGAATGAGCATTGTAAATCGGTTGTTACTCATTATTTTGTGAAGAAATACTTAATGTAAATAATTGGCCAGATAATTTTATAATGTAAATTGGAAATAGTCAAAAGTTTAGATCGGATCCTTTTAATAAGAGTATAAAATTTTTGTTCCAGGTGAGGCGAAAACTGAGAAATAAAATAAGCATTAGAATTTTACTTTTTAAGGTAAGCCAAATGAATCTATCTATTATTATTGATCACCAATTTTCAAATGCATATTATGTAAATTTGTTAAGCGAAGTTCGTATGTCCCTTCTTCGATTTTGGAAAAGGATGTCGAAGATCCAAGAATATCCTCCCCTTCAAAAGAGAGAATGAGAAAGATTATTATTAGATTAGATTATTTACTTTATTCATGTACATTACAAAATATATTGGCTTAAATTCTAGATTATGATATTTAAAAATTGTAGGAGTTTAAGAATTCGATTGATTGTACAGCATGAGGCTTTAACAATTAGGCATTAGGCTTTCATTTGATTATACAGATATAAGATTCAATATACTAACAATTATAGAATTGAGCTGTATCTACACATGAAACGGCGGAGTTTGAACATATAAATGTTCACTATTGGAAAAGGAGATACAAAGAGATCCTTTTCATCAACACTTGACCTTTTTGGTCAGAGAGAGAAAGAGTGAGAGAGAGAATCGTTATGAGCGATTAGAGGAGTACCGTATTAGCCCGTATGATAGAATAGGCCTATTGAAAGTAGTGTTATCATTATCAGTATTGGCTGACTGACGCGCCACTGATAAGAATATTGGGACATGCTTCTCACTCCCATGTCTGTTTGCTATCTGGCGTTTCCCCTACCCTTCCTCTGTCACTAGAATTCTTGGAAACTGATATCAACCTCCCCGTTTTACATCATACTACGAGTCAGAAAACTGAACTCTATCAACAAACTCTTCTAATAATGAAGTTACTGTGGACCACTACTATTGAATACTATATTGCCTTGAAACAACTGATAATTCAGTTGATTGAAAATACAGTTGTACAATTATACTGTATAACATACAGTAGTTAATTGTCTAATAAATTGCCTCAAACTACTAGGGACCTGCCACTAAATAACTTTAAAAAAGTGATATCTTTTCATCTGAAAAATAATGCATTTTACTCTATTGATGAATATATGAATTTTTGATCTGCATGTGTAATAATCAATCTTAAAATTTTATCCTCACTTATATTGTTAGTTATCATTTTTGTGTGATTTTAGTATAAATGTTTAAATGTATGAACATATTTGAAAATTTTGTATGACTTGCCTATTGCTCTTGTAGCCTGATGGTTAATAAAATGTATCTTGAATCTTATTCACAGCAGAGTATAATACAGTATTGTTGTTGGTTGAACCAATAAGGCGATCCTTCATTTCTACATTAACTATTACCATAATTTCACCATTCCAACCTTATTCCATTTCCTGACCCCTGTGTTCACACTTGGTCGATTTTTGTGTGCTGCACTGCATGCGGCCAGTTTTTAATCATAAAATGCAACATATACAGTACTTGAGCCACACACAAAATCGACCAAGTGTGGACGTGAACATATATAGGGAATCCATAACATTAATCTAGTAGGTCTAGCGGTGTAGGAGGTTCAATGTTCATTATTCCAAATCCTTCATTTTTTAGATTTCCAGATTTTATACTGCAAAGCTGCAATGTTATCTGAAAAATTTCGTGAATTATTATAAAGTATGTGGAAATGAACAGTTTTGCAATTTTGAACTGTAGACCAGATATCTGTACTTAGCTGTTAAACTTCAACTGCATACCGGTAATATTAGTAGTGCAGCTGTAGCTGCATTCTTCTAATAAATGCACTTTCACTTCAGTCAGCTTCTGAGCACTGCAATGCAACGTTTTCGAATATGACGGTATATTCTGCGCATGAGTCAATTGCATTCTAAAATTGATCTGCGCAACAGATTTCTCTCGTCTTCTCAGCTTCACTCTTGTAACTTTAAACACTGTTTACGTCCCGAATATTTCGCAAAATCAAGGCCAAGTTCAAACTGAAGCTCCAATTCCGTTACAAAAATTTGCCTAATAGGCCTATGTTACAAGTTTTTATTAATTAATTCTACTCTTGAAGAATTGATTGAATAGATGCTAATATAGTTGCGAAATGTTGTAAGTTACTGTAAAGTAGTTGTGAATGGAAACAACTCTTAAAATATGTGTAATATTCTTTTGTTGCCCAATACGTTGCATGTATATTATTCCAACAGTTAATTTCAAAATAAAATAGACTCTAGCTAGATATTATACTGTATTCATTGAAAAATTATACATGTATTCTAAATTCACCTTATTTACCATACGAATGTGAATATTATTCACCTTATTCAATTATGAATATTATTGTTTCAATCCCCGGGTTCGATCCCCAATCTAACTAAAATATTTTTCTCAGGCTCTCCCGAATTTCGGAGGACACGTAAAGTCGTCCGTCCCGGTTTCATAAAAAGCGCTCATCTTGCATCACCTCCGTTCCCATGACCATGACCCTCGCACAAGCCTCTTCCTCTATGTGGGCATCAAATTCAGAGAAAATTTTATTTTGGAGCATTAGAAGAATATTATATTTGAGTTAATATTGGATGCAACACTTTTGTTTTGCATAATGTTTCTCATTGTTATTTTTGTGATCTAACACAGACGATATTGGTAAAATGATATAACACAAATATGTTGTGTTATAATATTCAGTACTAATATTCTCCATAATAATGAATTCATATTAAAATATTCTATGATTATGTTACATAAATCTTAAGTATTTATTGAGCGTAGAGCCGGAGATGAGGAGACAGTAAAAAATTCTTAGTTCACTTTTTCGGATGATGTTTTCAATCCAAGTATAGTGAAAATGGTTTCAAATTGTTTAAAAAGAGCTATAGAGATCCATCTTGGCAATTATCCATCCTGGTGATTTACCTAGAAATTATTCAATTACTAACAATTTAAAACCATTCCCACGTTAATCTAAAACATCTCCAACACAGTAAACTAGGAAGTGTTTGAATGCAAGAATATTCTCAATAATTCTGTATTCAGCCGAATTCGGAATTCAATAGGCTATTGTATTTCATTTTACTTTTATTTCTGCAAAACCATGTCCATTTGTCTATAGTAGGCTACTTGTACTTGAAGTATATCAAAATGGGGTTTAAACTTATAAATAAATTCATCGAAACACTTTTCATTCAAATTTGAATTTAATAACAAAACCTAACGCTTCCATTGATTTGAACTAATACATTGATTGAACTAATACAAATTCAACGCACTTGTCATATAAATAACTTTTTTATGTAATATAATGCACTTTGAATGTAAACATTGAAAAAATCAAGGGTTCTATATCATCGAACGATCGAACCCCTTAAATAGTACTTAAATTGATTACAAATTATTGATTTTTATTTTTTCAACTAGCTTTTTTTTAGGCAACTATTGAATTGATCAATTGTTCTTAATCACTATAACGAATCAGTGCTTGTTATAATATGGGCTATAGGCTATATAAAGAAAGACAAGATTTTCAACAGTCTTAACAAGTTACAACAATTTGGTCAATATTATTGAGAATTAGGTTACTCTTCTCAAAGCACTTACGGTGAATCACATTGTTACTAATACTAGAAAGTAATAAAAAGTTGGAAAAGTTAAGAAGAATATTTCTATAAAATTTCAAACGGAATAGAATAGTTTCATATGTTAAGAGAAGTGAATTGATGACTCATAATAATGAAAAATTATTAATAAACTACCAAAATTAGGATCTAAAATTCTTTTCGGTGCTACTAATCCTTATTGACATTTCATGGGAAACAATATATAATTTCAAATAATTCATCAGTGAATACTGAAATACTATTTATAATAATATATTGATAGATTCATTAAAATAATTATGAATAAAATGAGTTGTTGTTTGGAAAAGATGACGATAATGAACTTAAGTGACGATGGAAATAATATGAGATGATAAATATTAGAAGTTGTCAATATGAAAATATAAAATTATTAATAACTAATAATTAAATATGAATTATTATTAAACTTGGTCTGACTTAAGATCAATCAGTTTATAATCTGACAAACTGGGTCATTCATGCGAAATTTTTAGGAAAATATTAGGACTATGACTAGAGTTGTTGAAGAAACAAGTTGTATGATGACTGAAGGCCAATCAAGAAATTATTAGAAAGAAGTGCTGAAGTTTTAGAAGTTATGATGTTGATGAATAGAGATTTATTCAAATTTACGATCAAAGTAATAAAATGGCCATGTTTTATATAAATATGGTGTTATGATTTAGAATGAAAAATACTTGAAAGAAATAGACATAGATATTGTCAAACCATATTTTTATTTTTGAATTAAAAGATACAGTACCATGGCTTCATGGCATAACCTGCCAATTCCTCAGCTGTACTGCTGACTACTATAGTCATGGTCATCAGTACAGTAGTCATCATTACAGTAGTCAATAGTCATCATCAGTACACTAGTAAGTTATCAGTAGTCATCAGTAAAGCTGAGGATGTGGCAGGTTATGCCATGAAACCGTGGTACTGTATCTTTTAATTCAAAAATAATACTGTGGTTTGACAATATCTGTGTCTATTTCTTTCATCATGGAGAAATACCACAACATTACATCACACACAACAAATTTCTTAAAAAATACTTCATGAAAAGAGGAGACGGTTCAGACAAATGTATGTTCAAAAATGAAGGTGAGCGAATATAAAGTAATAATAATTAATTGAATGTCAGTGGAAAAATGTCATCACGTCATAGAATAAGAATTGCTGAGATTTTCATGAAAATCAGAAAAGTAAAAAACTTGAGTTGCTTACTCCATTCCTGTTGGTGTAGTGTACCTTATTCGAACGAATAGAGAGTTGATTACACCAATGAGGAAATGATCGAACAATGAAAAAATGTAACAAACACTAGATGATCAGAGAAGTAACTTATAAAAAAACAAGTCTTTATCACTAACGCAGATACGAAAAAATAACAAATTGACAACTAGATAACACAAACCACACAGCTAAGTATACTAAAAACTGCTAGGAAATATTTTCATTATTCAAAGATTTCACCTCGGTTATGACGAAAGGCGAGTCGCAATTGTTGACAATGTTCGATTTATTCGAAGAAGGCACTTGAGATATGGTGAGTTCCGAGTTGGCCAGATGTTGATAAGGAGTCAAGACTGGAGGTTTGATTAGAGAAGCCGAAGTGTTGTGAGAAGCAGTCAAGGCCAGGGAAAGCTGATTAGGCGCCGAGAAATTTGCATCTGTTCGACAACTAGAATCAACCTTTTTCGGTGACAATACTTCTTTCCTCACTGGCGAAGAATTCGTAAAAAAATTCTGTTTAAAAAACTCATCTACATCAGTTTTTGCTTTCCTATTTTGCTCAAATTCTTCTAATTTCATTTTATACGGCAAACACGCTGATTGAATTGCATTAAAACACAAGAACGCTCTATTTTTCAATGGGTCTTTATTCATTATCTCGCCGATTTCTTCAATTCGTTTGAAAATTTGTTCCAAATCGTTTTTCGATAAAGTTCCTTCTTCCTCCACCCCTTCCTCTTCCCCCTCCTCATCCTCCTCCTGCTCCATTTTTATTTCGAATCTTACTTCTTCCCCCTCCACACGATTATTGAGTCCCGCACTATTATTATCGTCACTGTTAATGTTGTCACTTTTGTCACCGTTAGTTTTCAACACACATTCCACAGGTAGCTCCATCATGAGATTATCTGACGCCTCATCGTCCATTCCGAAATTGTCGGCTCCTTCGTAGTTTGTCCCGTAAGCTGGTAAACTGTGCACAAAGTTCATGTTGCTATCCTCGTAATCAGTATAGACATACGAATTGTTATCGTTTCGTACCATCGATCTCAAACCGCTTCTCCCCAAAAACCGATTGAACCAGCCTTTGCTAGCACTGAAATCTGCTTTACACTCCGTGTCCTTCAATTTTAGCTCGTCGAAAATCTTCTTGGCCATTTTTCTGATTTCTGTAGAATTCATTGGCCTGCCAAGACCCCCCTCACTGCAAATCCAGTTAATCAGATGCTCCTCCATGATGACAAATATATCTTGGCGCGCTTTCAACAGCCTCACCTCACCTGAAACATTGTGAGCAGCGTCCAGGTAGCGGTCACGATTTTTTAGTATACTATCAACAGTTGTCCATGGTAAATTGTACTCTTTGGAAATGTCACTAGTTCGTAAACCCTGTGTACTTTTGTCGATGATGTTCAGTTTGGTTTGTAGATCGGTGAAACGTTTGGAGCGTTTTGAAATGTTAGCGGGGTCAATGATTTTTTTGAGCAGTTTCTTACGGTGATTGTTTAGTGCCGATTTGTCTTTTATGAAGTATTTCAACGGTTTGTAGGTGGGGTCCGATGTGCCGTCCAATTTACTCCTTGTTATCGTTATCGGTTCGATTGTGGGTTGATGATTAAGATGATCATTCACAACATCGGAAGGTGTATGAGGATGTTGTTGTTGTTGTTGTTCTGTTGGTGATTCGGATCGTGTTATCTCCAGTACGTTTCCGACACGTATCTGATTGTTGGAAGGGAGTTTTTCCCCGGTCAAAGCAATCTTCAGACGGTTGAGAGTGTTGTAGAGTGGTTTCGGTTTGTCGAGTTTTTCGTAGCTGAGGTTGTGACGCGTCAGAGCGGGATTGCACTCGTGGTTGTGTAACAGATTGCTGTCGATGACCGTTGACGGCTCCCTGATTTTCAAGTAGGCGCGACAGCCGCGTTTGGCACATTTGTAGCGTTTCGCGCCGCACGATAGCGCCTTGTGAAAGCCGAACTTGTGGTCCTCGACGATTAGTAACTTTCGGTTACGTTCACTGTACATAACCTCTGCCTCGAACGTGGTTTTTGACGATGCCGATTGCATGTTTTCAGGGGACACAGTAGCGCTGCCGCCGCGGAGACAATGACGAAAAACGGGAATAAACGCGTTCACGAGTGACGCGGCCTCTCCTGTCGCTAGCTCTCAGTTACTGACTGATTCGGTGCGGGGAGCAATGCACTAGACGGCCGTTTAGGCATGGTGGGGGCCGGGACTCTCGATAGAGCGGGGCTCGGTGGGGACTCGCTGCCACGTGATCCCTTCACGACTCTATGGAACCGGTCAAAGGAGGTCAAAAACCTTCCGTCGGACTGATCTGAAACGAGGCCGTCGGCGTCTGTTAGGTCATGACGACCCCGACTCACAAATTAAAATATCCGTTTAGGTAATTCGCGCTGTTTTGTTTGTGCCATTAATGTCCCGCTGACACCACGCCCCATCCAAATGTCGATTGAAAACTGACTTGTTGTTGTTGTTGTTTTGCCGGCTATGTCCAAAAACAATCATCTGTTGCGTGAAGTTGTTTTTTCGGAAAAGCTGTACAGGAGAAGACTACTGATGGAACAAAGTTTCAGTCTAGTTGATTAGTTTGTTCATGACTGTAAAAATAATTTAGCAAATGTATAGTAAGTAAACATAAAAACGACAATATTCTGACGCATTCATTTTGTATGTTTTGTTGGAAGAGCTGCTCTTGTATTCAGTAATTTCAAATGAAAACGCTCAGTATAATTCGCAATACATAATTTAGTCACAAAAGTTCACAATATAGATTATTATTCTTCAGTTGTGTTTGTTTGAGTAAAAAAGTAAGTTATTTGTGAGTATATTTCGTGAGTATTAAAGGAAAGCTTTCTCTAATGAAACAGTTTTGGCAGTCTTTACTCACGTTGCAATTGACTCACAATTTATTATTATTGTTAAGTGAAGAATGTGTCTTGTTACCGTTATCTCTAATTAGTAGGATAATGCCATAGTTATCTTCCTGTAGTGAAAGAGGGGGAGGGGGGTGAGTCCTCAATACTGTACATTTATACCTAAATACTAAATACCT
Organism: Laodelphax striatellus; assembly: GCA_017141395.1. Taxonomy (NCBI): domain Eukaryota; kingdom Metazoa; phylum Arthropoda; class Insecta; order Hemiptera; family Delphacidae; genus Laodelphax; species Laodelphax striatellus. The sequence continues at coordinate 8,606,705 of CM029536.1, forward strand.
TGTACATTTATTACGAAGAGGTGGCAATCTATTTTCAACTTTATATTAGTGGGCTGTTGTGAATGAATATCTAATACTGTACCAGTCATTTGAAAAATTAACATAATTTAATTTGAAGAAATTTTGCAATTGGCAGATTACGCGAATACATTTTGCGATATTTGCTTTCGTTTTGTAAATATCACTGTTTAGGGTGAAGCTCAGTTAAAAATGAAAGGAATTGTGACGATAGATCGAAAACTCATAGTTCAGTGTATTTATAATTTTATAGAATAGAATGATTTCCTTATTTTTCTCACGTTGAGCAGTTTTGAACAGAATATGGCATCTCTACCACACCGCAATATTATATTATCGATACTAGAATTTTCTTGTTAGAAATTCAATTTTGAATTTTGATTTTAATTTGAATATTGTTCATGCCTTTTATTTTTATTCTATTCATGAGTTCATATTCATTTATGAATAATACCCAATAGACCTTTATTCTCTTATGTATTTTGTTTGTATTTTTCTCAAATTGTTTTTAATTTATTCTCACACTATACAACATTAAATGGCTACATCGTAGTTGATGAATATTTACATAATACATTATGAACATTGTTACAAACTATAATTAATTAATTCATTGATATCCCAGATGTCCTTATGAACCTCCAGCAAAATGAGCATATATGTTAGTAGCATTCTTCCTTCTCCCTGATTTTAAAATTCATTCAACTTTCCTAGCTTTCAATTAGAAATTAGAATTTAAATGACTAGGAAATTGATAAGCCGCTACTTTATTATGTCGTGGTGTAATATTTGGAGTGTAGTGGCTACTGGGCACTGACTGTACATTTAGAGTAAATTACAACACGGTAGCTGCTCTCTGCTGTGTCTGAACAGGGCAGGGCGTTGAACGAATGGCTGTTGCGAGAAAGAGTGCGTGTTAGAGAGAGATAGAGTGAGTGTTAGTGAGGGGGGTGAGAGAGTGATAAAACTGATGAGCGTGCACGAGAAAGAGTGAGTAAGGAAGGAGAAATAGAAAGGAAGTGTGGAACGGTGTGAAGGAGGAAAGATGAGAGAGAAATTGTTGAAGGGAGAAGGAAGAGAGTGAGAGAGCATGATAAAGAGAGGCACTGACAAATAGTGATAAGCTTCAAGGTTGGACTGATCCGCTACGCTGACGCTGACAAAAGCCAGAGAAAGAGAATTTGGCGTAGAGAATGAGAGAGAAGTGAAGGAGAATTTGAAGAAGAGATAAGGAGTGAAAGAGAAAGAGCGTGAGTGAGGAAAACTGATAGTGATTGACAGAAAGAGAGAAAACATAGCGTGAGAGAGAGGCTAAAAGAGGAAGTGGGAGAGGTATTGTTTGATGGAAAGTGAGAGAGGGAATTTTCATGATTGAGAGAGATTGTGAGAGAGAGTGAGGATGAGCGAGCGAATGGTAGAGAAAGATATGAGTTGGTAATAAAGTGTGAATAATAAAGTAGTGTTTGTAATAACATAATAACAATTATATTTCTATAATTATTATGTTAACCCCGTTGAATTCCTCCAACTTTAGCCAACTGGATTCTTCGATATTTGGTTGATTAAAATTACTAAAACAGTAATAAAAAGAAAGCCATACTATAAAAGTAAGGCACTTACTAAGTATGTTTTAGTATGGCACTTACTAAATCAGTAAGCTATTTTTTTTTTTTTTTTTTTGGTGGGAGCTATTTTTTGTTCAAGTCTTCCATGTGGGTGAATTTTTTTGCTAAACTTTACTTGAAAAAAAAACAAGACCAGTTGCTGTCCTAATTGGAACATGGGCTGGAAACATAATATATTATAGTCTCAATAGGGCTTCATTATTCTTCAGTATTACCACTGACAGTGTAGATCTAATTTACTATTAATTAGCCTCACAACTCACAACATTATATATGAGCTTAGCTTCGGATTCTCCAAAATTTGAATAAATTAACGTTATTTCAAGTGGAATATTTCCAGTTTTAATAATATTAACTTTGTGAAAACACTTCAGATCGAATCAGTTTGAAAGGGCACAATAAGAGGGAAAGAGGGTTCTCCCTGTTCCCAAGGGCTTGTTGCAGTCCAGTGAAGCAACAGGTGACCACAGCACAATCGCTTTTCCCTTGATTTACAAATTAGTCATTTATTTTTAATTTTTAGTTGGTATTTTAAAATTTGATCTGTCTTGTTTTATAACATTGTTCATTTGTTATTGAATTTTTGCGTTAATTTTATTTTTATGTAGTTATAGAGCTTCATTACAGAAATGAAGTTCAATTCTCTCATTCATCGATATGAGCATCACTTATGCTGCGTTTACACGTTGCCAATGGACTGGCCATTAAATTTAACTTCATTTTCATTTAAATAGCCAAGATGAAAAAGAATATGAAAATGAAGAGGATTTATGAATAGGAGAATAGAGTGTAAATACATGAAAATAGAAAAATAGTTGAAAGAGTATAAGAATAAAGTGGAGAGGAAGATAATTATAGAAAAGGACTAGTGAGTAAAGCGGAGGAAGAACTAGATAGAATAGGCAGAAAACGTGAGAAAAGAGCGTTGGCGTTAGTAGAGCGGTCAGAGCGAGTGTGTATCTGACATGAGACATGTCACTGAATTGAAATAGGGAACAAGGGAAAAGCCAGTCATTGGTGACTAATGGACACCCATTGTCCCTTCTGTTTTATCCCTATTCCTCTTTCCCTGCTGTAATTTACGAGCTAGAACTCAAACCGATGCTCGAGTCTGTATACATTTGCTCACACTTTATAGCCGGGCAATTACTGAGAAATACGTCATAGAATGGCCTGACCAGCCAAGGGTTTACCTGGAATTTTGGTCTTGCAAATCGATTTTACATAATTGATGCAAGTGGGTGTGGGTGAGATACAGTGTGTTTGTAAGCCCCTCTTCAGCTTGACTGTGGGTGTCTATCCAGATCTCATCAGAGTCTAGAGTGTGAGCGAGTAAACCTCTTCCTGTGTCACTTGATCATGGTTTAAACTTTAAACCACAAATAAAAGACTATAGCATTCCTTTATCTGTGGTTACACTCCACAGATAAAGTATAAAGAGGTAAAGCCATCGAATATATGTGACCATAAGGGTGATTTATAACAACATTTTTATCATACACGTTGTAATATTTGATTATTCATTGGCCATGCACAACTGGTGATAAATACATATTATAACTATGAGTTTAGAGTATTAAATATTATACATATACTATTATATCATATACTATATAATACACTATTTTTTATAATGCATTTCTTTATTATATACCTATACTCATTTTGAGTTTTTGATATTTTCTCAACTCTTCAAGAGTTACCAGGAAGGAAATTGAAAACAGAAAACAAAACCAATTATAATGCTGAAGAGATTCAGGCTACAATCACTGCTGATAGATAAAATTATTTATCCTTCAAATCAAATTCATATTACTGTATTATTATTTGGATTCTCAATGAGAATAAAGTTATTCACTATGTTATAAAATCTGACATACGTCATTATTTATGTAAATGAAATATGTGTCACTTTCTCTAAATATTTGAAGAGTTGTTATCTTACGGAATAAATAATTCTAAAGAGTTTTGCTTTGTACATCTCAAAGATTAAAACACGGTCGAACTTTGAAATGACGAAGAATCTAGTGCTATTTACTATTTGATAACATTCTCAATTATTACATACATGTAATAACAAATAACAATACGGTATCGCTTGTTTATTGATTAAATTATCATCACAGTACCTATCCATTGATCGTTTTTGAGCGTTTGTTCAAGTATCAGTAGGCCTATCTGATTTCCAGTTCAATAAATTAATTTAACGATAACATCAAAGTATAATTAAATATACAATAATACCTAAAAGAGTGAGATTGACATAACCAATCATCCTTTAGAGAGAAGGTCAGTGGCTAAACAAAAATACTGAAAGGGATGATGCCCACATAAGCTCAAGGCTTGTGCGTGGGTAATACGAAGGATGATGATGATGAAAGGACTCAATCATGAATAAATATGCTTCTGTTCATAGAATTTTCATACCACATGGACCACAACCACAAAAGAACAAGTTAAAAAAAACAAAGAATGCCAATATGGAGAAGTCAAAAGCAAAATAATACCTAAATTCTAAATACCTTAAAGCAAGCGGCGCAGCAACACATCCTTTAATGAAAAAAATACCTACTTTAAAAGTAATGCATAATATCATTTCAACCTAATCTGACTCAATTAAAGAACTTATACATGCATAACATAAGTGATAAGATAATATCGTATATAAAATTTATGATATTAACGTTGACTATAAAAAATCAATATTACTAATTCATCTTCCGGATTGTTTTGTTATTCATATACCGAAACTTGTATTGTCCAATTCTTGTAAATATTTTATTGTATTAAAAATTACAATAGATTCATTCCTAAAAATCAATTTTTTACAAATTTGTCCATCTATTATTCGATTGGCAACACGTATAATTTCAATTATTTTATCAATAATTGATTGTGTCAATTCCTGTCAAGTAATCCTAAATAACTATTAGAATCTGCATGAAATCTTCAATATAATAGGCCTACTTCAGATTTCAAAGAAACATTACAATATAATATGTTTCTGCTTTATAAATTTTCAAAATGTTGAAAGAATTCAAAACCAAATTTTGAAACAGCCGCGCTTTGAAGTGCTACTGTACGCTGTTGCTCCCTAGCGGCATTCTTTGTAAACAAGTGGGAAGATTGTGGCAGTGACGTCACAATGTTATTACGAGAATTGAATGGGGAAGCTGCTGGTGGCTGGTTGGGAACTGGGAACGAAAACAGCATGCTCGCCTGTCTGTGTATTTCAGTAGGCAAGGCAATGGCTGCCTAGTGCCTAGCCAACTCCTTGAGGACTTTCTCAACGTTTTCTGCGTACATAACCGTGTTTATTGCTTACTGAAAACCCACTTTAACCCTGTGAAATTGTTACTAATGTGGTTTACTTCACCCCGACTATTCCATACCACAATCAATTTTTACATTTAGCATTTCATCGGCGAATAATATGGCGATCGACACCTAATCTAGACTTGAAACAGTGCCACCATTGCATTGTTTTAGGTGTCGGTTTCAGTGTGTGATTTTATTCCCCGTGTAGAAGTGTTATGAGAAAATAGTTCTACGAAAAACCTACTATTTATTCACAATTTTAATCTACAAACCGACTGTGATAATACTCAATAAATTTCAGTTTGGAAAAGTGCTAACCTCTTAGTAGCCTACTAACTTGCTGAAAAATAAATTTTGTGTGTAGATTGACTCCTTGTAGCATTTTCAGTATTTCTAGGACAATTTAATAATTTGAAACTAGCTTTTTAAAATACAATTTGCTCATTTACTTCTATTTTATAACCGTGATAGTGTATCGAACAATCTTGTACTTAAGCTCGTATAACTTCAGTTAGTGTTTTACACAAAAAGTGGTTCGAATTTCTTGAATTAGGATCTTGATTCAACATTGAACTAAAATGTCGACTACCAAGCTTTCTCAAAAACCCGTGGCTAGGAGGATTCGCAAAATCAGCAGGGTAAGTTTTATGAACATAAACTTAAGTTATATATATCCTATATTTTTAACCAATTCATTATGATGTATTATGTTCCTTCCTAGATTATCAGACTTCGTGATTCATTTTTTTTAGTTGTTCTAGTATTTTCCAGTTTGAATTGGATGATGTTTTCTAGTAGCCTACTTGGAAATAACCTCCTAACTTAGTTAATTGCTTGTAATAGCTTTTCAATTATCTCAGTCTTCAATTTGAATCAATTTTAATAATTTGTAGCTTTTGAAATGTCTCTTGGGTTGGGTCCGATTTAGGCCTAACTTCTTTAATACATTCATCCTAATAGGCCTAAGCTCAATTAAAAAAAATAAAAATGCGCTAACTTACAATATTTATATTTTGTGAGCCTACCTATAAAGTTAAGCCTAACTTACTCTTATTTTTTCAATGTACAAATATTGGGAACTTGATCTTTCTCAACTCTAAAATTCTAAAATAAAACCGTTAGCTAGAACACCCCATCATCAATGGCTTTTCATGACCAGATTCGAATGTAGAATTCAACGGATTAAGTTGATCAATTTCACAAATCCTAGGAATATGCTATAATAGATGAGACATTTCAAATGAACTTAGCCTACATGAGTAATGTGTGCCGTTTTACAGTTGCTAATAAACTAATTTAATATGCTGATAGCTGATGCCAAGTAGATTATGCTAATAATACAGTACTTTATGAATAATCATATTCAGCTGTGACGTTGATTCGATTATTGAATAATCTGCAACTCTTGTGAAAACTCCTTGGTTAACACAAGTTAAAGTTTGGTTAATAACACTTGCCTTGGTATTACCACAGAAAAGCATTGTTTATTAAATCAATAATACTTTATTTAGTTTCAGATACTGGACACTATTTTTGGTCAATTTTTTTAAAGCATCTAAACCCACCTCTAAATCAACTACCTGTTGAATGTTTTTGTGGGCTGGACAACACATATTTCATGTGAATATTGCAATTTTCCCCAACCACGACCATGAACCTAATCTAACCTTTTGCTAACACTAACCTATGCTGGTAGGTTGAATATAGAGGCGTTTTAAAGCTTAAGTGGTCCCCCAAATCTAAATAGTCATTTCAAACAATCTTTGCCCCCAAAAAACTGATATGTTATTAATCAGTTAGGTCTGTAAGTTAGTTTACTATAGGGTAAGTTTTGCTAGGAAATTATAGCAGTATCAGATACTAAACTCATACCAAGCAAGGTTCTTGCTTTATCTTTGTTGTTGTTAGTCTGTTTACTCAATATTATGATTTAACTGTTGATTAACTGATATTGGGTTGCTTCAAGCAAGATCAATAATTTTGAACCAGGATCAGTACAATGCCAATAGGATCAGCTGATTCAAAATAGATGATCCCGGTTGGTGTAACCAAACATGATTAGCCTATGTTACTAAATTTTTTAAAAATAATTTGGCGGATAGATCAGCTGATTACTAATGGGGAAACAGACGAATGTTTTTTGGCTACGCGCTCACACGCTTGTCTGTCTCCAAAGACATACGACTGTATCTTACTAGCAAAGTAGAAACAATAAGTAGGCCTGTATTATTATATATTTATCTCCACTGTGAAATAAGGACTGTGCAAATCTAACCCCGGTCGTACACCGAAGCAATAAGCAATAGGCAACAAGCAACATATGGATCATATGATTGTCTACTCTATACAAACCAATAGTTCAATGCACACTGAAACAGCTGCTTTAGGTGTGCATTAGACTATTTGTTTCTATAGAGTAGACGATCATATGATACAAATGTTGCTTATTGCTTATTGCTCCGGTGTACGAGCACCTAAGTGGTGTATTTTTTAGATGCCAGTGCTATTCATCATTGTTGCTTGCAATGAAACTATTTATTCACTAGTACACTACTTTTAGTTACAAAAGATATGTTTAGTTAGTATCCACCACAATATAATTTTTTGTGTGTGACCATAAAATTATAAAATAGGATAAATTGTCAAATCTCCATTTTTCTTGGTGAAATTTGTCATTGATTAAACGACACTTCTTCATAAGAGTGTCAGTTCAGTTGTGTAGTAGATTCAAAGTATCAACGAAATCACTATGTATTTTCTGTATCTGGGTCATGACCTAGTTCACTAAGTCATCTCTTAGTTTATTTTTCCTTGTGAAGACTATATACAAGACCTTATAAGGAATGGGATAAAAAATCGTGATCTTCAATCGTCATATTCCGTTCAGTAGGCTACTGAATAATTTATATTACTCATTAAATGACGGGTGCAAATAAAACGCAGGCAAGTGGATTTCGTGAAACTATTTGCACATTACCCTCGATACAAACTGCACAGTTTCTTTCATCTTGACCAAAAATCACGTATTAGAAGGGCATCTTTATTTGCGCTGAAAGTATTTTGGTTATCGATTGTCTTCAATCAACAATTATGTATATTATTCCACCTCTTAACTATAAGTCACATCGACAGACACAACGTTGCCGACACAGATAGATACAGGGTCATTCACGGGAATCGGATGTTTTTAAAACCAATCATAAAAATTTAATATTTGCTTTTTTTTATCGTATGGCTTTTTATCGGTGGGGAGACCCTTACGGGTAGGCAATATTTGCTTTAAAATAGTTTTTTAATACGTTTTCATATAATATATTCTATTCTGCTTCTCATATCTATAGTTTTTTTTACTATATCAAATAATATTATAAATATTTTTAAATTCTCCATACTGTAATTTCAAAGTATCTTGGCAACAGCACGGTCCGGATGTGGCATCCCATTTCTACACACTGCCAAGTTATGCGAATCATAGACTACTATTCAATAAGCCAACACCCTATCTAAGTTGAGTTTAGTTACTGTGAATTCGTTTACTGTGAGCTGAGTTAATTGAATATTAATTTCTGACTGTGAATGTCTACTGATTATTTGCATTTTGAAATATCTCAATGTGATTGGCAAATTCAGATTGATTGTCTATAGGCTACTAGTAGAGTGCAATAAATTGCCTTTGTACTAATGAAACAGGAAATTCAAATGCAAACGTAATTAGCCGGATAAAGCTGATTACCGGATCAACAATTTGCACATGGTAAACTCAGAGAGAATAGAAGTACTGTATTATGGAATGGAGTATTCTATACTCTCTGGGTAAACTGGGCTTTGTTCTGGTGTCTGTGTGCTGTTTACATTGAAAGTCCATTTCATTGATAAGAGTCTTTTCTCTTTTCGCTAGGCATATAATTTATTTTCCCATACTTCATCGTTCTTTCTCTTTCGTCACTCTTCTTTATCTATACATCTTTTTCTGTCTCTCTTGTCACATCACCGAATTTCTGTGTTATTGATCAATCATCGTTTAGTTTTTCTTTCAAATAAAATTCAAATTTATTTCATTTTTTCCACAATACAAAATGAAAGAAACCTACACTCTATCTTTTCTTCATCATCATTTTCCTCCTCTCTTTTTCCATCGTCATTATTTTTATCTCCTTTTTCTCTTTTTCCATCATCATTATTTGTATGCCAAAGTGGAACAAGGCCGAATTCCTAGTTGAATTTCAATTAGGTTATGTGTTGGTCACGTGACTGGATTTCAAGCAGGTACTTACTTTATTGTGATTGTGAACTCATTATTGTGTTGAGTGAATTGTTGTTATTCCGGTTACCTTGCTCTGTTCATCAGGTGCTTTTTCGATAATAGGAAGTTGTTGATGTTTGTGGGTGTGGGATGAGGCTGTTTTTTTTCAGAGTACTTGTAAATGTTAAGGTCTGGTTTGATTACTTCAAAATTGGCATTCAATGGCAATTTGGGAATACAGGGAAAGAGTTAGATCCGGCTGGATACATGTACAGTATTCTGATAACAGGAGAAGAAGAGAAGAAAAAGAAATGGTTTTATGTATTTTCTCAAAATGAAAAAAAATCAAGCTTTCCCTCTCCTGTGGTTCATGCTACATTTATCTTGAACCTTTTTTTTATTTTCAATAGGTTACTACCTTTAATTTCAATACTGAACAGCTTATTATCTCAAAATACTCTATTATTTAGGAAGATTATGTAGGAGACATGGAGATGTAGGAGAAGGAGGAAACGGAAGAATTTGGTGAAAAAGATTTTGGAGGAACGGGAGGAAGTTTGAGGAGGATGGAAAAAAGCAACAGTAAATAGGAGTTGGAGAATGGAGAAGATGTGAAAGGAAGTCAAAGTTGTGATCAAGAAGATTATATTCACTCTTATCAAGAGTTTTTAGGTATCAGTAATATATGCTTAACCGTCAAAAATAGTAATGTAACACTATTTGATCGAATCATGAGTGCTATTGGTTATTCTACATTCTACAATATTCTTTTCATATATTTGTTAACTAATCCATTTCAAATGTAAACATATTTTAATCCATTATCCAGATTCTTGAATAATATAATAGCTTACGACATGCTATTCTCTGAACTATATACGTGCCATAGCGAAGCAAACACAATTACATATTTTTTTACAATAGAAAACTCCGAAAACGAAAAACGTTTCGAAACTTGAAACACATTTATTAGAAGCTGAAGCTCAACTTGATGGCTGTGACAACAATAATTATTGTGATAGGTGGCTATCATTCTCTACAATGCTCACTGGTATGTGGTCTCTCCCACATCGACTGATAAGGGCACCACACCATGTGGGTGTGACTCTGACTCTTCAAAACAGGAAATCAATTATTGCCCTATCAATTTCCAATTCCAACGTTGCATTCAAGCACACAATCATCATCATCAATCCACATGATTGTCAGTTGACTTGTCACGATCGTCAGTGGCATCATTACAACGAATCTATCATCAATATTTGTTTTCAATCAAAACCTTGATTCCTTTTCAATTTTGTTGACTAAACAACAACCTGGGCAAAGGTTTCCATCAGATCAAGGTTACAATCCAATATATAAATGTGTGATCGCTGAAAACTACGCATTCGTTCTGTTACTGACACATGTTTACTTGAAGGGCAATAGTGTTCAACCATTTTTCTTTTGTATGAAATATTCTATTGCGATTTTTTGTATCTTTTCCAGTGTGAAAAATATACATGTAATCATTATTGTGTTTATATTATTATAAATATGGGTATAATATTTTTGTCTGACTTTCTACTATTGGTTGAACCGAAAAAAAAATTCAAGCTTTCCCAAGATGGAATCATATTTCGCAGGATTCTAGAGATTTCAGTTCCTATTTTGTTTGTGATATCTGGAGATTTTCAACTTTACTCTGATTTTTCATAACATTCCTTCTCTAATTTTCTGTGATTATGAAGGTAAAGCGAACTGAAAGTTTTCCTAGTTACCACAACATTTTGATTAATATTTCTATTTTTATGTTGAAGAAACGTTTCGCCTTGTCTAATCGTTTGTGGGGTGCTCTCATTTGTTGCTAAGCCTACTCGAATTTCTTCGCTACAATTTAATAATATTTTTATTTCTATCACAGCCAAGAACTGTAGCCTCAATAAAACGTGGTGTGTGCTCAATTTGAGAACGAAGCCACAAGTAGTGTTGTAACTAGAAGTCCTTTGTGAAAATATCTGTGTTAGCCCCCAGCTAGAGTACCGTATGTGCTCTATTTCGTGCTATTTTTAGCGACGCCACACATACCCGGAAGGTGGATTGTGTCTTGTGAGATGTGTGTGTATCCACTTTTTGTTTTTTGGCCCTTCTGCACGCACTAGTATGTCATTCAACCAAGGTGCAACATTCTAAAGATTGAGCTCGAGATATTTGGTATTGCACATATGCACATTGCATAATGCGTCATTATGCATATTACAAATTGCACTTATGCAATATAAAATTCTAAATTCTTTGCCATTAGGGCTAAAGTCTTTAGCATTAAATTTTCTCATGTTGATAGTTTTTGATGTAGATGTAAAAAGAAATGAGTGTGAGTCATTATTTTGGATTCCTTGTATGGTATTCATTTGAGAACAATCTTGACTCTCCAAAGTTTTTTATCTTCAAGTTTCCACGTATTGAATGTTTTTTAGTTGGAAGTAGAAGAAGAAATTTGTTGGTCGTTATTTTGGATTCTTGGTGTGATATTTTTATTTGGAGATCAATTTTGATTCTCTGGGTGCATTATTATAAAGGCCTCACAAACTCATTATATTGAAATATTCTAGAATAATGAGATATTTGATACTGCATCATTTGGTAGGCCAAAACTGATATTCCATCATTTGTACCGTTGAAGCTATGATAAAAGTATATGGATGATCTATTTATTTATTTGACGAGTATTTTCAACCAAATACAATTTTATCTATAAGAAGAAGAGGAATAACAATTGGCTGTGGTGCAATATATGCAGTTTCTGTGTTATTCAGCTGTTTAGATTGAAGATTACAATATATCGACAGAAGCCGATATACTGCCACAGAATAGAGAACTTGTTCTGCACTCAACTTGTTCTGCACTCTTGTACTGCACTCAATTAGGAATGCAGTACATGGGCTTCAGTGTTAATTAAACAGTTCAGCTGTTTAGATTGAAGATTACAATTTATTGAAAGAAATCCATATACTGCACTTTTTCCGAAGAATATTGTTTCTGGTTCAACCGAGTACTATTCTATTGATGTGCTGTATTTAATTATGAGTATTTTATTTATTAAGATAGAATTATTTTTGTTTCAATATACTGTAGTCCATCCTGAATATTGATCGACACTGTTAATTTAGTTACTATTAATAGGAGGAGGGAGCTTTTATGACTGAAATTTGCACACAGCACTTTCGTCATGTACAAAGTGAAAAATATAATTATATTATCCATTAAAATAAATCAATTAGATGTCAACTTTATCGATGAATTTTCATTTTGATTATAATTACAAATTTTTCACAAATTGCTTAGCAACATGCAGTTGAGTTGAAAAGAATAATAGTAATTTTTCTTTTGCGTACTCAATTTTTTTCCTATTGTATTCTTTTTCAATTATAATCACTAACAATATAATATTGTTTGATTGTAGAGCAAGGAATATCATTGAATGGCCAGAAGCAATTACTCTACAAAGCATTGATTCACATTTTGAATAGAAGGCCATTCGAACTGAATAAAAATCGAACCAACTGTGTATTGTCAATCATATACATTTTGTACAATTGAAGTTGGTTTTTTATTAGCTTATTAGGCTTCTGCTTCTGAGTGTTATCAACCTATTGTTATTGTCTACCTGGAGCCCGAAGGAAGATCGCGCAATTCACAATAGGCAATTCGCAATCTAGCCAAGCAAAACCACAAGCCTCAACTCCTCATCCGATGTAAAACCCATAACAGTAGAATAGAAGATCTAACCAATTGGTAGTCAAGGGCAAAATGTATCAATCGTCACTATTAGTTGATTAGTTAGATGAATGAGATTTTTGATGATGGAATAAGGATATAATCATCATACTGATGTGTCAATCTTGATTTGCTTTTTCAATTTTCTGCTTAATTGAATCTTTAATTGCAGCCTTCTCAATTGAATCTCTTCAGTTAGCTTTATTAGATGTCCTGGCTTGTTCAAAATTGAGTCCCATCTCCTTCTATGTGAAGAGAAATGTCTTTCTGAGGAGACGTTGAGCCGTCAGTCCCTTCTGCCTAAAAATCAGTCGTCATCTCTCATCATCCCTCCCACGCACAAGCCCATGTGGGCAACACCCTAAACAATGAAGCTGGTAGTAAACTCAATTTTGTTGCAAATAATAGACCCCTGTAAATTTTGTATCAACTAAAATGGTTTCAGAGTCTTCTAAAATCTAAAATATATATATTTTGTAATCGGTTACTGTAAATGGAAGCTGAGCTCGTTCATCGTCTGTTTTCATCTTGAACAAAACTAGTTCGCGAAAGGCGAGCTATGCAAGCAATAATAATATGCAAATCAAAAACATCAGCTCTTGGACTGTTTCTTTTAAAACCTGTTTTACTAGGTCATTACCGTTGCTTCTATGTAATACTTTTTCTCTCGTTTTTTGCAAGCTCGTTCTCTTTTATGCACGCTTGAGAACAACTCGAGAGTGGTGAAAAACGAAATGGATTATGCTGAAATTATATACGGCTTGTTTGTCGGACTATTTAGTACTATTTGTTGTAGTTTTTCTTTTTTGTTGATCATGTTTATTCTTATTAAGTGTTATCAAATCAACAATAGGGGTTTAAGTTTGTTGTAGGCTACTACTGCAGTTACTCACTTCCATGTGGTTTGATTTTATTTCTCAGCACATTCCACAAATTTAACCGTATCCATACCGAAATAAGATACTAAACATTTATAAACATGTCATTAATCTAAAAATCGTAAATATTTTGCCCTCTTCATCTCAGTAAAGAGTCTCCTACATTTATATAGATACTAAATTTATACTCACATTCAAGTCTCCTACATTTATATTCTCCTATTTCACAGATTTATAAACATGTCAATTATCTAAAAATCGTACATATTTTGCCCTCTTTATCTCAGTAAAGAGTCTCTTACAAAGCGTCTCCGGGAACTTTTTGTAGGGAAATTTCTTTTTTAATACAGCACCTCACCTAGAATAATTCTCAGAGAGTCAAGGGACACTCTGAATATTGACCTGAGTAATACAAAATATTTCGGTAGAATAATTACTTTTTGATGTGGGTAATATGTGGCCTGATGTGTGAACTGGATTGACTGCTTTCTCGGAAGTACCAATTTCCTCATCACTTCTTGGAACTTATATGCTATCGATCTCTCCTCCTCCCACGAAACCTGCTTTTCTCAAGCCTTGCTAAGTGATTCCTCTTCTCTTTTACTCTTCTCTGGTGATTACTCTCATCTTCCTTATTGCAATTTATTGATGTTTTTCAACTTTTCCGCTAAGGTTAATATTACCCTTGAAAAATCACGCGAGAAAAATGTGACAAAATCGATCATGTAAATGAAATGTAATACATTCAATGTTCTCAAATAAAGTTTTCTATTCAATTTTTTTAAATCTTTCAATACAAGTAATTTTTTATAATTTATTTCAATATCAAATAACAAACTGTGTAGTTACGTGAACAAGACGCAGTTGACCTTTGCTGGCAAAACTAATTTCACACTGAATTGTTTTAGCTGCCAGTTGTCTATTCATTTTAACTTCAGATCTATTTACTATCTATTTATTTACTCCACCTTCCCTTTCACTACCGATCCATTTACTATCTGATGCTCAACCGTACATTAATCCATGTTGATATTATAGTAGCCTATACTACCGCCATCCGTAGCAATTGTAAATGCAATTAGAAATATAATTTTTCAAGGCTGTTCTGTGTTCACATTCTATGCATTTTGTGCAGATAGCTAGTGCATTCAAGTCCCGATGCCAATTATTACGACATGTCATGGCTATTGGAATAAATTACTACAGTATCTCGTTGGGTTAGGCAACAGCTTGTGAAGTACACAAATACAGTACTTGAAAAGTATGCTGTTGAGAATGAAAACTATTTTGTTGTTGATGTGTAAAACTGCTGTGATTTATTACAGTACGTTTGTTTTGTTGTGTATTACTTAGTTGTTTGATTTCCTTGAGGTTATGTGTTCGTATGTAATTGATAGCTGTTGATAAACTTTTGATGTAGGAATGTGTGTGAGGCTTGTAGGATATGAAAAAAGATTTCAGTGTTCAAAACTATGCTTGGTAGTAGAATTCCTCATCTGGGAATTCCTTTACATAATTTCCAAACAAGGAATTTTTCAATTCAATCTTCCACCTTCTTTCTAATAGGCATAGTCTGATAAATTTTTCATATGCCTTGCTGGCCTAGGAATTTTTTCTTGTCTGATCAAGGTGTTCTTTTTATTTTGGATTTCCTTGTATTGAACCGATCATTTTTCATCTAATTTCATTCAATGAAATAACCTCCTATCGCATAGATGACTAGGCAAGGAACTACATGCACCACAGTAGACTTGAACTGTTTTAACACAGCAAACCATTATTGCTTGTAGATGTCTAGTGTTTGGTACCATACCTATTTAGCTTTTCGATTCAAGAACAATTCCTATGTCCACACTTGGTTGATTTTGGTTTCTGTTTTTTCACATCCTGGGACGTGAGACGGCACAGGCTCTCCTTTCTATGCTGCTTAGGCAGAATAGTTGGGAAAAGCTTAGGACCGGTGCATAGCATAGAAAGCCTGTGCCTTTTCTGTCCCAGTATATGAAAAAGTGCTCACCGTTGATTTTGTGTGCTGTACAGCATGCTACCAATGCTCAAGCATTTGCATCATGCTTTACAGCACACAAAAATCATTTTGTGTGGACATTGGGATTGGATAGAATTTGATTTAAGATTTGGTCGCGTTCATACGGCTTTAAAATTGATTACCAAAATTTAATTTTTGTAATATGTTTTATTACTTAATTATTATTGGAAATTGACTACAAAATTGATTTAATAGTCTGCTGGATGTCTAATAATATTCTTGCTTGTTAATTGATTACAAATCCTGTTTTCTTATTTTTTAATGATTGTCATTGACAAGAAGTCAATTCGCATCTTTATTCAATCTAATATGACGCACGTAGGCTATTTAATAAAATTTATTAATCTCAATTATTACCATTAATATAATTATCATCAACTAGCCTACTAGCTTCACTAATACTAATGTCTCACTATTGAATTGCATCTAGCCCATACATGACATGCTCTCATCAATTTAGCATAGACTCTGTTAGCTATGATGAGTGTGCTTGTGAGCGGTAATAAAATTCAATTTAAATGCGGCGGCCCTGAATCTATTAGTGCTCATTAGAATGTTGAAGCATTTCACTTCTTCGCTCACTAATCGGACAAGACACATCGTGACGTTTAATTGAACAACTGCTGAATTGATGATGAATTGAGTAATTGATGACATTTGTGTCAGTGTGTACATTTACTTGCTAGATCTACTCTCCAGTGGCTTTTGTGTTGAATGTGAACTTGAAAGTTTGATAAAAGTTTACGTCGCTGATGACATTTTGAAGCTTTGTTGAAAGTTTAGCGACCTTAAAAATTTGTTATGGCTCAAACTGAGATGAAATAGATCATTTTTAATGTTGAAAAATGAGTGACCAATTTGACAAACTACTTCAGAAGCCAAGAAGGTTAAATACCGTAGCTGTAGCGTCATCCTTGGTGCTTTTAGTAAATACAGTAGTAACATAATGAAGAAAGGAAATTAGCTTCAAAAAATAGGAGATGAACATTTATTGACAAATTTGGCAATCTATTTCAGAAAACAAGAAACTCGAAATAGCTATATCTTCCACCCTAGGTGCTTCAAGTAAATAGTGATATAACGAGAAAGGAAAATTAGCTTTAAAAAAGGGAAATGAAAATTCAGAGTCCTGAAATATCTGCGATAAAAATCTGAGACTGCTTCTAATGAAAAGCTCCGTGTTTTGCCTGGAAAAGTGGTTTAATAAACGAGCGTTCAAGAGGCAGTCGACCATATTGGCTTTTCCGCACCAACCTCCCCCACCCTTCCTGTACTTACCACTTACCTGATTTTAATGAGTGAAGCTTTAGAGTCAAGGACCGGTGAAAATGTTTTCTGATTTTTATTCAACTTTAGTAGCTAGTATTGGACTAGTACTTATCGTACCTGTTGGTGAAAAGTTGGTAAAACTGGTGACATATTTTCTGTATGTAGTATAAACATTATGTTGGTGCAATGTTATTTGAATTATCAAAGAGCATGATGGAAGCGGAAAGTTTGTTGGAAAATCCCTCTGATAAAACTGCACAAGTCCCGGGAAATGGAGCGTTGGAGATTGTTTGTAAAAGGTTTTCCACAAATTTTCTCTCTTTACACATGGTTTGGAAATCGCTGATAATTTGTTTTCATTGTTATCATGCATTTCGATTTCAATTATGAAACTGTAATGATTGCGTTATAACTTGGTCGTAGATAAATTAAATTTGATCAACTGTCAAGAAGACATGAACTTTTTCAAGTACTGTACTGTGCTGACAATAGGAAGCGCATAGAAATTAGAATTACAGGGAAAAACAATACAATAACTTGCAAACTACTCAATTATCAATACGGAAGCGGAAGAAAAATAGTGAGACTTATCACCAGCTTATGATGAACGTGCCGATCTATAGAAACTCATTTCAACATTTATAAATAACATTGTTCTTCAATAATGTAGTAGGGTGAAATTGTTTGTTTGTTAATGCTAGGTAGACCATTCATATTAATTTATTACATAAATACTATTCACCAACACCAACAGCAAACAATGCAATTTTATTGTAATATCGCAGTAGAAAATGAGTTGATATTTTAAAGAAATATATATTTATCTTTACATCATCTCTTTACTTTTTGAATAATTTTCCATCAGACCAGACTCGAGACTTTCAATGAGATAACTAACTACTTATGAAGTTTCCTATTTCTTGTTTTCCTGTTGAATAAGTTCACTTCATTCAATATCCAAACTGGTATTATACTACTGGTATTAGTATAATTTATATACCGTAAACTGGTATACTAATACCGTTGATTGGTACAGTATAATTTTTTTTTTAGAATAATAATAATAATAATAGTATAAGAATACAGTAAAATGGTATACTAATATCTTAAACTGGTATTAGTATTCGCTGTTTTGATGCTCATATACGTTTGTATAGGAACAAATTGATGATAAGTTAAGCAAATTTTTTTCTTAATTTTATTTTTTATTTGTATCCTAATCACAAGTAACGTAGCATTTTAGAAGACAAGTTTATTAATTTAAAAATCGGAACCTGTCAATTTGAAGACCGGAAAAAGAATTCCTCAAAGAAGAGAGAGAACTCCAGTAATCCATGAACAATGGCAATCAAAGTAGATTGCAAATTGGAATTGAGAAGTTAGCCAATTGTACGACTTGACAGTTCATAAAATACTCAGCAATAGCAATACAGTATCGTGATGGCAGACGGAACTGCATAGCGGTGCGGTGGTGTTTGTTCTGTCTTCACCAGGCTCTGTTTCTATCGATTCCCGTATTCTATTTTCAGATTATTTTATGGTCTCCTTTGTTTGTTATTAGTGGCTCCACCCACGCCACAGCATGTGTGTTACTTGTCATCAGGCTCGTTTCAATTACAACAAGTATCTGAACATGTTGCAGTTGACGTTCTTTGTTTCCATGTTTTAGAATAGGAACAAGTTTGGTAACTTGTGAATTTTTTCTCTCTCCATTCTTATCTCGATTCTCAAAATGTAGTTATTTTGTTCATTCAAACTGACGAACAAATTAGCGGAAATTGTATTTTAGTTGTTACTGCACTAAACTAATATTGATTGTGAACTATCCCATTAATCAAGTTTTGAAATAAATAATTGGTATAAAATATATAAGTTAAAGGTTTATAATCTATTAATTATAATAGATATTTTTTATAATAGATATTAAGTGTACAATTCTTGAATTCAAACTACTATCTGTTGAATGGCATTTCTTTTTTATGAGTATTGGCTATATTGTCAGTTATCAAGACCTAATCATAGACAATACTTCTCATTTAGTGGAAATCCTCCATCTTTTGTTCAAATGTTTGAGAATTTTCTCTCCAAATATAACTTTTTTCAATACCGGACCTGTATTATACCAATACCTGTGCCAATACCGGTACTGGACCTTCTTTTTGTTCAAATCTTGGAGCATCTCTTGTGAGAGTCAATTTTTGTTTTAATCATGCATTTAATTACTGAAGTACAGTAGTAGGTAGAGATTCAGAATCACCCAAACAAGTTTTTTTGTACAATTTTGATGTAAAATTAATATATTAAAAATTCTTAATAATGATAATCATTAGATTTCCATTCCATCTTTTTGTCGTCATCAACTCCAATGATAAGATTCCAATAATTTTCTTTGAGAATGGCTCATGGGTTTTAGTCAAGATTTCCTGTTCCAATTAGCTTTTTATGCAGTCGAGAACTCAGTAGCTATTCATTCACTGAATTCTTTATCTACCTGGCAATCTGCGATGTAATTAACCTACATAAGTATACAATTTTATTGGTATTGAACCGTTCTTCGTGAGCAGTGTATAATTTATGTTGAGACTATTTACTTGTTTGATTAATCACCTTGATAAGATACGTGATACCCATATACGAGCCTGTTATTTGATAGATCGTATGATAACAAGTAATGATGAGTAGATTTTATCGATGAGCGTTTTATCTAATTCTTGGGAAGCGGTTGGCTTCGTGGTCGTGCCGGTGTCTAATCGCAAGATAAGATAAGAGACTTGCACCTGTTACTCCCATTGTAAGGGTGACCACTTCCAGTTCAAGGCCTTCTTCCGCTGAATGTTATTCATTCATGAGAATCAAAATCGCCTCCCGGTGGTTCGGAATCCACCTACAGCTGTAGGTCCACTCATCTCTCATCATCATCCTTCCCATTACCCACGCACAAGCTAATGTGGGCGTAGACTACGTGCTTCTGTGGGCATCACCACAGCAAAAAATCTTATTTCCAAAGTCTCCTTCACCTGGAAAATGTTGCTATAACTTGAGTTACAATATAACTTTCTTATAACTATTAAACTTATCTATGTAACTTACGTACATATGAACATATTATATTATGTACAACTCAGTATGAATCCCTCATTAAAAATCGCCATCTCCCTCATTAAAAATTTTATACTGATAGGTAATAGTATCCAGATCAAAACATGTTCTAATTACATAAACACTCAGAATATATTCTAGAGAATTGAATCTGAAATAATTCAGGAAATAGACTCCTAGATCGAATCTAGGAGTAACTCCACGAACTTGTTGAAATGGAAATGGGTCTGAAAATGGAATTCTTTAATTATTTGTCTTGGCATTGACCTTATAACTAAGTTGACAACTAGTTAGACTACTGTTTTGTACAGTATACAAACATGTGATTGTGACACTACTTGTGTCATGGAGAAGCGGCACAAGGTCTTTTTTCCAACTATGAATTAAATCATTGTCAACGAGCATTGAATAGGATAGAGAGACTAGTCAAATCGTCAAATGAATTGCGCTTTTTCAAGTGGTCTTTAATTAATTATTGTGATAACGGTACTGTTATTCAACTACTCAACTGTTACTTAACAAGCTTAACTACTTGAAATTACTGGATATGAATCTTGTGTGAAAAGTGTCAAGAGCATTTCTGGTGTAGATATTGGGATTGGGAGGAATTCTACTTATGTAAGAATTTTTATAGGTTAAAAGTATATTTTTAATGCATTAGTTGTTTTGTAAGGTTGGTAAATTTTGGATTGTGTAGATTTTTCGCTTACAATTTTCCACTGTCTGTATTAGAGAAAAGATTTCAACCTGAAAATATGAGCAAATAAAATATAAACCTATTTCGTTACGATATTAATTTCTGATCTTTTTTACTGACAATATGAATGAAATATCCAGAGATATCCAATTGAGCAAATTCTAGAATTGTTTTTTATTGAAAAAAGGTATTTATCGGATATTATTTTTGCTGTTTCATATTTACTTGATTTCCTTGAAATAGTTTTGCTTCTAACTCACCGAATATCATCAAATGGATTCTTTAAGATTTGAATCCAAGGTTGAATATTAGTTTGTTCAAGACAACTATGCAACTAAGTTATTGCAACTGCTGGTCTTTTCTGTGTTGACCACTATCATTAGTAAAGTATTATCAGTTCTCTTCAAATAATAGCAAGTAATCCGGTGTACTATGCTATCAATATCTGAGTAAAGGTTATCGGTCAATTATATTATGCTCTGTATTGCTAACATATCCCATATTTATATTGTGTGCAGCTTCGTTTGTAGTTTCACATTGTTCGCAATTGAAATCTAATATGAAGAAAGAAATTTAATTCATTTCAATTTTCGAAGTTATGAATGAATGTTATGAAAGGCTCTACCTACCAGAATCAACTATTTTGATTCGGCTGATCCCATTTGATTAGCATTGTACTGATTCTGGATTAAAATTGATCCTGCTTGGTGCAACCTAACATAATGTTGAAAGTATTGATACGAATACAGGAAGTTGGTGCTGTAATAGTTATTTGTATTTATAGATTCAATATTATGAAGTAATTTTTTAGAATAAGCATTGATATGAGATATTGTGGGTATTAGACATAGATAAATAATGTAATTTGGATTTTTTTCAATCAAGAAGAGATTTTTTCTAATGTTCGCGTTATTAAGTTCAATGCACCCAAATGTATTTAAAAAAATTCTAATTCTAATTCTGTCAAGTCAAAGAACTCTGAGAAGATGAATTTAGTCTTGGATTAAAGAAGCAAGTTACAGGTTCAGCTATTATTCTGTAAAAGATGTGTGACTGAACTCAGATATGCTAGATTTAAATATTTCAAAGAGTTTGAAAAAAATTAAATTCATTAGAAGGTTTTTGAAGTTCTCATTTGAAACTTCTTTTCAATGATTATGTAGTGACATGTATGAACCTCTACAATGTTTTTATTGATGTTTTGTAAAAATCTAGTAAGTTACATTAAGTTATGTGAGGCTTGATAATTCTATTATTTTAACCAAAATAATTACATTG
This sequence comes from Laodelphax striatellus, assembly GCA_017141395.1. Lineage (NCBI taxonomy): Eukaryota > Metazoa > Arthropoda > Insecta > Hemiptera > Delphacidae > Laodelphax > Laodelphax striatellus. Next base: position 8,628,933 of record CM029536.1, read on the forward strand.
ATGAGTTTATTTCTCTTTTTTCTGAATACAAATTATTTTGAACTGTGAAGCTGTTTGCCAAGTTTGTGCTTTGTGAATGTTATTTGTATATTTTAGTTTTTCTTTCATTTTTATAATTGTTTGGCACCAAACTGTCTGCCAGGCTTTTGCTGCATCCATGCAAAACACCAACTGTCATTGCACGGAAGATTTCACAGCATTCATTTCATTGGCACTCTTGAAGAGAGCCAAGAGTTTTGTTTTAGTTTTTTAGAAATTTCAAATTCTGCTTCCAAAATATTCTTTTGCCAAAACTATTTCAAACAGCTATAAAAAGCTGAACAAATGAAAATAATCTCATGCTAAAAACTATTTTACATTTTAATAAAACTTTTTTTATTTCCATGTAATATTATTATAATTGTATATTTTTGTATTTTTTCAAGTTGTATTCTTATAGAAATTCAACGTTGTAAGTTGAAAGTGTAAGTTGTAAGTCAAAGTTTCAGTATTTCATGTAAATTTTGTAAGAGCATTGCTCAATGAATTTGAGTTGAAAAGGAAATAATATTAATTTTTAAATCTCATTTAGTATGAAATCTCCTATTAATTTAAGTTAGAAGTGAACTGTTCATTAGCCAAGTGCTAGATTGCATTCAAACCAGTCAAACTTCATTATAAAATTATTGTAAATTTTACAATTATTTTTCAAACTTGCTACAATTTTTGTGCGATTTTTAGTGTTAAATTAAGTATATGACTGTAAATTTTAAATATAATCTAATTTTGTTTTCCCTCTTTTACAGGTAAGGATTTTGGACGTATTTTTCGTATCAAATATTCAGAGAAAGTTTACAATCCTCTCACGTATGTATATGTTTATGCTTTCAATTATTTCAATAATATATTTTCGAATATTAGCTCATTTTCATCCCGTGTTCTTTATAGAGTAAGTTATTGAAGAACCAGTAGAATTAATACCGTACAGTGTATCATAATTATCTGCCATTTCTCATAGTATATCTTCCTATATGCTATATAATGATTTATTGTTAATGATTTATGCTATAATGATTTATTGTTTAGGCCGGACGTTGAGTGAGGATTAGATATGATTCATATAAGTTTTGAAAAAATACAATAAAAAGATTGAAAAATAGTCATGAATTCTTTGTTTTGAAACAATAAATTGAGGAAGCTTTTTATTCGGTTATCTAATCTCCTGCAATAGATTCCGGAAGGTTATTAAGATTTTATATTCATTTCAATTTGTCAAAATTTATTCTACAAACACTTAGGATTCTTTATTGATTTTGAAATCTCTGAGAAACATTTGTTATGAAAATGAATTCAAGTTACGACGAAAATAAATCTTGGTCTGAAACTTATATTTATCTACGTGTATGTCATGACTCATGATGATATGTACATGTTTGATTCATAAATAATTATTCTCAAGTGAATCCATGAAGGAAATTCTACTTTTTTATATTCTTAAAATTTTTGTCCATCAACAGTACTGTGGTCCAGAACATGTCTATGGGAATCGGACTGTTCAACCAGTTCATCTTCAAGGAATATTAGTGTTCAATAATAGCAATCAATAAAATTCGTCTATATTTTTTATGAATTTTCATAATTTCATAATCGAGTCATTCCTTTTGCTATTGTCTATTTTATTCTGTTTTGAATCAGTTCCAAATCAGAAAATGTTTTGAAACTCCTTCTCTTGATGCTGCAATACAATTTTTCTAAATTACGTTATGTGGTAGAGAAAATTTGAAAATTTGATTTGAAATGATAAGAGCGTAGGGCGATAGGAATGGAAAGGGAAAGGGTAGGAGAATGGTGGAAGAGTTGGAGAAATTCTAAAATTATTCAATGGCTCACTGTGTTTAGAAATAGACGGCTGGTCTGCAGAGTTCGTCATCTTGCCAGGGTCATATGAAAACATCATAACACAGAATCTCGAGAACTAAGTTTATTTCGTCCAGTGCAGTGTGTGTAGTGAACAGAAGAGAAGACTTTTCTAGTTTTCTCCAAGTCTAATAGGTGAAGTTCTGTTGCCGTTTTTCTTTCAAGTAAACTAGTTTTCCAGGTGTCGTGTAGTTTTCTTTGTTGTTTAAGATTGGTGGCAGTTTTTTGTTGTTGTTTTTGAACTAGTGAGCTTATTTTGTTGAAGAAAGTACTGTTGATAGTGTGACATCTTAGTGGGAATTAAAGTGTTTCAGAAAACTTTAGTGGATGGGTGTATACCAAAGAAACCTGTAGAATGGAAATGATAATACGGATTTAGAAGTTTGATGATACACAGATTCCAGAAACTTCTGTTGTATTATTGTTGAAAATGAAAATCATATTGTATTGGCAGCTTTCTTATCAAACAGAAGTTATGATTGCATGAAAACTGTAGCTGTTGTCCCGTGTTATCATTTCTATGTTGAAGCTTGGCTTTCCCAGTCATTAAATCTTCACATTCAGAGCCGAGTTAACTTACAAAAACGAATGGAAGTTCCAATCTCCAATATGAATATTAGGAAATTAATTAAAGATTAAGCTCAACACACCTTTGTGCAACTCGGTTTTTATTGAGCATTCATGAAAGAATAAGGTTCACCTTGAATAACATCAACATTGAATTACCTTGATTTATGTACGATCTATTACTATTAATCATATTACAATACACTGAACACTGAAATTAAATTAAATATTTTTGTAAAGAAATCAATTTAGACCTTGTTATTTTTATACATTTCATTTGCATTTATTTGATATCCAACTTTTTGCTGCGTTATTAATACCCTACACATGTATCTATTAATTAATATTTATTTATTTCTTCACCACAACAGTGATTGTTATAAAAGTCATATTGATCCCTTGGCTGTAAGTAGGCTAGTTTATTTTTTAGTTATCTGGTTCACTGATGAAATACAGCATTCTGTTGCATTTGTTAGTTTTATAAAAGTATAAAATATGAAGTTATTCTTTTCATCTATATTCATTCAATACTAGCACTAAATAATAGTTACCCGAACTGTATCGAATCTGGATGGGTGCAACTCAGTTATAATGGTTAGAGAATGTCTTGAAAATATTGAGGAAAGTCAAGCTGTACAGGTTTCTTTGGTGTGCACTTCATTTTGGTTCTAGTAAAAATATAATGCAGCCTATACTGCGCTACGCAGCCAATGCGTTGGTTTTTTTGTGAAGCACAAAAATAATAAGGACTTGATAGACAAAGCGAGGGTGTATTTGAAATTATCTTAGTAAATTCATTAATGAATTTAGATTCCAACATCACCCTTGCTTCTAATTGGAAAGCAATTATATTACTTTTTGCTGCTTAAGATTCACAATGGCTGCGTAGCACAGATTGCATTTTGTTTGCGACAAAACTGATAGTGTTGTTACAGGTTAGGAGCCGAACAGCTTGTGAAATTTGCCAAATAAAAGTTAACGCTCATTTTTTGAACGCCGTAAATTTGTACCAAGTTTTCATTTGAATAATTCGTGTCGAACATTGACTGAGGACTGTCAAGTTTTACTTCTTCTTGCACCAATGGCGGCCACCAAATCTCTGCTAGATGTTTGGGACCGCGAGGACGAATTCAACGCGTTGAAGCGTGAGATACGCAGCGCGGCCGATACGGTGCGCAGTGCGGAGAGTTCTGTGCGCAATTTTGATTGGGAGGTGCGCAATTTGAAACGCGACGTCGGCACCGTTGACTACAAAAGCAGGAGAGCCGACGCGTTGCATGATACAGGATACGGTCTGTATCGTCGTAAGGAGTTGTTCTGGTGTCATCGACCCGAGTCTAGATACAAATATTAATGAAAATAAAATTCTGTAGACCCTGCCACCTTACCGTTTGTGAAATATTATGAGAACCAACTATTTTGATGTGGATGGTAACTGTGCCTCAGAGTATTGAGACGCCTCAAGGTGGTGAAAGTTTGAGGAGTTAACTCAGAGGATGGAGGTTGCCTCAAAAATGGGTGAGGGAAGCTTACCAGAGTATGAGGGAGCCGTGACAGGCGCCTCGAAGTCTGGAATTTCGAGACAAAGGGTGTGAGACGTATTTACGCCAGTAGACAATTTGTTGGTTCTTGTTTTGTGATGTTGCTTTCACCCTCGATGTTCTACTGTGAACTGAGCTAGTATTTTCTATGTGCTAACTGATTTATAGTGTTGTCTTATTGTGTATGTTGTTTTAGGACAAAATTGCTGTATTCCAATATTATTGAGTATTCAAATCAAATTTTCGAATTCATCCTATTTATTTAATAATTATTCTTCATAAGGTAATTTGTCTTATTACTTTACATAAAAAACTCAATTTTCAATATTATTTGAAAAAATATATTTTAATTACTCTATTCCTGTTATGCTTGGCGAAATGTTCAGTTATCACCACTCAGCTAATTAATTACATTTGCACATTTCTCAAACTTGTTTAGATAGGCACCATCAGAAATAATATTGGAATACTACAAATAATGAGGTTGTTTTCTTTTTTCAATACATCTACAATCTACAGTAGGCTATTAATTATTTCCATTTTAATATCAATATTATATAGCCTAATGGCTCCTTGTGTATCACTTGAATTTCCCGACAAAATGTTTTTAAAATTGAAACAAATTGAAGAGAAATATTAGAACCTTTTGTTCAAGTGAAATACCTAAAAGAAATTTAGAAATAAAAAATTGAATCAATTTTTATAAAATAATTATTATTGATTAAGAAATTGATTCTATAATAATGCAAGAATTAATTTATTGTCTGTTTAATATTACTCCATACTTGATTTTATTAAATTAAAACTTAATTTCATCCAATAGCGTGTATGCACCTCCTGCATTAGATTAAAATCCTGTACGAAGTTGATTGCAGTGGGTCATGCTATGGTACGGACTGGCGTCGGTCGATGCAGCTATCTGCTAGCAATGCCAAGGTCAAATCAAACCTCAAATATAGGTCATGCACTTCTACTGTGAAGTCACGTTTGAGTCTCTCTCATTCTCATTCTCTTATTCTTTGGTTTTCAAGTCCATAGACAAAAGAATTATCATCCTAAATTAAATTACTATAGTAATATAAAATTATTAAGTGTAACGAATAATTAACATTGTGAAGCAATGTCTTTTATAATTTTATTTGGATGCGTATTATAATAACTACTCCTCAATTATCTGTTATTTCTTATTGATACTTCTAATTTCTATTTATTTCTTCCAATTTTGAAAAATATTCAATATATTTTAATAATTTTTATTCCAAAAATAGATATGATTGAAACAATCCAGCAATTACAGTAACTTTTAGAATTTTTCAAAATCCTAAATTTTCAGTTATTTGAATTTTATATTCACTTTCATTACCATTATTTTCGCAGTAACTTTTCAACATGTAAACTTACATATATAGTTTCTTTTATTAATCATGTCTTAATATTGCTGGCCCTTAATTTGTATTTGTATTTCTGTAAGCAGTGTTCACTTCAGTGTTTTTTTATAAAGTTTTTTGTTTTAAAACTTTTTATAACGTTTCAAATACCACTTATTACTGGATAACAACAAATTTAAAAATCATGAAATTCTATTCTCTCATTTCATATTCATATTTATTTGTATTTATTTAATAATTATTTATAATATTTAGTATTATAATAAATATTTATTTCATTCATTTCCTTTTTATTACACATATCATTAACTCAAGAATAAAAATATATGATGTGATGCAATGTCACATAATCAACAATAACTCCAATCTGTGAGAATCAAAGATGGAAAATTGTTCGACTTTTCATATTTATTTAATTCTATGTAATTATTTAGTGTTGGAGTGATGATAAATAAAAATAATGTATTGCTTCTTACTTGTTCCTTTCTTCCAAATATAATACTCAATTTAGCTTTTATATATATACAAGCTGTCCCGGCGAACTTCGTATCGCAGTCTTCCCCCCCCCCCAAATGGCCCCCCTCTGCTCCCCACAAATGTCTCCCCTTCATGCCACCCCCAAAACAATGTCATCCCACAAATGCCCCCCTCCATTACCCCCCCCCCACCCACATATCCCTCTTCATGTCAACCCCCTCTTTCCCATCAAATGTCACCCCCCTCCCCCCACCAATTATTTTTTTCATATTTATTTATTTCTTTTTAATTTTTTTTATTTTAATTCATTTTATTTTTTTTTAATTTATATTTTTTAAATTTTATTTCCGTTCTTCAATTTTTTATCAGTCCTATTCTAATTAAAAGAATTTTTTTTCATATTTATTTATTTTTAATTTTTTCATTTTCATTTATTTTATTTTTTTAATTTTTTTTTCAAGTTTATTTCCGTTCTTTAATTTTTATCAGTCCTATTCTAATTGAAAGATTTTTTTTTCATATTTATTTCTTTCTTTTAATTTTTTTATTGGTGATTTATTATATTATTTTTCAATTTTATTCCTGTTCTTCAATTTTATTATTAGAAACAATAAAACATGCATAATACGAACGATAACTCATTCTTAATAATAAATTGATGATTCTATTATAAAAAAATAATTAGAGCAAAAAACCTAGTGCAAAAAGAAATGGTTCGGAGCGGGAATTGAACCCCAACCTACTGGTTGAAAGACCGAAGCTCCAACCACTGAGCTACTAAGACTTGAGATAATATTGCTAATTTATCTGATCTTGAATCGCGATCATCTTTCCGTTGTAGGTACAATGTTCGTGCCGGCAAGTTTGAACGTAGCTCTGTGAAATATTTGATAGGTTATGTCATTAATGTAATAACTATTTATTAATTATAAAGGATTTTCTTATATTTTAATAGATATTATGTTAAAAATTCAAACGAATCCAAAATCATCTAAATCGGTTCAGCCGTTCTCGAGTTATAAGCGAGCGTACAGACACCAACTCTCTTTTATTAATATAGATTTTTTAACAGATTTCTGAGATTCTGAAAGTAATTTTAAATATTTAAATATAGTAATTTTGAAAACTTTAAAAATAGAAATGCATCAAGAGGCACTACAAAAGTTTCGTTTTACGGTTTGTGAGAGTCTCTTGAAATTGACTATGAGTCACTGATAATTCGTTTGAAGTTGGAAATAGTGTTTTATGTGTTTTCAAAACTACTCCGCTTCGAAGCAACAGCTTTGTACTGTGTCTATTACAGAAGTCCCAGTTTTGAATTCCTGCAATTACTATTGGTCTGTCTTTTTATTGGACTATTTGAATTTGCTTTAAATTTATGCAATGTCGACATCAACAGCACTACACTTAGTTTTACATATTTGTTTGAAATGAAATTAAGCAACTCTCATGATACAAAAAATAATACAAAAAAATAATTATATAGCCTACTAATGGTACGAAAAAGACAAGCCCAATATTGATAACACAGTCACTGAGTTTGTTTCTTGCTAAGATAACAAGAAAATACATTTAGAGAATACTCGAATGACAGTTTTATTTAGGCGTTGTTTAGGCTTTTTATGGCGAGCAAGGTATTTGGTAGCTTAGGATTTGTTTTTAATTACAGTAATGAATAACCAAATATAGTAACTGGATGAGGAGGCATTGATGATTGCATAGAATTCTGTAACCTGCTTATCTTGTAATATTGGTTTTTCAATTTGCAAATCGTGTACTGTTCTGAAAACTGTTAATAAATTACATTTATCATTCCCCTGTTATATAAATTCGTGATAATTGTTGGGGAAAACTCAACTCAGTACAAAGATAACGAAACATGTTCATTGAATGTCAAGTACTGTAGTTCGTTTTTCATGATTGTGTTTTCTGCGTTCGAATATTGTTCAGTTCAAGTTTTCGAAGAATAGTGTTTGATGAGACCAAAGACACAACCATACTTTATAATTTGGTATTGTTTTTCTTGAGACTGAGGTCTTGTTAAACTTTAGGCACTTTATAATAGCATTAACTATCAACCTACAGGTAGACTATTAAACTGTAGTTTAATAGTCAACCTTCTATTAACCTGTAGGTTAATAGTCAATGATAATAGACATCTCTGAAAAGTTGAAAAGTCCTGAGCTCTACTGACTCTTATCATGAGTCTGCACTCAAAGAGAACTCCACTGCAATGTGGCACTTTTTAGATGGGCTTTCCAAGTTTTGGAATAGTATTTGATCTCCTATCATTATTTCAAGTCATGTCTATCATTTAGAAATCCGAATTCAATTGAAAAATTCAGTTTTTTATTTGCTTCTATTTGTCATAGTGTTTATCACATGTCTGTGAGTTTCAATTAGAAGTAATAGTTAGCATTCGGTATCTTGATATCATTAAAAATTAAATCTCAATTCATCTAAAATAAGACTAGTTTTGTGATTTCCTCAATACCAATCAATATAGTTTTCAAAAACAATCCAGCCAATATAAGAATTCCAATCCACAGTATTAATGTCCTGAGATTAACAATGAAACAATTTGTTTTTCTGTACTTTAATTTTGTAGCTTCATCACAATGTCAAGAAGCATCTTGTTCCCGTAGCTTCCAACATAATAATTGTGTTCAATGTTCAATTTGGTTTCCTCTACAGATTTACATCCAAAGAGTTTGTAATGAAACACTAGAGATACATAAATCAGCTAAAGTACACATTTTGAAAGCCGCCATTCCAGAGATTTGTAATCATTGAATCAAATATAAAACGTTTTGAGTGAGAAAGAACAGTTATGTCCTGGCAGCGTTGTGTAATCACCATCAAAGGAAGCCACCTTATAATGTATCAGCTATCTTATTATCATCACTCCCTTTAATGGCGTACCATCAATTTGTTACATTTACAAAGTTAGCAGGCTACATTTGTATCTGACTATGATGTCTCTTTTATAGTGTCTCATTACTTCTGCTTTGGTTGAAACATATTAAGTAGAACTACTTGAACGAATCAAGTACCCGCATGCAAGCTACTTATGCTTCTCTGACATAAATGGGTCCAATTGAATGGAACAAGTAGTGGAGAGTAGTAGTTTGGTAGAAGCAGATGAGTAGTAGCTGAGTTCAGAATGGAGATTTTGTTGTTTGGATTGTGCTGGTAATGACTGGTCGTGTGTGAAGTGGTGCGTACTTCAACTAGGAGCTTAGCTGTTGTACAGTTTGTGGAGCTGAAAATGACTATCAGGATATCCACTCCAAAGACGGCGGTAAGTGGTGGTGAGAGTGGTACAATTGTTTTCTGAGTTTGATAAATGTGGAATTGTTTGTTTAATAGGTTACCATCATTAAAGTGTTTTGAAATTTGAATCTATTGTCAAAAAATCTAAAAATCTTACCGAACAGAACAAAGTTTATTGCCATGTTACAGAAGATTCATCAAATAATTATGTTATTGATGATAAGGAAAGGATTCTTCCATTTTACGTTTTCATGATATAAGAATTGTATTATGTCATATTATCGCTTATCAAGCCTACGTTTACAATATTGTACTAAAAATTGAATAGAAACCATGTACTTACCAACACGTACTGCGAGAATATTGTTTCAATATTCATGCGAGAATTGTTTTTATCAATGCAATCAATTAAATCAATGGAATTTGACATGAATAATTCCAATTAAATGGAACAAATAGTAGAGAGAAGTAGTTTCTCTCTAATATAATTATTTTGGACATTTACACATATTACTGTACTTCTTCCTTCTACATTCGACATATTCCTCTATACCTTATCTTAGAGTACCCTCACGTTCCCGTCATGTATGGGATTTGTGAGAATGTGTAACAGAGAAGGAATAGGATGTGTGATGAAAAAAGAGCAACATGTGGTTGCCTTCATCCTGTTGAAAAGGTTTTCTTCAGTGTTGGAGTCCTTTTTCCCCTTCCAGGATCTGGAATAGATTTTTGTCGAAGAAGTAGGATCAAGGATGCTGTTCACCATACCAATGTTTGTTTTCCCACGAAATCCTTTGATTTATTTTTGAGGTCTAGAGAATCTTTGACTTGACAAACTTCCTGACTATGGAACCTTGCAAGCAGGATTCTCAAAGTTTTATGAATTATGACGACCAGTATTGGTTGAATGGTATTTCTCATTGTAAAGTATTCTAAAATTTGAAAATAAATAAAAAAATGGTAGTCATATACGTTTGAAATGGACGTATGCATTATATTCTAATGAAATACAGTAGTGAAAAATCCAGATTGAAGCTTCTCAAAAATGCATTTTTAGAGTGATTTTAATTGGTTTATTTTTTTACGAAACTGATTAAGAAATTATTGTTTCTCTCCCAATAGAGTCATCCCTCCCATTTGTTCATGTTTTAGTTAAAAAATCATTATTCCCAATTTATTATCATTAAACAAGAAGTAGAATACTGAAAATACCATTGGGACCTTGAAATATTGCCCACTATAAGGTGCAGATGCATTAAAGTGAATGGGAATTGGAACCTTTTAGCAAAGACGCTAGGAAACTACTGTATTAATAAGTATTCTAATTGTCTCTGCTTTTAGCAAATATCGAACAGTTATACTGTATTGCATTTATGCTGCAGTATAATGAATAAATTTCGCCAAGTTTGGTAAAACATTAGTTATTTAGTTGAATGCTATCAAGAAGAAGAAGAAGAAGATGGAAAAAGACAAAGAGTAAGAATCAAATTCAGAGTTATCCTGCAGAATGATGGAGGATGCTTCTTGGATTCAACCCAATTATCGAAGTGTATCTGGCACTTTGACAAAAATTTACATAGCTAAGTTGAACTTGCGTAAATACTCAATTATTTCTCATCCGACATATTTTTTCAACATTAGAACACCATGTTCCATCTGCTGTGATCATTTGTCATCGGAATAAGCAATATATAATATATATTGCATATTGCACGCAATATATAATATATTGCTATATATTATATGTTGTTATCATCGATATCTAACTAGTACAACGTTGTATTAGTTAAGAGATCGATGGTTGTTATATATTATATATTGCGTGTTGCTTGTTGCTTATTGCTCCGGTGTGCAAGCCGCCTTACTTTTACAACTTGCGGGTTTTAACAATTTTGTCCCACATTAGAAAGCAAGCAATGCATCATATACCGTACACGTTTTGCAAAAATGTGAAATCATTTAATCATCCTGATTGAATTAGCCTAATCAATCCGGTTATGACGGTATATCGAGTTTTATTCTAACGATGGATGACTTTAAGTGAACGTAGTATTACCGTATTTTAAATTTGAAGTTTGACTGGATATAAGTTACCTGTTTCTACTTAGACATTCCAGCATGCTAAATAGGCAGATAACATATTGTCGCCTCACATTTGCATGGCTTGAGAATAAATTGACAAAAAGAGAAAGCTGTTTTTTTTTTAATTTATAACGTCATAAATTTTTTGTGATGGAAACATTGGACTAAACAGATGCATACTTTCAAGAGACGAAAAAATTGCAAGAAAAAGGCACGATTCCATTTAATCTGCATACAATAGATCGAACGATAAATGAGTTTCGAGATTATAATTACCATTGCCAATACAGTATTGTGTCATTTTACAGTTCAATGATCTTTCCAAGCCTGGTTATTTAATAAGAAAATTAATTGTCAACAGTTAGTAGCAATAGTAATATCTGAAGATTAGAAGTGAATTTTGGTTTATTTAGATAAAGCTGGCGATCATGATCCATGAAAGATTGTTTGTTTCATTGCTAGTAGCATATAGGTTTGCCATATCCAAATCGTTTAAATTTTCTCAATTAAATCTAGAAGTAATTTATTTCTAACAATATCATCATACTGATAATATAACAAAATAAAATGAATATGAATCATTTTCTTTTATCTTGTTGAGTGGAGAGAGAAAGAGAATTGGAGAAAAACAATGAATATAAATATTTGAAAACAAAATAAAATTCCATCGAATATTTTCATATGTGCTTCAACATAATACCCGAACAATTTTATTTTGTTAGACAATTTATCGTCTACCAAATATAAAATTAATCTACCAAATATTATCTGAGATTATAATTTATCTATTTGATTTTAAACATTATCAATCTTTGCATTGAAAATATCCTTTATTATTGAAATGAATTAACTCATTTTATTACCTTTAGAATTAATATATTTATATGAATACATCAAGTATTTTGTATCCATTTCTTGGGCTATAAAAGCATTTACCTCGAGAACATAAAGATTATAATTTTCTGGAGTACTATTGAAACTTATATGACGTTAACGATTTGTATTCCCAAAACTAATAATTTAATCATATCCTTAGATTCATAAAGTACTGTAATTATACTGTAATTCCACTATCATTAGCAAACTGCTTCTAATCGTGTTGTTCTGATTTTGCAGACGGAAAGCGAGTGCTCGTGCAGCGAGGAGCTGGCGCGACTGACGGAGTCGACGGGAGCGGATGCACACCGCGGCGACACGTCATCGTCACCGCCCCCGGGGGCAGCGGGTGAGGAGGGGGCGGACGCGGTCTCCTACTGCGAGTACCACGACATTCCGCCGCCCCCGGACGGAGGCTATGGATGGGTGGTGGTGTTCGCCTCGTTCATGTGCAACCTGATTGTCGACGGCATCGCGTACACGTTTGGCGTGTTCATGCCGCGCTTTGTCACCTACTACGGCGTCGGAAAGGGAACTGTCGCCTGGGTGGGCTCACTGCTCTCTGGAATGTACTTGAGTGCTGGTAAGATTTCACACTATTATTCTTATCTTTATTGATTTTTAAACACTATTCCCTGGCTGTTAGTCGTTCATTAACTAAAGTCGCACATTTATTTTGTTTTTGGATTCTTTTCAAAAACACTATTCCCTGGTTGTCATTCGTTCATTAACTAAGCTTGAGTCACACCGAGCTACTTTATTAGCTGCTTGCGAAACAGGTGAGACAAAGTAGCAAGTGTAACATAGGCAGTAGGTTCTAATAGCAGCTACTACTAGAAGCTACTGCCTATGTCACACTTTATATTGAGTGTCGCTGTTTCGTTAGCAGCTAATAAAGTAACTTATAATGAAAACACTAGGATGTAGTCAGAAAATATCTCAGTATTTGGTAGAATTTACAAACATGGTTCGGCATCATTGTACCATCTTCAGTGTACTAAGAAACTAGTTTGACTACACTGAAGATGGCACAATGATGCCGAAACATGTTTGTAAATTCTACCAAATACAGTGATATTTTTTGACTACATCCTAGTGTTTTCATTATGTGTTATAAATATCACAACATCTCACCAGACACTGTGTCAGAAGTTAATAAAGTAACTTTTTGTGACTCAGGCGAGTTTTGATTCGAACATTGATATTTATGATTTTATATGAATATATTGTAAATATAATATATTTATATTGACTAAATAATATATAATTTCAATACCAGGTGGTGGCGGAATTACAGTAAATAGTATATTTCAATATTATCTACAAGAGGTTATTATCTACATTAGCAAAATACTAATTTATTTTCCCCAATATTACTAAGAATTATTGTATCGTTATTTTTCATGTCTAAACTTTTCAAATCTATTCTTAAAAAATATTGTAAGTACAGTATTGTAAAATCGTACGGTATATGAAATGGGGAAAATGAAGTGCCTTGATATTCTTGAATAAAAACACAAATTAAGTGGAACTTGTTTTATTCTAGGTTGAAAACTTGAAATGTTAGGGTTCTAACTTGAATTTAATCCATTTTTACCTAGTGTACTGTTTCATTGCAATATTAAATGTCCTATTCTAAATTTCAGGTCCGGTGGTGAGTGCTCTAACCAACAAATATGGGTGTAGGACGGTGTGCATTTCGGGCAGTATAATATCATGTGTGGCATTCGTTCTCAGCACATTCTCACCTTCAGTTGAAATTCTCATGATTACCTACGGCGTGATGGGAGGTGAGTCTGTCCCTACAAATAAATATAATTTTATTGCCTAGAAAGAAAAATCTGCAAAGTCAAAACAACAGTACAAGTTTATTTGAAAGTAAAAAAGTCAAATAAATGAGTCAACAATGTTTAGACTATATCACAGTCTATTAATAATTAATTTAGAAAAGTTCGTTATAAATGCCAGCAGACCGACTTCTGTTCAATGTCAATCGTTGATATAGATCTGCAGTTTGTTTAAGGATTGTGTTGATGGCTGTTTATGCAAGTATTTTTGGTGCGAGTAGAAGCTGCATCTAGTTTACAAATTTATCCAGAATTATTCCCAGTTGGTGGTGATTATAAATTGCAGGAGTAAAGTATCTCTGTTTGGCCTTGAGTTTGAAATATTAATTGCAGCTTTGCTTAGATGAATAATAGATTCTCAGTATTTTGATACAACCAATAAGCTTTAAAACAAAAGAAACAAGTCTACTTGGAAAAAATAAAAACTATACTTTTTCAATAGAATTTATATCATTTTCTGTCCAATAAAGCCAATAAGTTATGAGGGTTTGTTTAGAAGACTGTGACCATAGCCCCCTTTAAACTACATGGCCGCGGCCTTCAACGTGACAACGTCGCTGCATCGGCTTGCATGAGCAATGCAAATCGGTCATGTGTTTTATAAGCCATGTGTTTGTAGTGTTTTTTATAAGTAATGAACATTTCAATCATTATGTAGTTCAAAGGAGGCTATGGTCACAGTCTTCTAAACAAACCCTCATAACTTATTGGCTTTATTGGACAGAAAATGATGTGACTGACTTCAGCAATGTTGTGGCAGTAGTTAATGATCATCAGGCTCTGGTGAAAGGTAGATTATGGAAAGATTGCAAAATAAATTGTTGAGGTTAACATGCATAATATGATTGTATCACAGTTGCATCGTATGAAATTTGAAGCAATATAATTGAACGGAATTTGTCCTTAAGTACAGGGTGTTTCAAAAAGAATCATCCGATTTTTAAGGTTTATAATTTCAAAACTAATGATCATATGGACATAAGGTTAATTTCATATTAAAGGATAACTAATAAAGTTTTTTTTACATACCATTTACAGGTGCTCAATATGGCCCCCTTTAGATGCACAGCATATGTCTATAAAATACTGAAATTCGTCCCACACCTTAGCAAGCATGTCTTGAGTGATGGATTCGATGGATGCTCTAATGCGGTTCTTCAGTTCAACCAATGTTGTTGGAAGGGGAGGGATATAAACATTGTCTTTTACAAACCCCCACAAAAAGAAATCACAAACAGTAAGGTCCGGTGACCTTGGAGGCCAGTGACTTAACGCGGAATCATTAGGTCCAGTACGGCCGATCCATCTTTGATGAAGCCTACCATTCAAAAACTCTCTCATATGAAGATTCCAGTGTTGTGGGGCACCGTCCTGTTGGTATACGACACTGGAATCTTCATGTGAGAGAGTTTTTAAATGTTGCATCCATCGAATCCATCACTCAAGACATGCTAGCTAAGGTGTGGGACGAATTTCAGTATTTTATAGACATATGCTGTGCATCTAAAGGGGGCCATATTGAGCACCTGTAAATGGTATGTAAAAAAAACTTTATTGTTGTCCTTCAATATAAAATTAACCTCATGTCCATATGATCATTAGTTTTGAAATTATAAACCTTTAAAATCGGATGATTCTTTTTGAAACACTCGGTATATCTAAGGGTGTCAAAAATACAAAGCTCTACGCAGAAATTATGTAGGGCAGATAGTTCAGTGCAGCTCCACTATTGAATGTTAATATTTTCTACCTCCATGGATTTATCCATGAATATGTTTATACATTTCTCATAATCAGCTATTAATGTTGTGTTGTGTTGGATGCAGGCATCGGTTTCGGCCTGATCTACTTGCCGGCAGTGGTGTGCGTCGGCTACTACTTTGAGACGAAGCGGTCGCTGGCGACTGGCATCGCCGTGTGCGGCTCGGGCGTCGGCACCTTCGCCTTTGCGCCCCTCGCCACCCTCCTCCTCGACAATTTCGACTGGAAGGGTGCCAACCTCATTCTCGCTGGGCTCATACTCAATTGTGCGGTCAGTTGCAGTTGATTGAAAATTATTACATCATTAGTTTGAGTATTCCCACTTATCAGTTCAGTCTCCTTCACCTCGTCTTCGTTCAGAACGGTCAATGCGCCAGTGCTCTGTGATCGGTCCATCGCTGTTGACGCATGCGCAGAACGAGCTGAACTAAACCGAACGGAGACTGAAGTGATATTTCATTTCATTTCATTTATTTACACACAATTTCCAAAAACAATACAATAATACAACATATAAATACAATACAAAATTGGAAAAAGTGGTTAGGTGACCTCATTGAAATCGTGTTGAGGCACCATATGATATGTGGGAATAGTCCTTTAGTTTGATTTATTCATGGTAAATCATTGAAAAAAATTATAATTGAAATTCTACTGTGAAGTGAATAAAGTATATTAGAATTCATTTAATTTGGCGGGAGGCGAATGACTGTTAACGTTCAATGTTTTAAAATAATATAGCAGGATCCAATTGACTTGTCAGAAATCAGCTGTTCCAGTAATAATTAAACAGTGATTTCGACACAATCAAAAGGCTTGAAAATCTTAAAGACCTTTAAAGTCTTTAAAAGACCTTTTTAAAGAAGACCTTTCAAAGAATAACTTTTTAAAAGACCTTTTCAATAATCTGCGAGATTCAGCATTTGTAGGTTAAGTATTGTCGATCATATGTTTTATGACAAGTTAAATGGATCCTGCTATACATACTGTATATAAAATATTACCTTTGATTACCTTCCTCTTCTCCTATGACCAGGATCCTGGATTGGCTGTGTCATCTGGGTGGTTTACAGGTCCTCAAGTGAGCTTCCCAGTAAAAACATACTTAAAAATAAATAGATGTTATATTTGAATTGTGTGTATGATGTAGGTGTTTGGAGCAATGATGCGTCCCCTGGAATTCCCGAAGGGCCCCAGCTGCAAGCCGCTACTGTTGCGTATGGCCGACGAGAAACGGTTTCAAATGGAGCGCGGCTCGATCGGCGGCTCCTACTTCATAGTGCAGTTGCCCGACGGCAGCCAGGAGAAGCGCATGAAGATGCCGATCAACATCGACCCGGGCGTGCACTCCAGCTTCAACCTGGACCAGCTGGTGCCCGGCACACCCATCACGCCGGTGCCCACCATGGCCGTGCTGCCCACCATCACCGAAGCGAAGGCGCCCGATCAGAGCGGCTCCAGCGGCAATTCGAGCTCGGGCAGCGCCACCGAACTGAAGAACGGCAACGCCGCCGACAAAGGCAAGAAAGGCAAGAGCGAGGAGCCGGCTGAAGTCAAGAAAGAAGAGAAGGAGGAGGTGAGATTTACTACTACATTTACATCTTACAAAAGTATGTTGTAATCTTACTTTTTAAATAAGCTGAAATTTGCCGCTCCGTATTTGAGCAAATACCGATAATTATCGATAGCAATTACCAATATACCGATAGTAATCAAACTCAAATGATATTGAATAAATTTTATTCACAAAATAAGTAAATACAACAGCAGTAATACATATATACATAGTGAATATCCCCCACAAAGACATCAGTCTGGGTGTGGGGAATGAGTTCAAAATCTGCATGAAATAAAAAACGGTTGTGAATTATTTACAATAGAATAAAATAATAAAGAAATAATGTTTATGTAGAAGAATAGGATAATATAATGGATCATTTAATGACGAGAAGAATACTCTAGTCGTTAACCGCACAATTTCCGATCTTAATTTCCGATCATAATCGATAGTAAGTTGTAGAAGTGAGAGACGAGAAAATAGCCTAGAAGAGAAGAGATGCTGAGCTGGAATTGTACGATAATAATATTTATTTGGATAATGAACTATTTTAATAAGGAGATAACAGAATTTTCAATGTTTTGCACAATTTTAATGCATTTTTTTATAACCAATATAAATAATTATAATAGAAGTGATTGAGATGAGAATTCTCGTGTTTTGTTGTCATTATTTCTTGAACGAGATGTCATGTTTGTTTCATGATCAGAAATAAATATAAATGAATAAACATTTGGAGTGGTTCGTAGCCGAGGCGGCTAAGGCGTCAGACTGATTAAGTTATCAGCAGTCAGATAAAATCCATTGGGCCAGGGTTCGAGCCTGGTTGACGGAAAGGATTTTGACAAATACTGCCACTCCCGTCTTTCGGAGGAGACGTTAAGCCGTCGGTCCCGACTGCCTAAAAAGTAGTCGTCATATCTCATCATCACCCCACTCATTACCCACGCACAAGCCTAGAGCTCATGTGGGCATCATCCTCAGAAAAAAAAAACATGTTTGCTCAAAAAAAGAAAAGTCCCAATTTACAGTATTTTGTTTGTTTCCTAAAAATAGTGACCCCAGTACCACTACTGTATTCTTCAAGCTAAAACAAAAAAATATATCCTTTGATAAATTGACATTATTCTGGTTGTTTTATCTCGTAGAATACTGTAGTGGTACTGTAGTCACTATTTTTGGGACACTTTAGAAACAGAATACTGTACATTGGGGCTTTTCCTGAACAAACGTGTTTATTTATTCATTTATTTAATTATTTAGCGTATAAATAAATAAATAATAATTTTATTTCCTTTTCAAAACTAAAAACCTAAGAATACATTAATAAAATTGACTACAAAAATATAAAAAGAAACATATAATTTTTATCAAGAAAAAAACTTCATGGAAATTAACCCACTCAACTGTGGAATTCCATGTACTAGAGTGGGTGTGAGTAGTATTTGGGTGGGGGGTGCAAATATACTTGGTAAGTGAGCTCACATACTATTATTTGAAATGATTTGTTCTATACGTCGTCTTCCTGTATGTATTATCCATTTTTGAACAGCATTTTTGAATTTTCTTTCAAAAAAAGCGTATGGCTTTTAATAGTGGGGAGACCTGAGTAGGGTTGTTCCACTTCACCAACATAACCAATTATCCCTTGATAGGGAACATGGTGAAAGTTTGTTTTCACTTAGAAGACAGACATCAGCATTTAAAAAAATATTGATGAATATTATTGTAAATATATTATTCATAAATATAAATATTTATTAATGAATAATACTGGCGTCACTCTGTATATTCGAGGTTTCAATCGTTATTGAGAAGAGATGGTCTACTATTCCTTACTTCTACTGATCCACTTGAATAAAATAAATGATTTATTTTCCAAAAAAAACTAATGCTACTACAAATACAAATTTACAAACATCTACAGTTATTTATACAGAATTGTGTTAGTAAAAGATAAAAAAATGTGTTATTATACAATAGTTTCTGTGTGGAAAATTGACCTACTCCACTATGGCAAGCCATGTTCTAGAGTAGGTTTGAATTTTTGTGAACGAATAATTAAGATAAGTAAATCACTTTGTTCAGCCACAGTGTCTTCACACTTTGATTTTGAACTTTGATTGGCAGAGTGAATCACAGAATGAGATACTCATTGACATAGAGACCATTGGCAACGTATAAACAAGACATTGTACATCTTGAAATGTGTAGCAATAAACTTCTTGAACCTTGTAATTGTATATGTATTTGAATTTGTACATTAACTTGGCCTAAGTTTTGGTGAAGTAATGGATTTGCGTTGTTGTTTAGGCAACAGTGAATCAAGACATTGTACATCTTGAAATGTGTAGCAATAAACGCTTTGAATCTTGTGATTGTATATGTATTTGAATTTGTACATAACTTGGCCTAAGTTTTGGTGAAATGATTGATTTGCGTTGTTGTTTAGGCAACAGTGAAACAAGACATTGTACACAGTGGCGTAACTTACACCCCCGCAAACCCCGCGGCGCGGGGGGGCCCGGGCCCCTTGGGGGCCCGGGCTAGGGCCTGAAATAATATCATATGTTTTTTTTAAGAAATAAAATTAAAGTAATGCAAACAAGTAATGAACAAGAAAAGCAAAAATTTTATTTTGGGCAATTAACAACCATAAATAATCCATAATCAAGAGTTGTCGAAGAATAGCCTATAGCTTACTCAGTCAATCTCAATTCATTATTTCATTTTCATTCAGTTCGTCTCGAACCGTTGTGCTAGACGCATATAAACGCGTTTCGGTTAATAGAAATTTGTGAAGTGAGCTGTAAGCAGTGAGTTTGTGAAAATGGGGTTTAATTCTTTATTACAGTACAAAAAATTGATTCATATTGCATTCCTACACGTATTTTCAGTATTATGATGTTCGAATTTTAATTATTCCGTCTACTATCTTTCTTTCCTTCAAGTGAACAAAAATATTTTGCTAGCTTTCAAAATGAGTGTTGTCTGTGTGTCAGTTCGTAATATGTTAGTAAAGCCTGTGTCACACCAGGCTACTTTAATATAGTAACCAGGTGTGACACAGACTTGATGGTCTTTTATATATTAATTTAACAGTACTATGAAGCCCTACAATCATTTGAGTGGAGCTCAAAAGACAAAAAAAAGAAGGAACTTGAAAAACAGTCTAATAAAAATATGAAACTCGATTCTTTTTTTTAGTTAAAACAATAGTTCAGTGAATCCAGAGGTGCGTGATGAATTTTTAATGGTTGCAGTTCAGGGAAAATGGGCTAAGAGAGGGGCGTGAGATTTTAGAAGGAGGGGCCCGGAATTATTTTTTGCGGGGGGCCCAGTTGGCAAACGTTACGCCACTGATTGTACATCTTGAACATGTGCAGCAATAAACTTCTTGAACCTTATAATTGTATATGTATTTGAATTTGTACATTAACTTGGCCTAAGTTTTGGTGAAGTAATGGATTTGCGTTGTTGTTTAGGCAACAGTGAAACAAGACATTATACACCTTGAAATGTGTAGCAATAAACTTTTTGAACCTTGTAATTGTATATGTATTTGAATTTGTACATTAACTTGGCCTAAGTTTTGGTGAAATAATGGATTTGCGTTGTTGTTTAGGCAACAGTGAAACAAGACATTGTACATCTTGAAATGTGTAGCAATAAACGTTTTGAACCTTGTAATTGTATATGTATTTGAATTTGTACATTAACTTGGCCTAAGTTTTGGTGAAATAATGGATTTGCGTTGTTGTTTAGGCAACAGTGAAACAAGACATTGTACATCTTGAAATGTGTAGCAATAAACTTTTTGAACCTTGTAATTGTATATGTATTTGAATTTGTACATTAACTTGGCCTAAGTTTTGGTGAAATAATGGATTTGCGTTGTTGTTTAGGCAACAGTGAAACGCGTACGCAAGGAGTCGGCCAGCGGTCCACCGCCGGTCGGGCTGTCGTCGCCACACGTGGCGGCAGCCAGCAGCGACGGTCGCACGGGCGGCATTCCGCGCAACGCGTCGCAGCCGTCGTTCACGGCGCACGTCAACCTGCCGAAGAACGGGTCGGTGCCGTTTTTCGACCGCATCCGCAAGACGAGCGCCGGCGAACGGTACAAGCCGTCGCTGCAGGCGATCAAAGTGTCGCGCGGCGCCAACATGAACTCCAACGGCGATCTACGCAAGTCGCTCCATCTGCGTCTGTCCTCGCAGTCGACCATCGGCGGTAGTCGCAACAATAACTGCGAGGAAATGTGGTCGAAAACTGAGGTCAGCTAATCTAAAAGTACCAAATCAAATCAAAATAACTTTTATTCAGATTTTTACATAATAATCGCAAAACAAATGTTCAAAATATTACAAATCTATTTACCTGCAAGGAAAATTCCTGTGCGCAGGTAAGAGTCGCTAATATAATAGATAAATAAAATCTTAATGAACTGTCCAGAAAAAGTAATAAAGAGAATATAAAAAAAAATACCAAGGAGAAGAAATAATAGAGTGATTATGATAGTATTAAATATAAATAAATAATTTATTTCTCTGCAGCAAAAGTGCAATAATTCAAACTTAAATATAGAGAAAAGCAAAATGATTCCAAAGAAAAACAAGAACAATAATTGCAAATCTACTACTTTAAAACAAAACATACCTATGCTATACACTTAAAAACAATCTTGACAAAAAATCGAAAACATTATCAAAATTTCTGCAAAGAAAATGAGTAGGTAACTCCCCTGGCACGCCTATTTTGGAGTTCCAGCACAACATTTTTAGCATATTAGCATAGCATTCTTAGATATTAGGTTTTTCAAAAATATTTCTTCTCATTTTGTTTCCATATTATGTAAATCTTGAATTAATAGTATATTCTCTAATTTGATTTTTGATTTTGTTAAAGTTTTGAATAATAAAAGTATAGTTTGATCTCAAGAAATAGCTAGGCGATGGGTGACCGACACAAAAAGTTGTGCAATGAGGCGAGGTGGAACCTACCCGTAAGGGTCTCCCCACCAATAAAAGCCATACGATCAAAAAAAAAAAGCTAGGCGATTACCCAGTAATGTATTATGTTCTGTATTTCAATGATAAATAGGCTGTTCGTCTTGAAAGTTCAACTTGGAATAAGATAGATTTTTGATCATTTATTTATTGATAAGCTTGATGTGTTTAAACTTTGATTACCATGTAGTATTCCATGAACTTCTTCATGGATTATATTCGCAACAGTATAATAACGTAATGAAACGTTACTCACAAATCTTTGTATTATTAACTGTAAATATTTTTGAATTTGTATTTGTAATAGATATAGGTTTTATTAGAAAATGAATCATTATTTATTTATTTAATGAAAAGTATGTTCACCGAGAAGAGACTTCCGAGATAAAAAATTTCCAAAGAGGAAAAATAGGGTTCATAGAGTTCATCAATACTTGACTCCTGTCTGCAAACACTGGATCAACAGCCACACTCTTACCCACTGCATTTCAAAACATTCGAGAATCGTTCAATTTCTGGCTATTACCATAGGTGGGTGTCTTGACACCAGTCTGTTCATATCTGAGAACTGGTATATCATAATTACTAAATTGTCATATTTCTAAATATATCATGTTTCTAATTTCTAAATAATTTCAAAGTGATGATTTCCAATTTTTGTGCAGGTTACTAAATTGTCATATTTCTAAATATATCACGTTTTTAATTTCTAGATAATTTCAAAGTGATGATTTCTATATCTAAACTATAAATAAACATCAATTCCCTTACTTCATGCAATATTACTCAAATAACATTCCAAATCACTTCATAACCAATAGATTCACAGAGAAACTCAATAGCGAAATAGAAGCATGGGTGAAAACAAAAATTTACTTCAAATTAGTTTAATTCAACTCATAAGGAGTTTGCCTTAGTTTATGACTACGAACTCACGGTTTCTTTTTTCAGAGTAGGCCTAGTAGTGTCTGACAATACCTATCAGAATACTGGCAATGCTACTGTATCGTAATTTATTTCTTTTTAATTTACTTCCAGCTATTAATCTATTGTCTATCTGTTTTCATAGTTAAGAATATTAATTTTTCTATATTAAGTTATATTTCTTTAGTTTATTATTTTCTTTATTTAGTTTGCTTCGGCATCGAAAACTGTTCGATTTTGAACTCACTGCTGGCGAACAAGAGTCTCTTATGCCAGTAGTGCCATAGATCGAATGCATTAATATCTATAAAGTGTATATTCTGTATTGTTTTGTTTATGGCAAATAAAATTTATTCTTATTCTTATTCTAATGTTTGTGCAGGTTGATGCGGAAAGCATGTGCTACGCGTCGAAGACAAGCATCCAGGCGCGCAAAGAGCTGATCAGACCGATGTCGCGCAAAGACATCTTCTACTCGGGGTCGGTCATCAATCTGCCCGAGTACCAGTCGCAGCGCTCACTGGCTGGATACCGGGCTAGCATCATGTCGCTGCCAAAGTACTCGACGAAAAACGTCAACGCTCCCGATCAGCCTGACATGGAGAAGGGACCTCGTGAGTACAATCTCATTCATTCACTTGTTTGAACAACAGGCTCACGCCCAAACTATTCAATTTGCACTGATAGGACCAGGGGGCTGTCATAGACGGAGTGGAAGTATTGTATCTTCCCTATGTTAAAAAGGGGTGTAGGCTGAGTCTCGATCACGCTAGTTTCCGGACGGAGTTTTGGCGCTGTATTTGAATTCAGAGCCTTTAGGTTAAGTTTAATTTTCATAAAGACTTTTTAAAGTTTATATGAAAAGTTTCTTTTGCGGTATAAATCAAAACTGTTGAGAGAAAATGGTTAATATTTACGGAAAAATATAACATTTTTGTTAGATTCTTTGTTTTTTAGGTTGGTTTGAGTAGAAGTAGGTGTGATTCTCTACTACAGGTTAGAATGGTTATTTACTAATTCACTAATTATGGTTAACTTCTAATATCGTTACGCGTGTATCAAACTTTTGGATTATTCTTCAATATCATTGATCTAATATCGTTATGCGTGTATCAAGCTTTTGAACCATCCGCTATTCAATCAGAATCAGCTGTAATTATTATTAATTTACGATGTTTTCAAATACACCGCTAA
This sequence comes from Laodelphax striatellus, assembly GCA_017141395.1. NCBI lineage: Eukaryota > Metazoa > Arthropoda > Insecta > Hemiptera > Delphacidae > Laodelphax > Laodelphax striatellus. The sequence goes on from CM029536.1 coordinate 8,653,323, forward strand.
AAGTCCGTCCGGAAACTAGCGTCATCCTACTCCCCTTATTTCTCTTACTTCCAGTCCCTAAGATGTCAGGTCCCTGGATAGGACCATAGGGAAAGCATTACACAAGTAGATATCTCACGGGATAGGGAACGTTAATACGATTTTCGCTGTCCGGTCAAGGAAACGTAGTTCCTGTATGATCTAGCTAGGAACTTGACATTGTTATGACACTGTATGTGTGTTGTTTTGTATTAATGATTTGATTTTGATAATTCTGCGTATTGCAGAACTAATAGGACTTAGCAGGAGCAGCACTGGTTGTTAAAATCATTGTTTCATACAGTATTAAAAAATTCATCAACTTTATGTGTAATGCTATCCATTGTAGCAGTATTCATGATTCTACTTATTGCCAGAATTTTTAGTAGATAACTTATTGATATTCGAAGAATTAAGATTATTAATATTTTGACTATTTTTTGTTTGGAACTTCTATATTACTGTATCTTTCAAATCATTCAAAATTCATAAATAGATAAATATAATTGATTTTAGAGTTTTTGATTATTTGGATGAAGCACAAAACTAGTACTTCTTAGTGTGCTGTTTCGGACTCCGTTGGAGTTGGAAATATGTGGAAATGGTTGCAAATTGAATATGAGTATTGTTAGAATTTCATTGAATTATTTGAATAACACCTTGTCTTCAATTGCAATATAACTTATGTTTTATTTATTGAAAAAAATAATTTTCCTAAGTCTGTTTGGAGCAAGTAGAAGCTTTTTCTGGCTTGTAGAACTTTTCCAAAATGCGATGCCAAATCATAATCTCGCGAATAATTATTGTAAGAGTCAACATTCCGAGACTATATAAAAATTACTGGCATGAGTATATTGAAAATGACAATTTTCGTGACAGCAAGAAGATGAATTTCTGATTTTTTAAAAATTTAATAAACTAGAGTCTTTAATGCTCCTAGTTTGATCTTGAACAAAATTCGAGTTTCTAATAATAGCCTACCTGATTGAATGTCGAGGCTTACGTGTTGATTTTACGTTAGAAGCAATTTTAATCTTACTTGGCACGATTATTTTAATTGTATTATTGTAATTATATGTGTTGTTGCAGCTCCCGATGTGTGCCCGTGCCTGACAATGCCTGATTCAATAAAATCAGTTCTGGCGTCCATGTTGGATTATTCGCTATTAAAAGATCCAGTCTTCCTGCTCATTGGTATTAGTAATGTGTTCGGCATGGCCGGACTCTATGTGCCATTCTTCTATTTAGTTGATGCCGCTCAAAAAGATGTAAGTCCATTTTCATTTACCCGTTACACATTGGAAAAACTCTGCATTATAAAATTGCGGTGTGGTTAATTTCACAACGAGATTAGAGTGTGTCGAGATAGGGTGGGTCACCAAATTTCAATAGATAGCTGACATATTATAGATTCATTCAATGGTGCTGTCGCTATAACAGAATATTTTTTGGGAATTTGTTTTTTCCATAAAATATTGTAATATTGTTTCATTGACGATTCCCCTCAATGATGCCTTTCGAAATTTGTTCTCTACTCTATTAATGTTTGTGTCTTGGATCTTTTGGGTATTTCAATTCAACATTTTTTAGTTCCTCGTATACTTTTGAGCTGGAAAATTCTGGGTTGTAATGAAGTGAAAACGTACCCTAATTTTGTGCTAAATAATTCATCAAAATTCGGGAGAGAAGCCAGTTGTTCCTTTCTTAGATCATATTCATTCATCTTTTATTATTTTTATATTTTATTCTATTGAAACTACAACGTTATATACTGTATACGTCTTTATTGTATACATTACAACGTGTTTTATTGTATACAATACTACGTCTTTTATTGTATACATTACAACGTTACATGAATCAAAAGTCATTCACCCAAAACTAATTCCATACTTAATTTAGTTCATGACTCATCTCACTGAGTCCAAAAAACTAACCTTGAGTTGAGAGTGGTTTTTCTATCATTAGGATTGCCCACATTTACTCGGTTTTGTGTGCTGCACAGTAAACTACCAATGCTTAGCCTTAGGTGCACAATGCTACCAAATTGTGAAAAGAAGACGTTTTGCATTTTGTGTCTGTGACCACAGAGAAGGAAGAACAGAGGACGCATCTAGTGTTACGCTAAATGGGACCCAAGCATTGAAAGTTGGGTCCCAAGTTCTTTGTTTTCCGGCTAAGGAGAGGGAATTGTGGGATGCCACTCCCCTCTACCAAGACAACAACTGTAGTTGTAACAGAGCTTTGACAGAAATCAACATTTGCAGACGAAATTCATGGCTACCGATATGACTTGCAACTGTATTTAGGCGTAACAATGTCCCGTACGGATGTTACCTCTGTTCTACCTTCTCTGTGCTGTGACTTCAAAGTAATGTTTGTGACCTTTTAATAATGTGTACAGTGTACAATAAAAGACGTAGTATTGTATACAATGATAGACGTTGTAATGTAAACAATAAAGGCGTATACAGTATATAACGTTTTATCTTATAAATAAAAGAAGATACGGTTGCGTGTGTGTGTGTGTGTGTGTTTATTAGCAAGGTGCAAGCTAATTTTGTGGATTGTGTTCCAAAAGAACGTGAATAATCTAGAGCTAGAAATTTTGCATACAGCTTTCAAAAATATTAATGTTATGCACCTCGAAGCCCAAATTTCAATTTTCCCTCTAGATTTTTCATAATTGAAGCTCAAATTTCATTCACTTCAATAGCATAGGCGATGGGTGTCATTATGAAATGAGTAAAAAAAATCTCGGAAGTTCTATTTCTGTTCCGAATGACCCATCTCCGATAGACCCGTTGGCGTAGTTGGCAACGTTACGGATTGGAGAGCAAGAGGACTCAGGATCGATCCTCGGAGCGACCTAATTTTTTTGACAATGAACTTCAAACCAAAATCAATATTTTCTTTTACTTTTGTATTGAAATTATTATTAAAAAATAAATAAAATAAAATTTGAATCAATTCATGAACCACATCAATTTTTCTATACATTATTTTATTAATCTATATACATTTAAGAACAATATTTGGTTCATTGGTTGGGTCAATCAGATCAGTTCAATTTATCAGAGCGTTTGGACCTGGATGTATTGTTTCATTACAGAAAATTTGATATGTGAAGAACATTACACTGATTTTCGAATAGGAAGTGTGCTATAAAGAAATTAATAACTATGGTTTTTTTAAAAATTTGAAAGATTCAAATGATCATTTAATATTTTTTAACATTTCAAAACTAGCAAAGCGCATTTCATCCTAATCGCAATAATAGCAGTACGGTATTGCAAAGGGATAAAAAAATAATTATTAATACTGGCGCCGGTATACAACGAGGTAAGTTAATAATGATATAGTAGAGTTTTCCAAAGTTCTGAATTATCAATAAAAGTTATACAATAATGTGGACAATATGCAATTATTTAGTTACTAATTTGTATCCGAGTAAAATTTTCAAGTATTGCGGTACCGTAGCGTATTTAGGTTATGTTGGATCTGATAGTCATGTATCACATCACAAAACAAAAACATTGTTGAACACAATTTACGAACTCTATTTACATTTTGACATTGTATTTTATTCTTTAATAACACATATCAAAAAATTTGAGTTATAATGGTCAAATTCAATCACTGCCTTCTTTTAAAAAGCAGTTAGTAGTCCTATTTGAATATTCCCGGACTCTTTTTGCAAAGCATGATGTAGATAGGCCTACTACACGAATTGAAAATAATGAATACGGTATGGTTTTGAATATTATTGAACCAAAATAAGTTAAACTTGAAATTCTTCGAATGGCAAGGCTTTAAGCCTATCCATTTCTAAAAAGTAAGTTAAGTGTGATGGAAATACTTTTCAGGATGATTGTAATTCTTACAAAGCCGCTAAGCTGTAGACGGCTGTAGGCTGTAGCGTAGGGCTACTTTATTTTATGCAATGAATCTAAAATAATCAGGTTCAAATCTCACTATTATATGATTATAAAACGATTTTTTTTACTTGAAACTCAAATTGTATTAATCTTTGAAGATAAATTGGTTTTCATCGCATGATCAAAGCTTAATTTCATCTGGATTAAACAAAGAACAACTAGGCTATTATACTCTGAATAGTTCAAGAGTCACAGTACTTCCATAGACACCGAGAGACAGCGCTGAGCTCATTCTACATTCGTAATTTACAGTGACATTCATTTAGATGCTTGGCATTAGATAATTGTATAGATATCATTTCTAGACGTTGCGAAATGACCGTAGAGCACGTTGGCAAAGGAATAATATCTCTCTATCTATCTCTAAGCCAAGCGTCAAATTAAATGAATCGCAGTGTACTTCATGTACCCTCAAGCAAATTTTCCAATATAAAACAATATTAATTTATTCAATTTTTCGACTTATAATAGTTCGTATTTTGCAGATAATTTTCAACTTCATGCAAGTAAAACAAATTTTTCTAAAACTTTTTACAAATCGCTATGATATTACAATGTTGAAATTACACATTGGGAAATAGAACCTAATCAAACTATTATTGGAATTTGCCAAGTTTAGCGTTCTATGACAGCAATAAAAATTACAAAATTGTCATGGAATTATCTGATGGAATAGATGTACTGCAAAATTGTGGTACATTAATAAAAATTTGTAATGAAGGAGGATGTATTAACAGGGGATCTCAGTTGTCTCATAATTTTCGCAGTTCAAGAAGATTTTTGTATGTGATGGCATTTGCAAAAGTAATGAGATTAATACCAGGCCTTCTTAAAATAAAATGCTGACTGCTAACGGAATATTGAGCTTACAGGTAACTTACTTGACAAATGATGAATGTGTAGCTTACAGTAAAGTAGCGAGAATACTACTAACAATAAGTATACAGTTGTGTTTACCTATAAAGAATAACTTGGAGCTTATGCCACAATAAATACTTCTCTTAATTTCCTTCCTAATATTTTTCCTGTTAATTTCTGAATTGGTCCAATTCATTAGGCTACTTTATTGGATGTGATGAATTTCTCAATAAATTTAAACCACTATTTTTGCCTACCTTATATGTTTAGTTTTAGCATAGCATTAGGCTATACAATATTTTAAAGGCCTAATCCAGAAAAAAATGAATAATATCTTTGATACACACAGTAGAGAAGAAATTATAATGTAGCTTTGTTTTGCGGAGCTCCGTTGCGAAGCACGGGTGGCTTCTAGTTTTCAATAAAAGAAAGTATAAAATAATGAATGAATATGATCTAAGAAAGGAACAACTGGCTTCTCTCCCGAATTTTGATAAATGATTTTCATCCTTTGTGTTAATATTGTACTTTCTTTCATTTCTTTTCATTTTCATTTCTTTCTTTCATTTTGATAAATGATTTTCATCCTTTGAGTTAATTGTACTTTCTTGAATAAATAAATGCTTAAGCATATGGAGCTTACAAAATCGACCAAGTGTGGACTTGGGGAATGGATTTCTTTGTTTCTAGTTTAATTTCTGTTGCATCTAATATAAATTGTGTTTTGTTTTGTAGGGAGTTGCCCCCGGTGACGCGTCTTTCCTCTTGTCGATAATAGGAATAACGAATACGATTGGCCGAGTGGTGTGTGGCTGGGTGGCCGACTTTCCCTGGGTGAACTCGATGCTGCTCAACAACATCAGCCTGGTCATCAGCACCATTGCCGTCACCTCCACCCCCTTCTGCCACACCTACGCTGCCTACGTCACCATGAGCATTTTCTTCGGCATTGCCATTGGTGAGTATCGTTTGCATTTCCACTCTCAATTGAACATAAAATGCCGTGGCGAAGCGTGGTATACTTATTTGGTCATCACCGGGTATATTTCCTCTGGCGATGACCAAATAAGTATACCACGCTTCGCCACTAATGAAATGGTACAGTATAGATAGATAGATAGATAAATGACTTTATTTTTCACCTTCACATTACAAAAGTGCTGTGGGCGAAGTATATTATAATATTATGGGTTATTAAATTTTTGTGCAATAAATTCAATTCAATATGTATTATCAAAAAGGAAACAATACAAAAAGAAATCGGTACAACACTAGAAAAAACAACAAACATAAATAATGACATATTACTCGAGAATAAATAAAAACTCTTGGCATCACCCAGCAGAAAACTCCTGTCCGCTAGGTGAGAGTATCAGTTCTAAATTAATTGGAATTCAAATTAAACTATTTTAATGTCGAACAAAAAAAAGGTGTAATGATTTGATTTGACGTCTGATTTATTCATTGGTATCGTTGCAATGGTTCCTTTAGATTATATCATTTTAATTGAATTGAATTGATTTTTCGTGCAACTGCGTATGGGAGTTTTATAAAATGAGTATTATAAATCATTATAAATATAATTATAAATGAGTTTTATAAAATGAGTATTAGTAAATCCAAAAATACTTTTTTTAAATGCTAGTGGCTGTTTTCTAGATGAAAACAAACTTAGACCATGTTCCCTATCAAGGGATAATTGGTTATGTTGGCGAAGTGGAACAACCCTACTCGGGTCTCCCCACTATTAAAAGCCATACGCTAAATAAATAAATAATTTTAAATGTAGTAATGGTTACGTTGCCAAAAAGAAAGCAATAAAAAATTGACAACACAAAATACTTCTTCTTCTTCTTCTTCTTCTTCTTCTTCTTCTTCTTCTTCTTCTTCTTCTTCTTCTTCTTCTTCTTCTTCTTCTTCTTCTTCTTCTTCTTCTTCTTCTTCTTCTTCTTCTTCTTCTTCTTCTTCTTCTTCTTCTTCTTCTTCTTCTTCTTCTTCTTCTTCTTCTTCTTCTTCTTCTTCTTCTTCTTCTTCTTCTTCTTCTTCTTCTTCTTCTTTCTTCTTCTTCTTCTTCTTCTTCTTCTTCTTCTTCTTCTTCTTCTTCTTCTTCTTCTTCTTCTTCTTCTTCTTCTTCTTCTTCTCTCCCCGGTGTGCCTCACAGCGTCGGGGTAGAAATACACAAAATACAACACAATAAAAAACAACACAAGAAACGAATAATTACATTGAGATTGGATGATGAGTTTGAATGATGTTTGTTGCAGCCGGCTACATCTCGCTGACGTCGATCATTCTGGTCGACCTGCTCGGCCTGGACAAGCTGACGAACGCGTTCGGCCTGCTGATTCTGTTCAGAGGCGCGGCGGCCATCTTCGGCTCGCCGCTGGCGGGCGCCGTCTACGACGCCACCGGCTCCTACGACATTCCCTTCTTCATGGCCGGCGCCTTCTTCTTCATCTCAACCGTCACCAGTTTCATGGCGCCCGTCCTCAAGCAGTGTCAGGCGCCCGATGAGGTGCCCGTCGTCCTCGACGCCCTCACCCCGATCGACGAGGACGAGGAGGAGGACGAGGATGACGACGACGAGGATGGTGATGACATGCTCAATACGATACCGGAAATTGTTGAGACGGCGCCCTCTCCCAGCAGCCCTGTGCCTCCCGCTGTTCGCGGCAAGCCTCCCCTCATCGAGATCAAACAGATCGAATCGGTTCTATGAGCGAACACGAGCCAGGTGTGTGTGTGTTGTAGTTTGAGTGCTGTTGAGTTTACACACGTGTTGCTAGAGAACGTATGTGTATAGCAGGATCCAATTAACTTGTCAGAAATCAGCTGTTTCGGTAATAATTAAACAGTGATTTCGACACAATAATCAAAAGGCTTAAAAGTCTTAAAGACCTTTAAAGTCTTTAAAAGACCTTTTTAAAGAAGACCTTTCAAAGAATAACTTTTTAAAAGACCTTTTCAATAATCTGCGAGATTCAGCATTTGTCGGTTAAGTATTGTACTGGTCTTTTAAAAGTCAATACAATATATTTATAAAATATATAACGCAAAAAATATATATATTCAACAGTGAGGACAAGTTAAAAGGATCCTGCTATAGTTGGCTACTCTACTAAATAGAAGAAAGCTTCTATGAAATTTACACTTTATGCTGTGGAACTTCTCGTTCTCGTTCAAATGGTGGGCATTTGAATGTTTTATTTGAAATAACTCGAAAACTTGTTGTTGCCCGCCATTTTGAAATATTTCGTCAGATAAGATTGCTTCATTTTTTTAAAGTAGACCTTCATCTTGGCCTTGGCCATGCCAAATTTCAACAAAATTAATCAAACCATTTTAGAAAAAAATTATAAAAAGTGAAAAATAAAGTGGCGACTAGGGAGGAAACAAAGCATTTTAGGACCATGTTTACTGGAACTTTTTTCTTAATTCCAATGTCAGGAAACAGCTCACTAAGTTTGGCGGTCTATTTTAGAAACACTCTGTATACCACAGTTGTCTACAATAGTTTGTGCTTTGATATTGAATATTTTAATAATGTCTAATAATAATATACTGAATGCAACAATATGCTACTTACGAGTAAGTGCAATGTGTAAACTCAACTTCACTTTACTTACTATCTATTAGAGACAAATGATAGTTTCACTTTTTGTTTCTTTAACTTAATGTACTGCACAGATTCACTATTGATTTTTTTAAATTTTAGCGCTACACAATACACCACATTCATATTCCCAATATACGGAACAGTTTCAACCATTCTCTAGATGGATCATTATCCCATTTACTTGATACACAGTTTCTGTTAAAAACTAATTTGTTACCTGGCAGCAATTCATCACTGAATTTGAAGTGTATCGGCCAGTAGTAGTAGTATGAGAACCAATTGAATTCGTCAACCCCCGTAGAATGACGTCATCTAACGGATACAATACAACGAAACCATTACTGAGCACCATCAAATGACGTCATTTTACAGCGGTTAAATTCAATTTTCGTGCAACTAGCCCTGCGAGATGTTCTTGAAGAGTTGCCACTAAAAATACTTTGACCTGTAAGTCTGGTGTGATTTTGGAGTTATAGTAGTGCACTCTATTGTCAGTTATATTTATATTCCATTCTTTATAATATTTTATTTACTCTTTTAGCTACTAATTGATCGATTTGTAAATTCGAATCTAGTAGATTTCAATATTACTTTTGTTTCGATTGATGAATTCATTTCAATTTGCTAATCCTTATTTGTTGTAATATAATTGACTTAGTTCAAACTCATACTTGAAATAATATAATATTTGAAGACGAATAAATTTATTGAATGATGAGTTAATAATATTTTTTAATGAAACAATTATAGATTGTATTTGAACAAATTTTGTTTATTAACTTATCATTCAATACATCTCATTCGTCTTCTAATATATTATTTAAAGTATGAGCTTGAACAAAATACAGTACATTAATATTGATTTCGAAGTTCTTCATTGAAATTCAGTATTTGATTGGAAATCATCTTCCCATCATTAAAGCTATGGAACCTGTACCATAGACTAACCATAATTATATTTGGATTATCTCTGCCTGCAGTTTCACATCTTCTGTTTAATTTCATATTGAAATAACAGCAAATTTTATAAATATTTGTGATTTTATTGTTACAGGTATTGTACTCGTTTGCTGATATACGAGTGAAGGTGATTTTGAAGGTTCGCTGTATTTTATCGAGGGAGGAATGCCTAGCTCGTAATCACCTTCGAAATTGCAAGTACAAAATATGCTGAATCTTTCCCAACCGGGTGGAAACGGAATCTGCTTGGTTTCTCATCGTGTGGCATTATTCTGGCTTCGATCGGCCATCTTGAGTTATGCCGAAACATATTTTATGTTGATATTTATGCTGATAACAAGGAAGTTGTTGGTGGATGCTTATTGGAAAGACTTCAGAATGATGTCTGTTTACAAGCATCATATTAGTGGTATCCGCTGTTATCTAAAATGAAGAAACGAATAATTGTTCTGTTCACCAGTAGAACTAATTTTACAGTATATTATTTATGTTGTTTTATTGAAAATTTTATTTACTGAAAAGTATGTTTGTTTTTATGTTTATGAATTTGGCCTATACTACTGCACTTCTATGAAATGATGAAGCATTTTTATATCGATATTAGTTTCAGTTGAGGATTGTTAGCCCTGTTTCAAATTTTTCATCATATTGTTAATTGATCTTTGAAATATGAAGAATGTTTGGCGAGAGAGAAGGTAAAGAAAAAATGAACGAAAAAAAATTGATAACATGAAGATTATGAACGAATGAAGATATTTGAAATATTTAAGCCTCTAAACATCTTGAATAGGACAGAAGATCTCAAATCTTCTGCGAGAGCCTGAGGATCGTTTGAATCTGTAGTTTCAATTGGGCTCCGAATTAAAAAAAAATAAATATTCCATTTATGTGATTGGATAAAGTGCAGTAAATTACTGTTTTCTTTAAAGGGATAAATCTAAATATGTCTCCTGGAATTAAAACTTGAGACGTAAATACGGTTTCAATATGAAAATTTTTGTAGATTGAAACTGTCTCAACGAAAAGTTCAAATGCATGAAATGTGTTTGAACAATTGAATAATAAATTATTTATGCCATGATCTGGTTGTTTTAGCATACAGTATTTGTATTAAATAGATCTCATTAATTGAAAGAGCTAATATCAAGCAAGAAGTGACGTTGATTATAATCAATAACTATTGCTTCCCCAACATGGAAGACGGCATTATTTTTTCAGGATGCCACATCCATGAATCAATTATATTTATGTCTCCAATTCTTAAATTACTTTCATCAGCATGTCTGCATCCATAACGAATTGTAGTCATTAAATGACTGAAAGTTGGTTACAACAAGTAGAGAATCTACTTTATGTTGCAATTTTCGTATCATCAATTCGATGAATTATATTTATTATGTATTAATCATATAATTTATTCTATTTCTACTGGTGTACAAAGCAATGTTTTCGATTCGTATGAATTCAAACGTTCATGATATTCGCTTTAAAATAAAATTTGATATAATCCACTGATGTTGAAAAATGTTTTCAGTTTGTCTAAATTGTTGATGAGACAAGTCCATGATAATTCGCTTTTAATTATTGATGTAATTAGAACATTTTTTAATTATAATTGAAATGACTGATATAGTGCCTCTTAAAATTGGCCAATTGTGATTTGTGAAAATATAAAGCAATCACTCGAATTGGTATCCACCATCCTTATGGAAATTAACTAGATATTTTTTTACACGAAAAAATCTGTTACAAGCACTCATATTTTAATGCAAGGTATGTCGATGCGTTCTAAGGAGTGCATAATTAATTCTTATAAAATAACTTTCCATGCTCTGTGCCATTCTTTTTTAAAGACATCCGAAAAACCGTGTGTGGCTCATTTGTGAAATTACTATTGTAAATACTAATGCTAGAAAACAATTTTGTGTATATACTAGTATAATGAATGATGGTTTGAAAACTCAACTCTAACAAGTTGAGTGTTTAAATGAAGATTTATTGTCAGATTTTTTTACTTTAAGGAATATTATATTAGATAAATATTAGTCTGTCATAGAAATCATATAAAAATTTTAGAGTAATATCAATGAATTCTCTGTGTAAATAATGGTATGAATGTTATACTTACTTGAGAAGAACAATATTATGATCATCAATTGATAGAAGAAAGAATTTAAGTAGTTGAAGATGATAATAATAGTAATTATGTATGTTAGTTCTTATTATACTCGTATGATGAATAAATTAAATTAATTTTAGGTCAATTTTAAGCACAAAATTAAACTCGATGCGCCAATGCAAATAAGTAACTGTAAATAATAATGCTTTAGAAACAATTTTTCTCTCAATTTACCAAATTAGTTTAAAATTAACACAATTGGAATAAAAATGACTAACGAACAATTATTCAAATTCAAAGTGGTTTTTAGAGCTTGTAAATAAAATATAGATATCTATAAATCGACTAAAGTGATAATAAATTATAATTTTATCTTCAAATTTTATTTCAAATGTGTAAGATTTTATTTTCGAATTTTGTGATTTCTCTGGTGTAGTTGATTGTTCTATTGTTCGATCATGAAAACAATGATTGTGTAAATATATTATTATACAGAATCCTCCACTATGCATGATTGAATCTAGGCTGAAAGAGTACAGATGTCGAAATCAAGCTGAATTTGTCTAACGTTCAATTATTATTGAATCAAGTAATTGACTGAATTATAAACAGAGCTAAGAAAAAATATTTGCCTGCTTCCAATGAACTGCAGTACAGTACTAATGAAATTCCTCTAATATCTTAAATTTCCGCCGTTTCAAGTCCATTTTTCTGACCTAGGGACTTATAGAATTATATTATTTCTATTGCTTAAAAAAAGAAGCTATTTGTATGGTACTGTAGCATGTTATATAAAACTCTTTCATGGGTATTCTATATTCTTTTTTACTACATTTGAAGATTGGAATGGTCGACAGATGTATTCAATTGATAATTTTTGACATAAATAACGTGGAATTTTTTTTTGTAAATCCATAATATTGATTTTTTCTAATATATACATCTTGGAATTAATACGCTACTAGGCTAGCGGAGCGATAATAATTATTCTACATTCCTCGTGGTGTTCACCTTTCAAGTAAAAACTGAATCAGTTGAGAATCATTATGTTTTATTCTCACGAAACAAAAGTAGTTGATCAATGGAATTATGAAAATGGAGAAGATAATAGTTAGAAACGATTTATATATTTTTTCTTTTAATAAAGGCTCCATGCTAATTTCAGCGTATGGCTTTCCTATCAGGAACTTGATCATGTAAATCCCCTGTCTTGAGCAAATTTTACAATTTAACACAAATGAAATTCAAAAGCTGTTTAACTACTTGAGTTGAATGTATTCAAAGAGTAAATTTTTCATGTCCATAAATTTTTTTAACTAATTCTGTTAAAAAAGAACGGGTTTCTCGTTGAAGTTGCTTCTGAGTAACTGGAAATTCTTTAAACGTGTGAGACTTGAAACAGGTCGACGAATTTCTCTTTAGTGGTCAAGAAAGAAAAATTTAAAGAAAATGTTTTTTCTTGGTTTTTATTCATTGATCTAAACTTGAATGTATTGTGTCGTCTCGACTAAGTATGTAATTAGCATACTTAACATAATAACTTGAATGTGATGTGATCGTATATAAAACTGTATAGATTCATTTTTAAGCAAAAAGAAATTGAGCCTCACTACTCAGTTCTATTGTAAGCTACAAAAAAAGAAATGAAACTCAGGGTTTATTGTTGAATCTATGTGAATAATGTATGCTACATGGAAAGTGTGAATTGGTTTTTAAGAAAATTCGAAAAATGATTAAAATTCAACTAATAAGTATTTTAATGTGCATGGGGTCAGAAAAATATGTTTTTTGTTTCATTTAAAAAGGTACTTAATTTTATTCGTGAAAAAGCATTTTCAAGAGGATCATAAATGCATTTTAGGCTATATTGTATTCTAAATGTTTGATGAATGCATCCATACAGTTTGTACATTGATTTTAAAACAATTATCAGGTTTACATGTCGTGAACGGAGGCATTGACTTTTCTATTGCCTTCTCAAGCAATGGAAAAAGTTCGAATCATTTCGATTATAAATATAGTTGTTCATTTCCATGATGTGTACCTACTTTATTATTGTTTTACTCATTTCAAGACCCTTAATAAAAGTGATTCATAAATACTTATTGTGGCTTCTTTCCAATTTCTTCCAAAACCTGCTTCTTCTAAAATCTCTTAATTTTTCAGGTTGAAAAGACTTCAGAAAGTATTGATATGATTTTGAAGGTTTTTATAATGCCGCGTCTACACCATCGCCGAACTAGGCGAACGCAAGTCTAGCCCGAGAGTTTTTCTGATATAAAAGCGTAGGCGAACTACGCGAGTGACCCCATCTACACGCTCGCGTTCGCCTAGTTCGGCGATCGTTAGTCAGCCGCTAGACGACCCGCGAAACACGAAAGAGTTCAGTGTATCACTGTCGAGGACTTCAAAAGTTTGAATTTACCTCCATAAACGAAGATTCTGACAATCATCTGGAACTGAAATAAACAATGTCAGCTGATTGAAAATGTCGTTGGTAGATAAATCTGATAAGCGTACATTTGAATTTTTGGCGGCAATTCGGTGCAACACATGGAGTAAAGAATACATTTCTTTCCTCCTTGGTGAAACGAAAGAGTCCAGTGTATCTCTTCGTCGCTCCTGGTTGCCTGGTAGAATTTTCGTGTACAGAACTATTAGCGCTGGAAGCAACTTTTATTTTTTAGACAGATTTGCTCGAGACCAAGGATTAAAAATCGAAGTTAAAGTCGATAATCGAAAATTTGGCAGGAATTTTATCCATTCGTGTATTGTTGGTTGCCTATCCTTGATGAAATGAAGGCGCTCACATCTAATTTACGTGGCGGGCTGTTTGAATATTACCAAACTGCAACCGACTGGAAAAACTCAACTGATTTATATTATATTTATACAATTCTGTTGGTTTTGTCAATTTATACATTTTCAGCCTAAATATCACCATTGAGAGGACTGGAATGATTAAAAATCATTAGCAAATCAACCGAATTAGATAATTTTCTATAAAAATTTAAATTTATTTATTGAGAAATTCCAAATTCTGCAGCAGGAGCTGTATTCTGCCCACAATTAATTCATATTCGTCAAGGTTGAATAAATGAACGGTTTCTCTTGTAAATATTTTTATTTCAAATAGACAAATAAATTCATGGGTATGGGTACAAGTACATAATAAAATATCACTTAATACACTCATAGAAAGCATTACAGTAAGAAATGAGAAACAATTGATTACACAATATAAGAAAAACGTAAGACACAAATAAATTATTATTAATTTGACCACCAATTTCCTACACGATTTCTTTTCAATCCAATTCACTTTATTGCCGAAAATTGACTGTATTCTATTCAGAAGAAGACCATTATCATCTTAGGTCAATAGGCTATTATAAATTGAATAGGCCTACTGTAAAATGTTATAATTCTTTGTATAAGTATTACTTTATCATGTACTCATCCATGAATTAATTGGTTTACTTACAATTAAAGGTTTACAAAAGAGTTTAATTTGTGTATTCATATCCTCGTAGCACAAAAGGCTCAAAGATTCTAGATCTCTGTGTTATGAAAATGTATTCATCCTCGTAAACCTCAATGTTATTGTGCTAAGTTGGTATTCGTATCCATACTAAGCATTCATGTAATTGGAAATGATATTTTATCCATCTTTGATACACAACTGATAAGATATCGAGTCTAAGCAAGCAGGCCGCAGACTCACCAAGTCCTTAGTTGTGTATACTGAAGAACCATAATAGTCTCTTTATACAAGGTATGTTGTTGGATCAAAGCTATCAAATGAAACTCAGTCTCAGTACTCTAGGGGCCGCTTTCCCCAACGCTGCTTAAGCAATACATCTGGCTTAAGCCTTATTCGGAGAATAGGAAAAGTATAGAAAAAAATTGAGCGTCAGCAGCATTGGGGAAAGCGGCCCTAAGAACTACAGAGAGTGTATAGTAACAGTGTGAACATTACATGTCACACTTTTGATTAGTTAGCTCGGACAATCCACCATTTATACTTTTGCCAATTCCCATAAGATTGCATTGAAATGATTCGCAAATCATATGTTATGTAGAGTAATACATTTCAACCTACAATTTGCCAGTGTTAGTTTTTCAGAATTTCAAGTTTTTAAAGCAATACCAAGAGTGAAGAGACTATTTTTAATGTTAGAAAAGTTATTTTTGATGTTGTTTCTCTTAAAATTAGTTTGACAAATGAGTGAATGGGTTCATGTTCGCCTGTAATCCCATATCAAAATTCAAAAATTTGGCAAAAGTATGGCGGCGGCGGGAAAACAAATAATCTCCACATTTATTTTTAATTTCAACATAAAAGGGGACATTCTCAGTCTCCTCTATAAAAATAGTCAAATGCACACCAAATAGACCAGTGCCTCGTATCTTTTGTATGTGTAATGAGTTGTTTGTTTCTATAGAGTACAGTGATATTCATTCAATTTGACGCTTGGCATTAGGTATATATTATTTCTTTGCCATCGTACGCAAATGATATATCTCTATCTAATGCCAAACGTCAAATTAAATGAATGTCACTGTAGATAAACATGTTCTATGTCTGCGCCACGTACCCGCAAGACGTCCGTTCTGTGTGATTTGTGGATTAGGACCAAGGTTACTGTACAGAAGGTTTTCTCAGTCCGGTAGTGTGTGTAGACAGTGAAAGTCTGAGTGTGACGTCATGCGCCAAGTCATGTGCGCACACGACTGAGAGAACCTTCTGTACTGTGAGAGAACCTTGGTCTCAGTCGTGTGCGCACATGACTTGGCGCATGACGTCACGCTCAGACCTCACACAGATTCTTACTAGCTACACACACTTTACCGGACTGAGACTGTATAGTAACCTTGGATTCGGCCTAACTTCGGGAGAGGACGTAGAACAAATAGTCCAATATTCAATTCTCAATTTGGGAATATTAGCCCTAGCGCCCACTGAGGTGAGGTGGCGATGACTGGCAACACATGTAACTAAATGAAACAGCGCACATCGTGGTGATGTTGGTTTAGTTACATATGTTTACATTTAGCTTGTTGCCAATCCACCTCGGTGGGCGCTAGGGCTTGGAGGTTGGTTTAGGGCCAAATTATACGGAGCGGCAACAACGCCATATCGGCCAGTAATGCTGTGGTTTCCTACTAGCGAAATAAATGTGCTGCGGCTTATGGAAAACTTTCAGATTCGACTACTCTGAAAGCAATTATGCAACTGTTGGTACGCGCGTGAAACGTTTTAAATACGCAGCGCATCTATTGTGCTTCTACAAAACTAGGTAGTCCTAATGGAACTTACAGGTTGCAAACTATACGTAGCGTATTCGATGCTGGGGTTTTGGCGTCATTGCCTCCTCGTATACCTCGACCAACATCAGGTGTCATAGAAATCTCTAAAGGTAGGTTTTCGTTGATGCGACTCAGCTGCCGTCGTCCGCTGCGAACTGTCAAAATAGCAACTTTTTCAAACGAAAACTTGTATCGACTCTTAGGCTATATCAAAAACTGAATATTAATAAATACAGTGAATAAACAATATTAATACTGAATAGTAACTATTTTCGCATGGTTATTATTGTATGTTTTTATTTCAAGTTTCAATTAGTTGATATTTTGACTGTTCGTAGCGGACGACGGCAGCTGAGTCGCATCAACGAAAACCTACCTTTAAGCAGGGTTTTTATTAGTAGAATTAGTTGTCGAGTTTATTGTGCAAGTACTAATTATCTTGTTCACTCCCCCAATTAAAAAATAAAAGGTAGAGTAGAAGTTAGCACCATGTTGAAGCACCACTCAACTACTTTTCAGTATGCCAGCTAATCTACCTCTAGAGATTTCTATGACACCTGGTATGTGAGATATTTACTCAAACTGAAATCAAACAAAGGTTATCTTGTAATAGACAAGTTTATCACTTTTACAATAGTTTTCAAATAATCCAAGGTTTACAATCAACATTTCTGCATAAGGTTTAACCACTTTATAAAGGACGACATCCAAGCACAATCAATAATTTTAGATCAAATTATTGGAACAGTTCTAAAGAAAGATTTTCCAATTTATGAAATAACTTATTGCAGACATTAAACAAATATTTTGAAAAAATGTAGATATTTCAAAAATATATTTCTTCATTTAAAAAATTCTATTAAAAGTTTGAATTGTTTTAAAATAAATTACAGATAATTCTATAATACAAAATTGCGAATAGTAAAAGTCAAAGGCTTAAGCTATACAACATTTTCAGAAATGGATAACATCAAAATTTTTGTGCAACTCATTGTACACAAAAAGTATGTTTGTTGCAAGTGCAAGGTGAATCACATACACGACACATTATTATAATTATTTTGCTTTGAAGTGGATTACATCCAGACAAAAATTCATTTATATGACGATTGTTGCGTCATTTAATAGTCTTTTGCGTCATTTCAGGAACCCAAAGAGGTTGTTTAAAAGTCTAGACTTATTTAAAAATACATTTTGGTTTTGGTTAAATGTTAAAAATTGAAGGATTTCAATTTCAAGGAAGGTTACAACGACAGAGTACCAGACCTAGATATAACTCAGTAGAAACGACCAAATTTGGTCGCCCATGAACGAGAGCCCTAATTCCTCGACCATTAATCACAAAACACTTCAACTAAATGAATTATTGAAAACTGAATACAACGATATTAAATATTATTTTTTTAACAAAACAAATTTTGTTTCCAAATATGATGATTTTTCATTTATCTCGAATATGCTGGTTTCATTTATTTTTCTCTGAGACAAATCAGTACATAAATAATTTTTAATATAAGAATACATGTTCTCATATTTTGTGTAACGATCTCATGAATAATCAAATAAAATTGTCGTGGGACAATAAGCTATGATTTCCTCTTAAAGCCGACCACCAATTGTAACATTTTTAAACTAAACAAAGTATGGTGTGAATCGCTCTGATACTTCAATTGACTTCAATTAGTTGATTCAATCGACTTTGATAGATTACCTAATTCAACTTCATAAGGTTCAATACTACTGTAAAAAAATTTATATACACATATACTTCAAATCAGTAAATAATACAGTACTAGCTAATTGAATGAGGAATGATGACAAAAATTGAGCCTTTCCTTGGGGAAAAACAAGAATTTAATACAGTAACTTAGTATTAAGGTAACTTTGAACGTTACTGTAGGCCTATTTCATTCTATGTGAGGGCAGCATACAAATTTAAATATACAACGAAAAAAATAACACGTGTAAATACATTATACGAAATAAATAAAATTTATAGAATACATAACAAATAAATACTCATGACTGATGACTAGGTGTAGTTGTGATGTAATTGAAGGACTGTATTTGAAAACTAAATCAATTGGAACAAGTTTGCTTGAATTATTATTATTTTTTTTTTTTGAAAATACACCTTATGGAAAGGTTACAAATTTTATAGTTCAGACCTTCTTGCTGCCTATAAAAATGGAGCCAAAATAATTAATCTATAAATAATTATATTTCCACATTCGGAATCATATCCAACAATCCAACTATTGGGTACTTCCATATCCCGCATAGGTCTTGGAATCATGTGAGGCATCATGCCACCAAGAAAATTAATTTTAATAAATAATTCTCACCAATAGAATGATATTAATTTTTTCTATAATAGATGTATTCCTCTGTAGTCGGGTATTTTCCTGGGGAGTCTCCTGTAGTTTACTCTAGCCTCGTAGACCAATTCAAACTCTGCTGTAGCCTCGTGAAAGGATCCTAGTTTCTCTAGCCTCATAGAGTTTGTCTCCATCGTCTAGCTTCGAACAGGGTGTTGATCTACTGAACATTGAAAACGAGGACGAAGAAAAGATTGGTCTACCTATAAAAAAAGAGAACAAGAAATAGTTTGAAATCAATACTTTCAAGGCTGACAAAAGCAAGAAGTAAAAAAGAGAACGTCGTTAAAAAATCAATTCCTTCAAAGCTGGCACAATTCATTCATATAAAATTAATATAAAAAGGTCCAGAGAATAGTTGGATAGTGTTTTTAAAAAGATTGATTCCATATAAAACAAAACAGAGAACTTCAAATTCATTCTAAATGAATTATGAAACAACAAAAATATTATTCAATGGCGCGGATATAGCAGGATTCTTTTAAATTGTCAGAAAACAGCTGATTGATGTACGCTCGTTTACTAACATTAAATCAGCTGTTTTCTGACAAGAATATTCATCAATTTATTAAAACATTTAGATTTAGACTACAATAATCCGATTTGGGAAGCAAAACAGAGACGTATAATTATTTTATTATAATACAGTATAGAATTAATTCTATTTGAAGAAAAAATTACCACGCTATTGAAATTTGAATGTACTACAGAGTTGATTTATGTATTCTATTTACTCAAGTAATGTGATAGTTTAGTACCTAGTTGACACTGAATATTTCACTGCTGTAACATTATCCTGATAGTATCCATGATGTTTTTCAGTCTACAATAATAATTATCAACCTGAGTTGATAAGATAAAGAAAATAAACACGAATAAATAGAATAGAATGACCTTCTTGAATACGAAAAATAACATTTACTAATAAAGGTTTCAGTTATCTCTTCAATTAAAAAATAACTTTTTAATATTATCACATAAAAAAGGAGATCAGAAGAATGCTACTATATAAGTGTAACAAGCGCTCGGGGATTTAGTTTGGAAGAGTGATCCCCTTGTGCCACTTGAGCCAATAATTTATTAAACCTTACAATATTTTTTGCTGAAATTGGTTGGAAATCTGTGAGTTGGTAATATGGTGGAAGATAGAGATGCAATTATGGTGGAGGATAGAGATGCAATGTAGGCGTGGCCTGAATCATTATTTTCAATAACTCTTTTCACCAATAGAATGATCCTTATTTTCTATTTTTGATAATGGATATCTTATTCTGCTGTGGGGTATTTCTCTGTCAAAGTGTAGCGCGTTGCTAGTTTCCCCCTCCCACATTTTTATCAATTCTAAAAATGTCGGTACACAAAAGAATACGAGATATTCAACTTTTTAAAATGTTTATTAATTGTTCAACTGGATAAAAATTGAATTTATCGTGTAAGTGAATAAGACCATTATTTTGTATAGTAGCCTACCATATCAATAAAATTTTCAAAACTGGGAAATAGAATTTGGAGAAATTATCGATTTCTCCAAATTTGAGGGGGAATTAACAGGCCAATTTTAAGGGACTTTTGGAGAATTTACAACTAAATGTGTAGGCCTACTATTGACTTCTGTAGAATCTTGCTTGTCTCTAATTGGTTGCGATAAATATCCTTTATTGACTGGGCTAATAGCCCAATAATAATTCATCTTCAAGGTCCTAGCGCTGTTATATACTGATATATAATATGTCTTGGTTTTGAAAAATTTATTTTGTCATTCAGTTGGTCCTCTGGATTAATCACAGCCTCCAAATCGGTAAAACCTGATTGTATATATTTTACAAATAAGTTCACTAATCTACTTTGCTTTTATCCACATCTATTCACAAGTGATAAAAATATTTTCTGTTTGCATTCTCACGTTGTCACGAAGATTAATTTAATATTAAAATTGTTCACAGGGTGCTTACAACAATTTGTTTTTTACTGCCGTGTATCGTTCCATATATTTGTCATAGCCCTCTAAATCCATGAAACTTTTCATTTCAAACAGATTACCTTCGGCACATATTAGCGATACATTAGACAAGTGGAAAATTTCAGTGGGGAACCCCTCAAGAGGCAAACAGTTCTCTTCAATCCTCAACGTCTTTAAACGAGGACAAGAAGCGAGATCCATATGAATACTAGCAATTTGATTCTGATTCAGGTTCAATTCGATGCACTGCAACTTCGCAACTCCTTTAGGGACGGTTGTTAGTTTATTTTTTGATAAATCGATGAAATCTAGATGCGGCAAGCCAATCAACATCACAGGAAACTCTTTTATCAAATTACCACTTATGTGAATTTTTTTCAAAGAAGAAAGATTCGAAAAAGACTTCGGTAAAACGGTTAATTTATTATCCGTCGCAGAAAACGATTCAAGTTTAGGTAAACATCCTATCTCTTCAGGTAGACTTGTTAGACGGTTCCTATCCAAAATCAACACCTTTAGTTTTTGATAAGTCTGAATTTCCAATGGTATCGCAACAAATTTGTTATCAGACATGTCTAAACTTCTCAATGAATTGTTCAGAATCTTCATTCCGGATGGAAATTCGTCCAGCTTTTGTTTTGACAGATTCAAAACTCCTGTTTTTTGACCATGTTCGAAATGACTTTTCAAAGCACTGTTACCCATGTTTGCTTCTAGATTCTTCTATGATTTCAAACCCAGAATGAACAAATTAAAAGCACTTGAACTAATAGAATATTATAACTGTCCACGAAAGTTTCAATTCTGATAAGATCAGAGAGAAATGGAACTATAGAGACAAATACCTTATTTTCGATGAGTTTAATGAAAACGAAGTTCCCTCCCAATCAGTTTTCACAGTATGAAATTTTGTTGTTAACACCAAATCCCCGTAAAACCTGCAGCTTTGTAAATCTTGCATAACCTAGCTCATTGCATTTTTCACTAGAAAATTTCTTGCCCGAGATCACTTACTTGAACTGTTTGTATTGAAAAAGAAACAATTTGTTCTCATGACAATAACTCCAGAGTACCAAATAATTGGAACAATTGAGATCTAGAACTAAAATTACTATTATTATCAACTCGAAAACGTCAGAATACCAAAAACACGAATCGAAACCTTCGCCTAATCAATGCCTACAAGATATTTTACAAATGTCTGCTATTTGGATGTGTTGATTGAGAAGGCGCTGAACTTGTACAAATCCGCACGTAGACGAATTTTATTGTGTTCGTTCTGGGAACCGGTAGATTGTACCAAAACCCACCTTTTCTGCACCGGTGCAGATGTTCCACGTCCCTTGGGAGCATTTTGACAGAAAATGTACCATCAGCTGTTTCCGGTTTCGCCTGCACTGTGCCGGATTTCTGCCCCGAGCCAGTTATATGGGGCAATCACACCGGGCAACTCACCGGTCTTTGGTTCGAGACTAGAGACTAGGGCGTCTGCTAGCTGACACTGCGCATGATCTGGCGTCTGCATTTCAAGATCGCGTCAAAATGAAGCATGTTGATTGTAGTTGATGTATAACTATTGTCGAAATTAACAAAACTGAGAATACATTCTCCAATGATTGGTAAGTTTATTAAGTTTTATTTTACAATATTTTGCAATTTCAACCAAATTATACACAATTTTTAATCTTTATGTGGTTGTTTAAGGTTAAATCTAGAAATTAAATTTAAACCTTTTTGTTGCCATTATTTTATGGGAAATGATTTCACCACATGAAATATTTAAAATTGGTGCTTCTATTATTAACCTCCTGGTCCTGCCCTCAGTTTTGATCATACCTTAATATCTCAATTTCATCACATTCCATTGCTCTCAAACTAGTCCTGTTCAACAAAATAAAGAATTATCTCTATTAGTCCTAATTGTGCTATTTTCAGTACATGTATATGAAACATAGTGTGAGGGAAATTCTGCTCATTCTTCTGCTGAAGAATTCTGATGACTTTTCAACTTACAAAAACCGAATGATCTCAATTTGAGATTTCAACAGAATAGTGAGTAACATTATGTTATTTACAGTGTAAATTTGACTGCATGTCGTCAATTCTAGTGTTGAAACAATAGTGTTAACTTTGCAGTTCGTTATGGATCCAAAATTCAGAATATTGATTAATTAAAAGTTGATATTAATATCAATTGAAATTATTGCTTGCTTACACTCAGACAATTATGTGTTAAAATTGAATGATGATTACAGTGTTTGATGAGAAACATTTACTTTTTCAGGTGTTCCAAAATTCTGGGTAATGACTATTCAGCTCACTTTATTGTTTGTTGCCACCAGCAAGTTTTTGGCCCACTCTTCTGAGCTTTGAAGATTCTGCTCTTTCTTAAAGATTTACAACTCTCAAGTATTGGTTTTCAGAATAAAAAAATCATTTGCATCTTAACTTCTATTTCATCCATTCATTTCCAAATTATTTTTAATAAACATATATATTTTAAGTTAACATTACTCATTCTTTTGTTCATAAAAGAAGATGTTTTATTAATTACAACTGAAATAGAAGTATCTTACTTCCAAAACTTTACAAAATGCTCACGTATTCACGTGTACAATAAATACTGAAAAAATTAAAACTCTTATCTAATGAACAATTAATTGATAAATTTCAAACTCAAAAGATGAATTCCAGCCATTTTTCAGTCAGCTAATTCTAATATGTAATTCAAATCTAGAGCAAGGATCAAAGAGAGTTATCTTGATTGTGACTGAGCATTGATGTTTTTTTATATATTATTGGATTACATGTAAGATTCATAAAATTGAGTTATTACATCAATGTAGTGAAATTTTAACAGAAATGAGGGTTTGTATTTAGACAAGTTTAAATTCTGGTTTTGGGGCATTATGCCTCTCACAAGGAGAACTCATGTAATAGTTCCTAGAATCCTGAATGATTCATTCTAGTATCAAAAGTTTTCTCAATGAGTTCTTACCGAACTGTATTGCATTGTAAGGAGCAATAAACGAATATCGATAGCTGGGAATTACTATCTGTCTCTGAGAGTATTGTCATAAATAAGAAAATTGTAGTTTTCTACAATTCTTGAGATATGCAGAAATATTTGATTTCCAGCTAAGACACGATTATTGGTATTGATTATTATTTTGTTTATTAAACACTAGAAGCCACCGTGCTTCGCAACGGAATCCACAAAAACAAAGCTAAAATTGATTTCTTTCTCTACTATGTGTATCAAAGATATTATTGGTTTTTCTGGATTAGGCGTTTGAAATATTGTATAGTCAAATGGAGAACGCACTTGTTGTCAGTTCTGTATTTAATGCATTCAGCAACATAACAAATCTGAGTTTGGTTTGGCCACGAAATAATCACGTTCAAAGGTGCTGGTCCTCACATAAATAGATGCTTCAATTTTGAATCTGGCGCTATTCACCTTTTTAGATTTCTGAAGGTACAGAGTGTACCATCTACATCTGTGTGTGATAGTTAGTCTGAAGGAGAGGAATATTGTATTTTAAAATACAAGAACTGTCTCAGTACGGGCAGTTTAAAATCTTGTGTTTAGAATCAATCCTACTGTAGACTGAGTACCACACACAGATTTGGGTAAGGTAGGTGTGAGGCCAGTTGTGTGATATTTGGTGGACAAGCTGACAGCCACATACTTCTTCAAAGGTAAGTCACTTACTTTTATAATAAGACACCACAATATTCTTTTTTTTTATATCGCAGCAAACAAAACAACCCCAATAAAAGTTGTTACTTTCATTAAACCCTCAAAGGGTATTTTAATTATTTTAAAGGTCCAAACAAATATATTTTTTTATAATTCTTTTTATTAATAAAGAATTTATTATTTTATTATTAAAGTAATTATTATATGTATTATTATACCTCTTGTTATGTTATTACGACCTTATAAGGCTACTTATTAAAATAAATTATTATTTCATTATAGTAAATAAACTATTACATTTATTACTTTATTATTAGATTCATTATTTATTTTACTATACCACACCATGATTACATATTTGGTGGAGGCATCGATCCCAAAAGGTATTTTAATTATTTTAAAGGTCCAAACAAAATATATTTTTAAAAATTTTATTAATAAAGAATTTATTATTTTATTATTATTAAAGTAAATTATTATGTTTATTATTACTCTTGTTATTTTATTATGTCTTTTTATAAGACTAATTATTAAAATAAATTATTATTTCATTCTGTAAATAAATTATTTACATATTTATTATTCTATTATTGGAATTTATTATTATTATTATACCTCACTCCACAGTTACATACTTGGAGATTACCACCCATCGTTACAGTATCTTTATATTTTTCTATTTTCCAGTTATTCATTCAATTTTCATTAATTAATTGCTTCACAGTACGGCGTAGTATATGTACATGTCAATAAAATTTGTTTTGTTGAAAAAAGTAATTTAAATTGATACTGAGCTGGACAGAATATCAGTATTATTCTTTTTGTATTTTATAAGTTATAGTGAATTCTTTGATTTGAGTTGAATTTGACTCAAAACTTTAACATTAGATTATTGCATTTTAGGCTATGAGTTGAATTTGACTCAACACTTTAACATTAGGATTGTTGCATTATAATATAGGCTATGTCAAGGATCAATCAATCATGAGGTAGGTCTGCTATTCAATATTATCTTGATGGATACTGTAAACTATCATATATTCCAGCCAACTAAAGTCATAGCTTTAAGTTATAATACCTATGTTTAATATTATAAGTTACCATATAATATTAAAGCAGACAGACAGTTATAGTTAGTCTATGATTGTGGATTATTGCATTATAATATAGGCTATGTCTAGATCAATCAATCATGAGAAAATTGTAACCAGTACCTTGATGCATCAGAGCACTAAACAATAAATTGAGTATCTTCTCCTAGGACCTTCTAGTATCTTCTCTTGAATGACCTTTCTCTCTATCAGCTAATTATTGATCTTTAGTAACGCCATTTATTAAAGCATGAGACGCCTAAATATAGCAGGATTCAATTAACTTGTCAGAAATCAGCTGTTCCAGTAATAATTAAACAGTGATTTCGACACAATAATCAAAAGGCTTGAAAGTCTTAAAGACCTTTAAAAGACCTTTTTAAAGAAGACCTTTCAAAGAATAACTTTTTAAAAGACCTTTTCAATAATCTGCGAGATTCAGCATTTGTAGGTTAAGTATTGTGATCATATGCTCGTCGATAATATGTTTTATGACAAGTTAAATGGATCCTGCTATATTTGGAAAGCAAGGACTTAAAATCTCAACACATGGAAATTAATTTCAAAAGTGCGCGCCGAAAACTTGTACCGAAGGCGTTCCATGGGAGCATGCAGTTTTGCACCGGTCACGTGACAATTTTAGATCACGTGACTGGTGACTGGTGGATTGCCCCGGTGCAATCTACCGGTTCCCAGAACGAACCCATTGGTTATTTTGTTTACAATCTTAGATTCAACTTCAAAGACACGTAAAGATGAAAATATTTCTTCATTATTTTACTAATCACTGAAAATATGTCTTTCTCATTTCACTAATCAAAAAGCACAAGTTTGTACAATCCAGTTCAATTTTTTGTTGACTTTCAACTTGTCTTCTAAATCATGAATAGCTCAACACTTTTATTTATTTTGATAACAGTCTGTGTAATCAAAACACTTGATTGTAAAGACAGTAGTGCAAGTGCTGCGAAAAAGAAGCTACAAATTGGAATCAAGAAAAGAGTCGATTGCCCTCAGAGTTCCAAAACCAAGAAAGGAGACTTTCTACACATGCACTACGTTGTAAGTTTGTGATTCAATTGTCAGAACGATTTCAATAAATTAGATTATTTTTTTGTTATTCTTCAAACGCCAACGTAAATGAAGCCTATCGATTTGAATGATCTTCAGTTTTCCTTCAGCTCAGGACACTGGAGAAACATTCATGATTATTTGATGGCTTTGTAAAAATTGCAAAAACCAGCGGCGAACCCTCATAACCTAGTGCCGGTACTGTACCGGCTGATTTCAAGTAATCAGTCTTTTATTTCTTATATACTACACTGTATGAATAGTTCATTCTACCTCGGTATATTAAGCTATATTATTGTTGTAGATCTTTAGGAGATGCAGTTAGATCAGCATAATTTTCAGCTACGTTATCATCTAGTTGCAAGAGTGAGTTAACCAACTGTCTACCCAAATCAAGTCGAAGGGTCTACCGTAGGCCTACTCTTAATTTCAAAGCTCCATCAACGATATGTTGAGGAGAATAATGAGCTGAGTGTAGTACAGTAGTAGCATCTAGCATAATGAAAGTTTCCCCATACATGGTATGCTCACGATAGCTCATATAGTGCAATACATCTTCAACTATCATTGTATCCCTGTATCGAGTCAGAATTGTTAATATACATTCCCTATGTCCACACTTGGTCAATTTTTGTCTGCTTTTTGTCATAGCGCATGATGCACAGCATATGACGCATGCGTTGCAGCATTCGATTTCCCGTCTAATTTCAATATGATGCATGAAGCGCAAGACGACAAGCATGACGAAACAAAAATCGACATGGTGTGGACATAGCTATTGTATTTCTCTTTACAATATAAGGTATCATAATAAAGCTTTCCTAGTTATGTACCCTATCGAGAGAAACTCTGTAGCCTCTCATAAACGTGTCATCGCTTTTGGTTTACTGTTTTCAATAATAGTAAGTTGTTGCCATAGTAAGAAGCGAAAGCTGGTGGAAATAAAAATCTCAACACATACAGTACTTAAATGGGTTGAACTAATTTACAGCAGTGATTATTAATTTTCTTTTTTGTTTGTTTGAATTGGTTTTATAATTTATTCTTTTTGTTTTTGTTAAAATGGAATTATAGCAAATATTTGATTTATAATTATTGTTTTTTTTTCAGGGTAAATTGGAAGATGGAACCGAATTTGATAACAGCTACAAGAGAGATCAACCATTGACATTCACTATTGGGTCAGGACAAGTGATAAGGGGCTGGGATCAAGGACTTATGGGGTAAGCTAAATTTTTCTATTGGAATTATTCATTTAATCATTTTCACGTTTCATAATATTACTGCTGTCAACTGTCACTGAGTTGATAGATAGTTTGTAATACAAATTATGTTGGATGTTTTTTAATATTCAGTTTAGTTTAGGTTTGATAACTCCAGTGAGATTGTACTCCTCTAATTACTCTCAAATAAACTTGATAATTACTGATTTAATTATTTGCATGTCCCAGATATCACAGCTAGAATTAAAATACAGTTTGTAATAGGAATTATCTTGAATGTTTTGGTTTCTACTCTCACAGGTTTGACTCTAGTGGGATTGTTCTGATTGCACTCTTAATTTCCAAACATTTTCTCAATAATATAACAGTTTCTTTCTCCGAGAATAATGTTTTCACAAACTAAAGTGTTGTTATTCTATTTTCAGGATGTGTGAAGGAGAGAAAAGAAAACTGGTGATACCACCTGACTTGGGATATGGCTCTTCAGGAGCACCACCAAAAATTCCAGGCGATTCAGTTCTGATTTTCGAAGTTGATCTGGTAAAAATTGAAAGGAGAGATGAACTTTAGAATTAATTTTTCTTCTACTTCAACGATGATAACAAGATTGTGTTATTCGGTTTCGTGATTTATATTAACTTTATTATCCTTATGACTATCTTGTAGTGTTAATATACATTACCGTATTTATATAATGCTATTATTAGAAGCGATTTAGCAGGCGTTAGTACAATAGGTATTATAAAAGCATTACAAAGTTAAAAAAAATTGAATAGAAACTGACATTTAATCTATGAAAAATTAAAACTCCCCACACTTTTTGATAGGCCCCTGTCAACCATGCAGGTTAATGGTGAATTTGCACAAACGTCTTATTGGCTTTAAATTACTTGAAAATCTCTGCAATAACTTTATATGTTTGTGAGTAGGTATGTGTGTGTGTGTGTGTGTGTGTGTGTGTGTGTGTGTGTGTGTGTGTGTGTGTGTGTGTGTGTGTGTGTGTGTGATAATCTACTGTTATAAGCATTAGGCCCAATTCACACAGAAGAGACGTGGCGGAGACAAGGCGCGGACATATGGATCATATGATCGTCTACTCTATTCAAACAAATAGTCCAATGCACACTGAAACAGCTGCTTTAGGTGATCATATGATACATCCGTGCCACGTCTCTTCTGTGTGAATTGGGCCTTGGGCTACATTATTCCATGCCTTTTCTGTAGTGATGAAGATGATATTGTTACTTTACAAGAATTATCCAAAAATTTGTTTAAAAACAATGATAGACTAGTTATTATTGTAGTGTTTTTCAACAGCTTATCGCTGTCGTCTGGTCATTCCATTTAATAATTATTGTATTCGTATGTCACGTAATAAATAAGAATGAGTATTAAAATTGCGTAACAGTTCTTGTACTGAATATTTACCATTCCAATTTCGAGAAGTAAATATATTTCAAATATTTTAAGATGGAAATTCTCTGTATTGAATGAACGGGAGTGCACAACATAACGTCAATTTGAACGATTTCTAGAGTTTCTGTCCTCAACAAATGTCCTTTCTTTAATATAATATTATTTCACTCAAATCAATAAAAATAATTAAGATAAGTGCAAGATGAGTGTTTCTTTGAGTAGTTAATCTATTGATGAAGTCTCATTCTCATTTGATGATACCAGCAGAAGGACCCTAAATTATAACTCCAATGTAAGAAATTTATTGTGTGTGATGTGATGTGGTATTTCTCCATAATGAAAGAAAGACAGAGATATAGTCTATTATCTATTTCTAAATCTATAGCTTATGTCTGTATTATAGATGTAATTGGAAATAGTGGTTTGACAATATCTCTGCCTTTTTCTTTCAACTCCAATGCAATTCATATGAGCACTACTGTACCGTGTTAGTAAGGCCAATTTCCCATGAATGTGAATATGCTTTATTGCTCCTGCAAATAACATTGAATAATTTTCTTTCGGGCATGCATGCTACTTGACGGGTCTGTCTGGATTCGGTGGTTATGAAAGCCTCAATGATACGGGATTTGATTTTTGTTACGTATTTAATAAAATTGTAAATATCGTCCAATAGGTTTTATAATAAAGTTTAATCTCATGTGTAACAAACAAAACATCAAGTAGTACCACAATCGCTTAAAGATTAGTACAGAATATATTGTTTTCCAAATGCTAGTAAATAATGGATCATTGTAAATAATGAAAAATGAAAATAAAATTCAGGATACGGTAATTCGTTTAAATAAAATCATAGTATGTGGATTTTTAGAATGTATAATCTATTTTTAGCTCAATTTTTGGGAAGCAACTAGTAGAAGTAAATTTCAGGGAAGTAATAGATTTACCTGTACGAGAATTGTACATCCATAATGAAACAAAAAAATGTTTCAAATAGTCAAGAGTGAAGATTCAAAAATAAATTACCGAAAATTTCTAGTTGAAAATAGACGAACTGCGACAGTAAATTCCAGTACATGCAATTACACAAAAATTGTAATTGCTATAATGACAACAGCAGAGCAGACTTTCTAGCTATACTTTTTACTGATCTGATTGCTAATTCTGCACTGGAGGTAACTCAAGCGCATTAAATGAGTCTCTAGAGTGCTATTTCGAACCAATTTTGAACATAAATAGGGAATTTTCAAAACAAAATAGCCCAAATTATTCAAACATCAACTGATGATAAACCTAAGAGGTCGTACAACATAGATGGAAATTCACACCGTAGCATACAAATTCAAAATCCCCATTTAAACTACTTGATCAAACTAATCAATCAAAAAGCTACTGAAGCTGTTACACTGTTTTATAATCACCGTCAACAGAAAATGATTGGAGATGACTAACAATTCTCTCTAATGGCGGACCTTCAATTTATGTCTGTCATTTTCGAAGCTTTAGGCTAGGCATACTCCGGTTAGTCAAGACAAGACAAGATTCGTCACGTTTAGTCACAGTAATTCACATAGTTGCTTATGAAGCAGCACACACTGATGCAATGACTAATCGGTGTGTGTTGCTTCATAAGCAACTATGTGAAGTACTGTGACTAAACGTGACTAATCTCTTCTTGTCTTGCCTTGACTAACCGGTGAACGCCTAGCCTAAGTGTGTCCAATGCTTATCTTTGATTTTGATCAGATGAGAGTAGCTCTGATAACGGTGACTATAGAAAATTCCAGAATATAATAGAATACAGTAATATGGAATATTCCATGGATACTAGAATTCTGTATTCTATACAAAATATTCCACGGATACAGTATTCTAGTATCCGTAAAATATTCTACAGTCAATTTAGTGAAGACTAGACCAAGAATTGGACCAATAATATGATAACAAGGAACAACGTCAACTTACGAGTAGGATGATTCAGTAGAATGAATATTATGAAACAATATATATTTTTCGAGTACGAGTATGTTGGTAATATGAGTGAGTATACTTTGAGAACAATGAATCATAATACACTGACGTACCGGTACCTTGATTGTGCAAAAATAAATCTCCAATCTGAATTTGTACTTTGTTCAATATTTTTTCAACGTTTTTCTTATCAAAGCCAACCGCTGCTTGTGAGCTTCGGTAACTGCCGACCGCTTATAAGGCCTCAACTCGTCCGTTCCAAAACCAGGTATCCACATGTTCCAGTTTCGTTCTGAAAATTGAAAAAAAAACAACAATTAAGAAAATGTGAAAAATAGACTAGTAAAGGTAGGTTTTCGCTTCTGCGGTTAGTCAAAATAGCAACTAATTTGAACTTAAAAACGTCGACTGTAAAAAAATAGCAAACGACTGACAAAGAGTCAAAAATGACTGTTGAAATAGGTATGAAACTTTAAGCAACAAAGCTTTTTCAACTCTCAAATAACACTTGGAATAGAGGGTATCCGTTAGTAAGGGAATTGATCTAAGAGAAGAATGAAAAAGAGCTCTAATAATACGTGGAATCAAGGATATACCTGTACGTTACTAATCTTGGGTTGCACCAACCGGGATCAACTATTTTGTATCAGCTGATCCCATTTGATTAGCATTGTACTGATCCTCAATGAAAATTGATCTTGCTTGGTGCAACCCAACTTAAGAGAAGTTAATTTTCGAAAGAATGAAAAAGAACAAAATTATTATCGAGCCAACTCACCAAGATGTAATTGGACGTCTTTGACTTCAACAGTACTGGCCTTCCGGTGTTTGGCTAGCAGACAGGCGGCGGTGACCGTTGTCTCGACAAAGTCGTCAGCCAGTTGCAGGAGGATGTCTTCCACGTCATCGTCCAGTTGCTCAGTTGCATCCACCTCTCTCACCAGTTCTTGTAGCCTTGTTTTGCTTAGAATCTACCAAAAAACAACATAGCACACTTTTAGAACAATGATAACAGCCTGAACTTTCAATTGTATTTGTGAAGGATATTCGCATTATACTGAATAACAATACTAAATTTTGTCACAATTTCATCTGAAATAGATAATGGGGTGAACCGGAACCAGTTTCACATAATCTCTTTGTTTAAAAAGTGTTGTTTCAACTCTTGGGCCGCGGTAACATAGAATGCAAGTTAGTACGAGTTGAGAGCGAAAGTTACCCACACTCGAAACATATATTAAATCAATGGTTTGCAGCATTATAACTATTGATCAGACGCATGCCTCCACATGAAATCGCAGCGAAATCACCCCAACCTTATTGTTTCTTTTGATTCAAGGTGATTTAATACAAGGATATTTTCACGATTCATCTTATTAACCATCAGACTACAATACAGTGACTATATTATGAGTCATAGTTACTTTTTAGTCACTGTAGGCTATAAGAGCAATAAGCAAGTCATACAAAAGATCAAACAAAATTCTCAAATATGTCATACATATTTAAACATTTATACTGAAATCACACAAAAATAATAACTAACAATATAAGTGAGGATAAAATTTTAAGATTGATTGTTATACATGCAGTTCAAAAATTCAGATATTCATCAATAGAGTGAAATGCATTATTTTTCAGGTGAATGATATTACTTTTTAAAGTTATTTAGGTCCCTAGTAGTTTGATGCAATTTATTACATAATTTGTACTGCTGTTAGATGTGACTTCTCATAGTTTTGTTTACTCTTATATAGGATTTGAAAAGTTGTTACTTATTAAGCCTACATTAAAAAAATAACTTCGGTTATGGTAAAAATAATTCGTATTTTTGAGGTTGGCCATAAAAATCTTCGTTTTATAGAAGCCACTTCAGAGCAATACAAGTAGAAACCTCTATAAGACAGATAACGGCAGTATTAGACCTCGATAAAACGAATCTCTTTATTAAAAATACCTTGATACAGGACTATTCCCACAAATCGGTTCAATCTCGACTAGTCTTATTTTAGCTCGCTATGTACATGGGCATAGCCCCCTCTAAACTACATGGCCGCGGCCTTCAATGTGACAACGTCGCTACATCGGCTTGCATGAGCAATGTAAATCCATCATGTGTTTCATAAGTCATGTGTTTCATAAGTCATGTGTTAGATGTGTTTTTTATAAGTATGATTCTATAATGGAACCAGCCGGTAATGCGAGGTTGTCACATTGAAGGCCGCGGCCATGTTATTTAAAGGGGGCTATGACATGGGTCGATGAGCAGTGCCCTCTATTTATATTGACGCATGCGCAGAACAAGCTGAAATAAGACGAGACGGAGACTGAAGGGGGAACCGAAGTGGGTATAGTTCTGAGACGAATTTTTTCCTTACCCCCTGTAATGCTTATTTTCGAGGATCGACTGTATATTCACAACCTACACCCTAACAAGCAACTGACCTTAGTGTGACTAGCAGGGTCGACCGGCGCAGGCGCAGGAGCAGGTGCGGGCGCTTGTTGGTGATTGGTCTTGATGAGCGTCGGCACCGACTGGGTCATAGTGGACGCCATTGTAGCCTGGGTGCCACTGCTATTGCTCAGCACACTGTGCAGCCTATTGACCGTGGTGGGCGTGGCCGCAGCAGTGATGACGTCATGAGTGACAACACGCGTGACGTCACTCACTGGCCCCGTCCCCACACTGGTCATTGTGGCAACACCGCTCACCGATGTTGTTACAGCCGGCGTTGGTGTTTCGATGTTGTTGATTAATGTTGTTGTGGTTGTGCCGGCCGTGTTGGTGGCTATGTTGTTGGTGGGCTGCTGGATGTGGGTGGTTTGCTGCAATTGGAATAACAATAAATAAATAAATAACAAGAAATAACAATAAAAAAAATTAGAAAAGAAATTAGCAATTGGAAAAACAAAAGATAAATAACAAAACAGAAAAGTATTAAGTACATTCAGAGTTATATGGTACAACTTTATGAATGAATGATTTTTATTAGTCAAAAAAATTATTATAAAATTTGTTGTTCAAAGGAAAGAGATCTATGACTAACAAAAACGAGAACATCACAAGGTTATAATGTCTGAGTGTTAGATTCAACAAATTATATTTTTGTTTTTCAGGGTACTTTCCTGTTAGGCTATAGGACACGTCTACTCATCTAGAGATATCGATAGTCGATATCGATAACCTATAATAACCAATAAGGTTATGTTAACCTATAGGTTATGTTAATAACCTATAGGTTATGTTAATAACCTATATTTTTCTCATATCGATGAGTATCGATACTTTTGAAGCTCGATATCGGCTATTGATATCTCTAGATGAGTAGACGTGTCCTGTAACAGGAAAGTACCTTTTTCAGTAATAAAGATAATATAATATTCGTATTACGTTGCTGCGGATGATGCCCACATAAGTGTTTTAATATGATAGAATATTCCCTATGCAGAAATTATTCCCCCTTTAAACTTTGAGTGACGCAAAAGTATACTTTTAAAGTATATAGGTTGAAATTTTTTATCTTGTACAGTCCAGTCCATAGCTTTATCACTACGGTATCCAAATAGAATAATCTCGTGAATACTAGAGACTGCATACTTTATTTAGTAACAATTTGTAAATTAATCATTGATGTTTAAATTTGAAGACCCGCTTTACACCCAGTCCTGCCAAAGAAACAAGAAAAAAATTAGGGGTTTTCTAGCACTAGAATACAAATAAGAATTTTAAAATGGATGTCAATGAAAAGAAACGCGACATCAGGACTTTAGAAACGAGTTGAATTAAAGTTTTAAAAATTACTTACTGTGAACATAGTTATATCGTTGTCAACAGCCATCTGGGTTTGATTTTGCTGTTGAAACAAGCCGTTTGAAGCTTCCATGTCCGATCGCATCTATGTTATCAATTATTTCATAGTATTCGAACACCAAATATTCTGCAAAATAAATAGAATGCATCAAACCACAAGAAATGAGAGATAATCTATTAATGAGGATGAAGGATAAGGTAACTCGGTTGTTTTGTTGATTGCAATTTTAGCATTGTAGGTTATGCTTATAAGTCGATCGATTTTTTAACCAAAACTAGATATTTTACTAGAGATTAAGGAATAATAAGATATATCTTGAAAATTTAACTAATAAAATATTTGGTTATTGTACAGAGAATAGAGGAATCTTTATAAAACAAGCATTTTTGACATCTGTCATTCAATAGTAGGTTAGTTTTTCTAGCACTAGAATACAAATGGGAATTTAAAAATGAAAGTCACTTGAATATTACCAGAGAATGAAATTTTGATCTCAATTCAATTACCTAGTAAACTAACCACACATCTCACAATTGTTCACATTCACAACTAATTGTTTGAAGATTGTTTTTTGATTGCAATTTGCCCTAGGAACGAAATCAACGAATATGAAATGACAGAAAAATTCAGTCGATGAACGGCGATGATATTGTACTGGTCTTGACACACTGCCTGATAAACAATTTTTAGTTCACGATATTTCTGTAAAAGTGTATATTATTCATAAAAATGATATAGAATTGAGAAAAAATAATATTTCATTATAAAAAGAACTATATTTTCTTCTCTTAATGTTTTGGCATCAATTTATTGGAACGGAGTTGTCGATGGCACCTATCGATTAGGCACCTAGACCGCGAAAGTTTGAATTGAACTATGATGATTTAGCGGAAATTAATAAATATTACTGTATTATTTATCAAATAATTTGGGATCTCATAATTTGAGTTTGAGTAGAGCTTACAATTGCTTTGATAATTCCTTTTCAAATAATAGATGGAAATTTGGATGAATATATAATAATATCATTGCGTAAAATATATAAGTTAATGGGGTATTAATAAATACCTACCGATAGATGGGAGATAACAGTAGGCTATGTGCATTAATTTATTGTGATGCAAACACAACTTTTCAACGCAGCGGCTTTAATTCCGTCGGAATAATTATGTAATAAGGAGTCTCATAAGAGATTGTTCAAATTATTCTGAATAGGATGAAGAGGTGAATATACAATATCATCATTATCAATATGGTATTGATATCGAAAAAAGACACCTACCAAATAATGGCACATAAATGTATTTGCAAGAAATCATAAAGACAGAGAGTGATAAAAACCCCGTTGACTGTATCAATTAAATTATTGGCTGAGCGTACTGGCTACTTATTTTAGTAATTTATCTAAAAGTGCTTGAGTTAATTTCGATGTTATCTTAAATTAACAGTAAATAAACAGTATTAATTATTGAATTAATAGTATCTTATATTAATAATTAGTAGTTTATCTTAAGGTGCTTGATGACATCAATATCAACTTCATTTTGATGTCTTTCATTGAAATCGTTGATGACTTTCACTGACATCAACTTTAACAGCTTAAATTGATGACATCAATTATCTAAAATTATTCTGAAAGATACTAGTTTCTTATTAGTTTTAAAAACACTCAAATCATTCATTTTTCAATCGGTAAATATAATTTAAAATGAATGGTATTTAATTCTTTCAAATAAATATTAAGAAAATATTTAACTATCTAGTCAGCCCTTATTTCACAGTCAATTCATTGAAAACAAGAAGGGAAATTTTTATCCTGAACCATCACAAAGAACTGCTCGTATGAAAGACAAGGAAATATTTTTTCAAGACTGCAGCTATAAAAATAAGCACTGCAAGCTCTTGATTTGCCGTGTTATTTCTTCTAAGATAAAGTTCCACCATTTCATAATCTTGACTTGGGTGAGACTGAAATTGACCTTGAATGAGATCAAAAGAATAACCTTGACGACCACATTCCGGGGAGGGATTAAAAGCAGAACCAGTCGTAACTACTGCAAGTCTAGACGATTGTCTTTTTATTTTATTCTTGTTGCTTTTTTAACATAATGTACCGTTACAATGAACTCATGCACCGTTCATTTCTCTTTCACTGCCCAACTTGCTTATTACAACAACTGCATGTTGTAATTGAATTGTGGAAGAGATTGAAGGGAGTATAATATAAGATTGGAAATCACTTCTTGTCTGTTCTTTGGTTACATGCCTTTTAACTTGTAACTTGAAGTAAAATCCATCAAGTTTATTTCATTCACCTTTATTCATTCGTTCCTTTTGAAATCTTTCAAAAAGGAACATCTAGAATATCTATGATCACTGCTGAAATAAATATGAATTCAATCTAAAAACGTTTAATGGCAATCAAATAATAATCAGACAATTTAGGTAACAACATTTTTAATTACCTGATTTGAACTTGGGTGTGGTCTAAGAAGTGATATTGAAGTTAATTTTTCTATATCTCATACTTATTTGGGTTTCAACAAACAAAAATAAGGAAATTTGTTGGTGCAATATATGTATTCTGTGGCAGGAACTATCACGGTAGATTGAAAGAGAATAATGAAGTTTAATCAATCAAAGTTAATAATAGAAACTCATTATTGTCAGACACACTATGAGTAATTGATTGATATTTTATGAGGTATCAATAAATTTTCCTATTTTCCAGCTATTAAGCAGAATATTCGAAAGTATATTAGCCCATTTAAAAACTTATATTTTAATGATATAATTAATATAGACAATATAGATTAATTTTAATTTTATGATTAAGATTTTTTAAGACGATTAAGATTAATTTCATTTATGATGTTTTTTTCTATAATCGTTTGAAAAAGGCAATTTTTATTGAGGAGGTTTGAATGGTATAAAATTAAAGCTCATACAGTATTTATTTTAGAATTGATGTGACTGATCGAGTTAGTTAGTTTTATAATCTTTTGGGAATTTTAAGTCCTTGAAATTGGGTTATAACGTCCTATGGGTCTCCCCACCGATGAAAGCCACACGCTTATAACAATAATGTGAATTTTATTATTTGTATTGAAATACAAAAAGATGAATACAATAAACAATTTCCAGTAGGAATCCGCGCCGGCATGAGCTCTGTTGTACTTTCACTTTCCGGCACAATCACTTCACCTTTCAGTACCTATACAGTATTAGGCAATAACTTGTTCATAGTAACTGTGGTGTTGCTGCTAAAGATAAAGAGACTGGCTGAAATAATGTACTGCATCATGTCTTGTTTACATGCAATCGTGCTAGCACATTTTAAAACTACAATCCATGATTCCAATAATAATTTGCTAATTTTCCAGTTTTGCTTTTTAATTTTTTTTTCAAAAGTAGCATATAATTTTCCAGAACCTCACTCATTAAAATTTCGATATTGAAAAATTAGGAAAATAAGAATATTGTTGAAAATTCATTGATTAATTTGTTGTAATATAATATATTGTAATATTTATTCATTTGGCAATACAGTAGCTTATATCGCTGAGTACCTAATGCTTAATACTGCTGATATATTATAGTGTTGTTGATATAATAGTATAGAATTTTACCAAATTATTTGCAAAATATTGCTGAAGCCTATTGCTTGTAATATTTTTCAACTATAAAATATCACATATATGATACAGTGTTAGATCAGTTGATAATACATATCCTCTTCATTTTCTGTAAAAGTATAATTTTCAATTTTTTTAAAAATGTCATAGGAAATGTAAAATGAGTAGTAGCTAACTCAAGTACGTTACCGGTACAAGATCGTTTTCTATAATGTCAAACTAAGGAAATTTCGTATATTGTGGAAAAAAGTTTCCTCTAATTTAATCTTTTCTAATAATATTATCTTCGTAATATAAATATTACTTTGAAGTAGCTATTTGTGAGTCGCTCACATTAATACTATTGAAGTCACCCACTTTATTATTATTACTT
The DNA here is from genome assembly GCA_017141395.1 of Laodelphax striatellus. Classification (NCBI taxonomy): domain Eukaryota; kingdom Metazoa; phylum Arthropoda; class Insecta; order Hemiptera; family Delphacidae; genus Laodelphax; species Laodelphax striatellus. Next base: position 8,692,775 of record CM029536.1, read on the forward strand.
AAGCACGAAGTAGGTTACGGTACTTACGGGCAAAACAGAAAAAGAAGTAGCTTTGGTGTTCCACATTGTTCTACTTCAGTGCTTGGTACAACACATAAATATAATATTATTAATTTCTCAGAAGTATGTAGTTTTAAAATGTACGTTTTTAATAATACCAGAAGTGGTAAACATCAGTAAGCTGGATGCTTGATATAATAATGAGAAGGAATTTGTTAGAAAGTTATCTCGTAGGCTGTTTATTATTCCAGAAGCAGTTGGCCATGACATTATACTCTGCGGCGGGTTGAAGGCCTCTTTTCATTTCCAACTCGACTCCAACAAGAAATATCCATAAGCCATAAAATGTTCCATTATTCAAGTGTCTTGATTTTGATCACTTTTTCACAATAATTGAAAATTTTAAATAATAAATGAAGTCTTCCTATTATTTCATGATTTCAAAAATAGAAAAGATTATTGTTTTAGTACAGTACAAATTAATAATTTTCCAACAAATTCAAAATTCTATTGTTAGCATAAGAAGTCATTCTCATACGCAAATGAGTTGATCATTTCCATGTATTATTGATGAATCGTAGTTATTATCATTAGAACATAGAATATTACGAGCCTACACATTAAAATAAAATCATTAGTTACATATTATTATTAAACTTGGCACCTTTTTCGTGCACTTAAGTTACATGCTCCCTCAATAATTTTCATGATTCGATCAAATAATTTTGTAAATTTTCCAACGAGAGTCGGTATAGCTAAGATAATTAATCATACATGCTTTTTTGTACTATTTTTTCTTTTGCAGATTTCATCGCCAAGGAAAACTACATGAATATATTAATACATGATAAATTACACTCAATCCATATTGTAATTTTTATTGTCACTCTATTTAATATTGTAATTGCCAAACTATGTATGTATAAATCTTGTAATGCTATGTGGAAATAAATTGATTTGAATAATGTCTCCATTATGAATTTGAGTATCATCATCTAATAACTTCTATTATTAATATAGTTGTAGTTGATAATTGCTGTACTTCTATTATCGTCATAGTTGATAAAATCGCTCTTTATAGATTGGAAAATCCGTCAATGACTCATGAACATTTTCCTGTACAAGTGTTTTATAGTTCAAGTGTACCTATCACTATCAACTTGCTAGTCTCAAAATGCTTCAAAATAATCTTTGATTTCTGTAATGTGGTATGCAATCATAAAAATAATGTATTGTACTGTACAATGAAGCACAGTGTATTTAACACTCACAGCTCAACTTAAAAAGTGAATTTCAGAGTATGATCCGAAATGTCAAGACTCAATAAAAGTGTCCCTTAATTCTCAGGGAATACTTGCTAGGTATTTTCGCTGGTAAAAAATGATACGGGGTACTTTATTCTATTGTTAACATCCAAATTACACATTCGGAATAACACCTGAAATATTAGATATTCATTCTTTTAAGTACAAAATGAATTAATATTGGTAAAATATTGAATAGAAAAAATAGAATATTTCCATATATTGAATAAGTGTTGGAAACGTTATCATCGCACTTCTTAATGGATCGAGAAATTATGTGACAAAGCAATCAATATTCTCATATAGCTTCAAACTATCACACGTTCATCTTATCTTGATGATGCAGCATATCTGGTCTTGCCATTCAATTTAATTGGCTCCGTATTTCAATGATAATATAATGTATCCGGTTGTAGGCGAAAATTGATATTTCGATGAAAAAATAGTTGAAAAACTAAATTTTTACAACAAAAAAATAGTCGATTCTGTATTACTGGTTATCTACATTTTTGTCAGCTATTGGAGCTATTCTCAACTATGCAGCTATGGGAATCTTACTATCACTACCACGAGTCCATTTAATCAATGGAATTTGTTACCTAGTTTTTCATCACAGTTTTGAGAGTTTTGGAGCAGTTGCAATCAATATAATTATTTCAAACTGTCAAGGAAACTATTGCATGACCCAGTACCAATAATTAATAATTATTAATAATTAGTACCCAATATCAATAATTAATACCCAGTATCAGAAATTCATTTTCTCTTTGGTTATGAGTACGGTATGACTCTATATTTTCATTATTATGAATTCTAATACCAGGGCTGGAAATTTACTATTTAAAAAAAATTATTAGTATATTAAAAGTCAGAGCAAACTATTGAACTTTTGAATATTACACTGGATTCACTCCATGATTATACTGAAATTTGAATAACAAGGAAATTGTTATTCTATATTAGGCCTACTAATTACCTAAACCAAACCAGTTATGAAACCTTTATAACAAAGAATCAAACAGAGCTTGAGGACCTTGTAGATAGAACTGCATTGATACAAAAGTATGGATGAAATTGCTGTAAAGTCTATTCCAGTACATATTCAGATCTCCTTGTCATAAATAGCAATATTACTCTTGAGAATTATAAATGGTTGAAAATGTTTGGAAACCGTACTTTTCTGAATGCATAAACAGAAAGACACTTTATTTGGAGCTACTTTCTAAATATCTCCACTATAGAAAACAAAGAGTTTCCCATTAAGCCAAGAGTAATTATTGTTTTATGAGCTATGATTATCTTGTTTCTAAATAATGTAGTAGATTTTATATTTGAAACTCAATTGAATTACCTATATAGTGTAATATTTAGAAAGTAGAAAACAATAGTGTTTAATGTTTAGCACTTTGCGTTGATTTACAATACCTGTGGTTTGTTCCATAAAATATTAAAAGTCCTGTAAAAAAGGCGAAAACACACTAGACATTGATAGCACGGCCTATAATGAAATAAACTAATATGTCTAGTGTGTTTTAGCGTCTTTCTGTTATAAAATAACTTCTAAAATTGTATGAAACAGACCCCTTATTCAAATTTTTCACTGACTGATATTGGATAAGTTTTGTTCTCTTCTAATGCCATTTATAAGACATACTTATTACAAATATTGCAAATTACTGTTATAAAAATGTGTTATAGAAATAAAAGAATACGTTTCGTACAAAAATAAATTTTAATATTTAAGCTAAAAAACTTACAAGGTTTTTACACACATATAATGGCTTAATAGCCAGCCTAATGTAGCATAAAAGTATTTGTGGCAAACAAGCAACAGAAAATTACATACATTTCAATGCAAACAAAACATAGACAGAAGAACATTAGACTCAAAAGATAAAAACAAACAACAGCATTTATAAAACAAAATTTCAGTAAATGAAATATAACAGATTTAAGTACATAGTGTACAAGATGTATTACAATGCTGAAATACATCACATAAAAAATAATTTTTATATAACATAAACAATACAATATTTTATTACAAATTATAACTTCAAAGTAAAAACATAAATTGCAAACTATGTGTAATTGCCGAATGCAGGAAACGTACAATACTAGAGGCATAATTAACATGAATTTGACGAATAATTCCACACAGATCAATTAATTTGATCCCAATATTGAATGAGTAGCAGCACTTGATAATTTAGAAGGACAATAAAAACTCAATTATTTCAGTGATAAATTGATACTCAATTAAAAAATTGAATTGGTAGAAAATTCCATTTGAGCATTGATTTCTGAGTTTCGGCAAAACTCCGTTAATTTATTTAATGGTAACAAAAAGCACCGGAATAATTCATTGAATTGCAAAATTCAAATTTATCAGATTTTCTAATTTGAAAGTAAAGTTGAGAAATACTTATACAAGTCAATTATATGGTCAAACAAGAAAATTTGATAAGGTTCTTATTATCCTTATTCATCGATGAGATTTGAATCACAGTGTCTAATAACAATCAAAATCAATGATGAATGGAAGTAGGAATACTTGAAATAGCTACGGTAATAATAATGAAACTACGTAGGCTATTAAGAATATCTACCGTAGGTACTAATATAATTACTTTTTTAATTTTACACAGAGAAAGATTATATTATAATTTATTACGGATATACAGTCTTAAAAATTAATACTTGAAAGATTTCGGAATAGAATTAGATAGTTCTCAAACTATCTGTACAATCAAGGAAGTGATTAAGACACTTCTTTAAACACAAAAAATAAATTGATTCAACTTGGGTAGAACCAGCCGTCTTTCCAATTATGAATGATAAAGAAAATCATTGAAAAATATTTCTTATTTTATTCGTGTACCAGCCTCATTCATACAGCCTGTTGCATGAAAGACAATTAAATTCAACTGTCGTAAAATGACGCCATTTCACTGAAGTAATTCAACTAAATCCCTCTGTTAAATTACGTTACCTTAAGGCGGTTGAATTCAATTGGCTTACTTATATACAACTTTTTGTTAATATTTTTTTTGCTTTCATGCAATCGGTGCATTTTGTAGGCTATTATACAAATATATCTACAACACAACAAATAAGTTGATACAATCTTTTGAATCAAGATAAGAAATTGGAAATAATTTGCTTCCGTTACTGAATTTATAAACCAGAGTTTGGGGATCGTAAATAATATTGAATATGAATATAGGTAATCGTAAATAATATTGAATATGAATATAGGTAATCATAATTTTTAAAAAGTAAATGAAGTTAAATCCAAAAATTGAAAACAAGCCAATACAATAAAATAATTTATTTACACGGCCATTGACAGAAAATATTTAGACCTTTTCAAAGTACAATGCAAATAATTGCAATATTGATTACAACATGGTCGACTTTAAAAACTCGATGCTACTCGTTATTAAAATATTATAAATATTTTTTTCAATTTACATAAAAAGGATGTACTCAATAGGAGGAGGATATACATTTCCACTTCATTTTAAGTCAACATTTCTTCTGAATAAAATGGAGTAAATTTTCAAGTGTAAAATATCAAATTTAATAAAATCAAATAATTGATATTAAAATTATTTTAAATCTAATATCAAGTCAAATTACTAAACGAAATAGAAAATAGTTTTAGTAAGATCAACTTCATATAAACATAAAAAAATAACAAAAATGTAATACAAAGGCTGATTTCATAAGAGACTTGATTAAAACAAAGTTGATAAAAACCAATAAAAATATCAGCCGTAAACAGTATTGATAATAATAAATAGAAGGATGCAATATAAAATATAGCAGCTCAAGAATGAATTATATGAAATCTATCTAAAACAATTCTTTTGGATTGGCAGTTATTAGTGTATAATTTCAGGATGAAATATAATTATTTATGACTACATGTTATTTTATCATAGATAACGAATGCTGTAATGAATTATTGAATTACATAGGTAGTAAAATTATGTTCCCAATTTACGTAGTCCTGCAGCTTTTTTACGGTTGAGTCAAAATACATTTTTGACATGTGAAACCGCGTTCCTAAAATAAAGATTTTTGACAATGATGTAATTATGGAACCTAGGTCTTCCAATTTTATGTCATTTGAACAATTGCTTTATAGATTTTTGACCGGAATAAAAATCAATATATTATTGATTAGAGTAAATAGTACGAGCAATAATTTAAATCTTGAGACCTGTTTGTTTCAATTTATGAATATCCAGTAAAGGGGAGCTGAACTAATGTGAGTTGCCATTGGTCATACTGTTTTCATCATCTGATTTCAAGTGAAGAGGAGATTTGAAGACCTGGCCGCCTACCACTTTCTCCAATCCTTCGCCAGCGTAAGAGACCAGAGGCGATATTTCGCAAACAATAGACTCATTACAACTGAAATCACCTCCGGCTTCTCGGATGAATCTTTCATGAAGCGAGTAAATATCATTCTTGGCTGTTGTTGGACAATCCTTACCAGCGCTATCCGCGTTTTTCAAAGCACTGAACTCATCCTCCCTATTTACTTCCCAGACTACAAGGTTACTACTGAAAGGGAACACATCAAATACAAATTTCTCCATTTTTATACCGTTGGGTTTCTCTGGGATACACAGATTGCCATCAGAATCAACGTAAGGGATCTTCTTTTTGGCTACATGCAGTTTTAGTTCTCTCTCATGCTTGTTAGCTATCTTCTTGAGGAAATCGGCAGTGAAGAAATGATTACAAATGTTACCGGCTCTGAAAGTTAGACTTCCATCGTTGTTACGCATTTCCGCCGTTTTTAGAGTGATTTCACTATACTCAACGACCTGGTATTTACCATCAACGTTGCATACTACACCCAACGCTTCAGTTGGTGAGGACTTCTGTACAACTTTAGCTGCGCAATCTGCACCCTTCTTAACACAATACCCGATAAAAACAGGGTCGGCTACTTTCACAAGAATATTATCAACACTATGTGCATGCAAGTATTGAATTCCACGGTTTTCAATTTCGTCTAAAATTTTCCTATCACGCAGAGCTCGGTAAAGACCCCCGTTACCATCGGGAGCCCTCGAGATTTTGTGCTGTTTATCAAGTATAATTTTACCATCAAATGTAAAGCAAGGCAAAAGACCCTGTTCAAATAGTATTACATCGTTCTTTTCCAAACCAAAATACTTGTGTTTTTGAAAAAAGTTCAAAGTAGGTTCCATGGTGTGTTCACTAGTCATAATGATCCAAGTGATTCTACCCTCCTTGCCAGTCTTCTCCTTCGCTAGACGAGTGAGTCTCCGAATTCGTTCGGCTTGGATCTGGTAGAGAGATTTGTGAGAAGGAAGACCGACATCGTACATACCTTTGGGGTTGGATGAGCCCAGTCTTGTGCCCTGTCCGCCAGCCATCAGGAGGACACCGACACGTCCTTCGGAGATCTGGACCAATCCTTCATGCTCGTAGGTGGCTAGCAGTTCGGGCGATGTTCTTGAAACTGCTCCATACAGGTGTGATGGGATTGGGTTCAATCTGTCGTCTAATTTCTCCTGACTGTCAGTCATGGAATCGCTTGCACGTTTAAAATAAGAGCACACTTCTGGTATGTTTGTTTCCCTAACATCTTGACACAGTTCCTCACGTTCGTGATCACTGAGCCTATCCCAAAAACGTAGGATATGCGCCTGATCGTGTTTTAAAAGCAAAGATTTAATTTCGCTGATGTCTGACATCGTTGAAAAATAAAACTAACTGATTTCTTCTGTCTCCAACCAACAGCTGTTAGGCGAGTTGAAGAAAGCTGCACCAACTGTGAAAGCTGTCGTGAGACTGCCGACTGTTCTCTGTGCAGGCGCGTTTTGATTTGACAACACCAGCTGCAGACGACAAACTGGTTTGCAGCTCAAGAAAAGTCATGGCCTTCAAGATAGCAATGTAACGGTAGACGTGGAACAACAACCACACTCCTACTACAACTCTTTCGTTGCACAAAATTGACTTCGATTAGGAACCGTTCTCCAATCCCCATCACTGGAACGTAATTTCTCAGGTCTAGTTGAGCAACAGTATAAATCACGAAAACATTATCGAAAATAAACCATGACCGTTCAGAGAAAGATCACACGAACTGAATTTGCACCGTGTAAGGTTAAGTTTTGCAAGACAATGCTTCATTTGCGTGTAACGGTTCTCTATAATTGACCAAAAGTATTGCTGTAAAGATACGAAATATTGACTAATTAATAACAATTCTCACCTAATATTTTTATAAATCAGGATCCAAACACAACAACTAAGTTTAAAAGACGCTGCATCTGAAGATTGTCAGACCGGTGCTGAACTTTGCCTTATTTGGCAGAATTTTAACTGTGAAAAATTGGATAGATACTTATTCAAGTACTCTCATCATAAGTGGACACCTCATTCATTGTAGAATAGAAAAAGCAAGACGAAATACTTCTGTAAACGAAATTAAAAAACTGAGCCACATCATTAGTAAACGTAAACGTTCTGTCAGTCAGCACTCAGCACAGCACTGAAAAAGTGTCAGCTGATTGCAGATGACAGAAAGTGAATCGATTCATTTTGAAGCCACCGTTGGCGGGCAATTTCAAAAGAAATACGCACGTCCCAAAGTTAGTACGGAACTATTATTAAGTACTGTAAATACGGACCTGTTGAAGGGTATTAGATAATTTTTTTTTAAAGCTAGAGTTATGAGAAACTAGCCAGGGGGCTCCGACCCCTGGACCACTGGCAGCCATTGACATAGTGAGCGCTTCGCGCCCGTGTCACCCCCGTAGACACAGTAAACATATTATTTTTAGACCTTAAACGAACCTAAGTACCAAATTTCAACATTTTCTGCCAATTAGTTCTCGAAAAAGCTGAGAAAGCGCACAAAATCGCTAGAAAAACGCGAATATTGGGCGATTTCTGGCGTAATTTTGGGAGAATCTTAAAAAGATTTTAACATATTATTTTTAGACCTTAAACGAACCTAAGTACCAAATTTCAACATTTTCTGCCAGTTAGTTCTCGAAAAAGCTGAGAAAACGCACAAAATCGCTAGAAAAACGCGAATATTGGGCATATCTTTGGGATGTTTTCAAATTCTTAGTGCGCGTCTAAAGCTCCAACTGAACATGCATGCCAAATTTGAACGCATTAGGTTCAGTAGATTTTTAGTTCTGCTGATGAATGAGTGAGTGAGTGCCATTTCGCTTTTATATATAAAGATTTTCAATAAATCTTTAATTATCGAATGTTTCTAATAAAGGGACATAGATATTGTCTTGAGAATATAATAATTTATATTAAATCATGTTCTTATTGATAGTGATTTAATTTAAGAAGTAATATTCATGATTCATAGCGCGTGCTATTTCATCACTCAGCAAGCAAAATTTCTGTCGGTTACCGTACACCGTACGGTATATTTAAAAAAAAATCTTATAAATAAAAGAGAATGTTTGAAAAAAGTAAACTTAAAAACTGTTTGCACTGTTTGACATGAAACATATGGTAGACTATAATTAAAATTTCCAGGAGAAGGTCCTTTTCCCATGAATTTTGTCTCAACTCAATTTGTTTCTTCCGCAGAGGCTCACAAAGGATCCCATATATAAACCTCATGGGAGGATAATGCTGTTTATATGAATTTTTCTAATGATCGACTACTAAACAAGCGGCCACAAAATTGGAAGATTGTGAAATTTTACTTGCTTTTGATCACAAATTGACAATACTATGCTTCCAGCGTTGCCTATTTTGAGCATCATCTGAGTCAAATTCCCTGCATGATTAGAGTAGTCAGCTGGCAGGACAACAGCTCAAAATGTTTCAGTCGCCTTATTCTGTGGCCGCCAATTCGTTTTAGGCAAATTCACCTTTGGTAGTCAGATACTGTAAAGTTTAGTATTGATTGGTCTACTTTTCATCGAATCCTTTTTAATCAAGCTTTGATAGGACCATTCATGGAACAATGACGATGACGAAAAAGAAGTGTATATTGATAGTTCAGTGGGGTAAAGGGGGAACAGACTTTTGCGCATGCGAGCATCACTAACTAATCATCTTCTACTGTCCCCCCATATTGATGATGACCTGCTCCAGTGAGAGACAGAGTGAACAATCGGGAGGGATTGAAGCTAGGTTATCATTGAATCAAATGTAAAAATACCTGTTTTCAAACCAATCTTAAATGAAAAATATTTAACCAAAATATTCCAGTAACTTCTAAAATCAAAGCTAAGATGTTTTAGATGACTTCAGTAGGCATTTCAAGAGAAAAGAAACAATGATCTTTTTAATTTGATCTTCCTTCCAAAAGGCTTCCCTGCCAAAAGAGTGTGAGAGAGATAGCGATATATATGAAATATAATACTGAACTTGAATAGTTCAAATATGGAAAATATAGTAAATATGTACCTAAATAAGATGTTGCAATTTAATTAAATATTATTTGTGTGAAATAGTTGACGTCCATGGCTATCTCATGTCTGTCATACGTTACAGTTTGATATTCTGGGGTGGCTATGACACTCACCTTGGCGTGGTTTTCAGAGAGCAGAAAAAGCTCTGAGAGTTATGTTTAATCTTGAAGTACGAACATCTTGCAGGCCTTTTTTTGTGAGAGAGGGTTTATTAACCCTACCGGCCATGTACTTCCTGGATGTTATAACATATGTAGGTAAGAACTGGAGTGTATTCTCGGCGTCTGTGCTTGATCATCACTATAATACGAGGAACAGTGGCTCGATCCTCGGTTACCCGGTGCATAGACTTTCCCTTCTAGAAAAAGGTCCCTACTATTGTGGGATAAAATTAGTTAATGGCCTCCCCACAAGATTTAAAAACCTAACTAACTTCCCGGACATGATTAAGAAAATAAAGATTGTTTTATTGGAGAGAGCCCCGTACTCGGTCGAAGAATGTCTTAGATTTTTAAGGGAAGAGAACTAGTTGTATTTTTTGCTCCTTTTTCTCGTATTCTTCTTTTTTATGATCTCTTCCTTTTTATGTCTCCTCCCTTCAATTTATCACCTTAATGAATATTTCAGCATGTTATATTATATTTGTGACACTTTCAATGTTGTATACTCTTGTTAATACAACTTCACTAAATAAAGATTATTTGAATTTGAATTCGTCTTTGAAAAAATCGTGTTCATTTTACTTGCGATATCGATTGTTGCAAAAAGCGGGAAGTTAAAACTTCAAACATCATAACAGAGTCTAGCAAGAAGATGACGAAAATGCTAATAAAATACTTCAATCTGATTAATAAATTCATTAAAACACCTTGAAACCACTAAATAATAGATAGCAATAAAGTATTGATGATACCTTGATAATTTTAATTGAGTTCTATCTCAAAATGGTGTTTTTTTCTTATCTTACAATGATAAAACCCCCCGATTGTTTACTCTGTCTCTCACTTGAGCGCGCCACTAGTACACCAGCTCAACGAAAAGGACCTCGTACTCGCACCTGTTGAGGTTATGCACTTTTTCTAGTTCAGTGTTTCCATCCATTATAAACTTACAGTATTGAAAATTGAATCGGTGATTGATTTTGGTGGTGGAAGAGATAAAGATAAATCAAAATACAGTTATACTATTGCAGCCCAACTGAATACCTAATCAAGTAAGTTAATTATCATGTTGTTCAAAAACAAGACTTGTTTATTAACGTAATAGCTTTGTTCAATTACCTCTGTCCTCAATTTTATAACTGCCGGTTGGGATTATCTCAAAACGGATTGTATAGAACTGAGTTTTTGTGTTCTTTCCTTGATTGAGTGAGCTGGTAAGAGAAACTCCTGATTTCAGATTTTGTAGCCTATTTATATAAACCGTACTTGTACAGTACCTATAAATAATATTATAATCTTTCATTAAAATGGTTATGTAAGTTCTGCACCTGGAGTAATTCATTGCTAGCAATCGATTTTCCTCATTCTTATACTAATAGGCTAGACTTGATTCAATTAAATGGAGGTGTCTCATTGAAAACTTTCCTGACAATCCACCAGCAGGAATGTAGCCTACTAAGTTGAATTATGTTCTTGGCATATTTTTCTTTTTATAAATAGGGTTCTTTTCCAGAAATGTTTGTCTTCTCCTATTGGTTTTAATTCATGTCACAGGTTTCACGCCTGCAGTGAGACCGGACTCCCTAAATAGGTTATAGTTACAGTGTACCGTCAGTAAACATTGTTCAATTTTCCAGGTAGAAGGCTACAAGATGTACAAGGTTGAGAAAATTTCCAAGCCACTAACTCTGGGTGAAGGACCCCACTGGGATGTTCAAACGCAGTGCCTGTACTATGTGGACATCAAAAAAGGATCAATCCTCTGCTACAACAGGGAATTGAACAAGAATTATTCTGCCGTCGTAGGTGAAGGTATTTGAGGTTTTTTGACCAGTAACATCCTTGTAGATCATCAGGTCCATCATTTTCACTCTAATGTTAAAAGTTGTTTTTGTCATTAGACTCAGAACTAATAGAAACTTAGATGATAATAGAAACTTGAGTCTTGGTTGATAGGGTGTCATATTCTATTACAGTATTATGTTTAGTAGTTGATTGGAATGAAGAAAAACAAACGAAAATTTGCTAACTCATTATGCTGTCCCACAAAACCTTTTCAATAAATTAAAAGTTAAAATATTTTTCAAATTTTAAAATAAAATCTTTTTATAAAGCAAATGAATATATTAAAAATTTTTTTTTAATATAAATTAATTCCAGTATCATAAACTTTTCCTTTATCAACTGAACTGTATTAATGATGCTATCGAAATACTCACAAATAGGATTTCATCAATATTCAATTATTAATAGATTGATAATGATTCAGTTGTAAAGTGTAAAAAGTTGATGTTTAAATTACTCTCTCAGCAATAATTAGTAAATTTATAAATAATTATAATTAAATAAAATTTAATTCATAAATTTAGATTACAAAAACTGAGAAAAATTTCTAAACAACTCACATTCTTTAGTTTTCATCAACATGCTAAATTCCACAGGTTATATTACAATTATTTTATAACCTGTGGAACACTCTGTAAAATTTGTAAGAGTAACAATATTGAGCTGAAAGCCTCTCTATATGCTATCATGGATATGGTTCAATAAATGAAATATTATTATTCCGTTCTTGTAGTGATCATTCATTTCCAGGTAAGAAACCAGTATCGCTCATTATACCAGTTGAATCACAAAAGAACCGATTTGTAATAACGATGAAAAACGATGTGGTCCTGGTCACGTGGGATGGATCCAGCACTGACGTCACAGACATGGAGGTGATCGCTAGCATGGAGCCTGAGGACAACACCAATCGCCTCAACGATGGCAAGGCTGACCCCCAGGGCAGACTATGGGCTGGTGAGCATGTTAAGCAATGTTTACGTATAAAGTTCTAAAAAAGAATCAAATTTGGGAAAAAGCGCACTGCTAAAAGTTATAGCAGCTTGGTCACAGGGTTAAGTTCAAGTTCAGCCTCCCACTTCTCCTTTCCATTGATAATTCGGCGCCGATGAACAACCAAGAAAGTCACCCGCTAAAAACCCATAAACATGTCTAATGAAACCATTAGCATTAGGAACAATAAGTTGCCAATAATGGAACAATCTAATCAAGTCTTGGTACTATAGTCAAACCTCAGTGGCGAGAAAATAAGAACGGCTATCTGTAATCCATAAAGTCTCTTGATGCAAGAAGAAATATTATAGAAAGAAACTTGACCACTGTTTGAATTGAAGATAATAATATCGTCGTGGTATAAGCAAAAGTCACTAACTCCAAAATTTGCGATTTTGAGTTATAAACACCAATAGATGCAGAAAAACCTGCTCTTACCAATGGCAAAACTCATGGCAATGGCATTTCCAATGTCAAGTCGTATGACATTCGATAGAGAAGCTATAAACGTTTTTCATTTTTCACTAAACTTTTTCTTTAATATTTGTTACTGGCAAAAGTCAGTAATTAACTTGATAATTCAAGCATTGTTAGAAAAAGGAAACATTATAAGTATTTATGACAGGCAAATATCATTAATTTTACTAACAATGTCATTAATTGACAAGAAAATGGATCATTCTCAGTATTTATGACAAGCAAAGGTCAATAACTTACTGCAGTTGATGATTTCTAATTCTACAGTTACGTAAAAACCATCGCAATGTGTCTAGAAAACTGTTTGTTTACTGAGTTTAGCCTGACTTCCATTCCAAACATTCCAATACTTTTCATTTTAAGCATATTTTAAAATCTAATTTTGTAAAATTTAATATTATTGTATTCTATGAGTTCGTAAGTAATAAGGTAATTAAAATTAATGCAAATTGTTATAATTCAATAGTGTTGAATATTTTAGTTCTAACAAAGTATGTTTGAAATTCTTTTTAATTCCAATGTAAGAAATTCATTCGTATAGTTTATATTAACAATGTACAAATTAATTGAAAATAAATAAATAATAATAGGTTCCATGGACGATTTAAACAACAATGTTTTCTTAAATTATTGTTGTGAAATTTTTCCATAATGAAATAACACTATTTATTTACAATAGTGAATAGCTATGTAATATTTGTAATTAGGTAATAACTTTTTAATCCTTACACACTTGGAAGTTCCTGCACAAGTTTAATTTTTGTATAAAATCTGAGCTTTCTGCTTCCCTCACAGGAACTATGGGAAAAGAGGTCGTAGATGAAGTAACCCAAAAGAAAGGGTATGAGCCGGATAAAGGTTCCCTGTACACTTTGCATAAAGACAAGTCAATTAAAAAGCAACTGACCAAGCTGGGCATTGCTAATGGTCTCGCCTGGACTGAGGATAAGAAGAAGATGTACTACATTGATTCGTTGAAGAAAAGGGTGGACAGCTACGATTACGATGATGAGACGGGAAATATATGTGAGTTATCTCTTTAAAAGAATTTCACGATAGATTGTGATCCTTATATTCATATATTATAGTGATCACGTATTCTTGGTGTTTTGAATCCACTTATTAATTTCTACCTCTATCAAACCATTTATAAATGTTCTCATTGTAAACAGATTCTCCTTATGATCCTTACATATATTACTATTATTGATGAACTATGTTTAGTGATGGAAAATAATGTACCGTATCCGTATGTAATGTAAAAATGGTTGAGTAAAGTTCGAATTACTGACAGTAACCTGTAGCTCGGTTGATAACAAGAATTTGTAAAATACAAACTTTTTATGATTGTATGAATGAATATGCATCTATTTTCAACTTTAAAGAGAATAGACACATTCCAGACAACAAATGGAAGATTTACTTATTAAAAAATGATTAAATCTATAACATTATATCGGCATAACCAGAACCAAGAAGATTGTCTGTAAAAATGTCTACTTTCATTTCAAAGAATCTTTAAACTAAACCTAATAGTTCAACTACTAAAGTGCATTACTACCAATAGAAATTGGAAACAGATCATTGAAGTAAGGGGACAAGACCAGTTTGAATAATCGAATTTTATTGTGAGGTTGATGCCCATATTAGCGTGTGTGTGGGTAATGGGTAGGTAATGAAAGATGATGATTACTTTTTAGGAACAGGAACCTCTAAAAATAATAATAATTTATAAATGAAGAGATTAATTGATTAAAATGTCTTAATTCCCAATCATCATTGCTTGTTGATTCAATCACCCATAATTGAAAAGAAATTACGCTTTCAAAATTCTTGTGTGTAGCCTACTTTATTTAGTCCTCTAAAATTCTCTTATTCATTCTCTAGTACAATAATTTTACTTGACGTAGTGGATACAAAATGTTGGGGATTTTTTGATGAGTTTTATTAAATTAGATAAATAAAAATATTTTATGAGTTCATTTATCATGATAAATCAATTTTCAAGTTCAAATTTATGTTTTTCAGCAAATGAAAAAGTCGTATTCGATTTCATCAAGAATGATCTTCCTGGTTTTCCTGACGGTATGACTATGGACGCAGAGGGAAAGCTGTTCGTAGCTAATTATGGCGGCAGTCAGGTAATTCATTTTCTTAAACTTCAACCTTTTGTAGGGGAAGGTGGGGCAAAATGGATTATTTTCTTCAATCTTTCTTACAAAAACTAGACTTTAAATTCTTAGATCAAAATTCATAGTGAATATTCTACTTCTATTATAGATACTGAAAATATCAGTTATGTTTATTTAGAATTTAAAGTTAAGAGAAAAAAGATGGCTCCACAAGAAGTGAGAAAATTTGAAGTTCGAGGGGTTACAGAATTTCGACCAATCACAAAACACTGAAGTAAACTACAACATTTTTCCAGCGTATTGTGGTTTTTACCTGAATGATTTTAAAGTTTTGATTTTTGTGCGATTTGAAAAAATAATAAATGTATTGCTCAAGACTAAAAAGATGAATCTTGAAAAGAATCCAGAGCAAAGCTTATCTGAATAAAGCACAATCAGGTTTTGACCAATTTAAATACAAATACATCTATTAAAATACTTGAAATATTCTTGTTTTTTCAATTAGAGCAGATGCTGAGATACTTCACCCTACCTGTTGAAGTGAGCTCATGTTTCTAGTCTCAGTCTCTTTAACAGTTCGTGCTACGATATTATTTGGGGAAAATGGAGCTGTGGCTATACTTTCCTGTTTATTCTCATGAATAACTGTATAAGGAGATGTTTGAATTTATAATATTATATCAAATATTTACATTTTGATGTTCTTGTTCCAGGTGTTGAAAATTGACCCGGTTTCTGGTGAATTGCTGGATAAAATCCCAATTCCAGCTCTGAACGTGACGTCAGTGGCGTTTGGTGGCTCCAATTTGGATGAGCTCTACGTCACGACTGCATCAGCTGACAAGCCCACTGTTGAAGGCGAGGAGAACGATGGATGTCTCTACCGTGTCACAAATTTACAAACTAAAGGTCTTACACCTCACAATATCGTAATGTAATTTCAATTAAAAAAGACTAAAGTAATTCAATTTCGTAATGTACATAAAATTTTAAATATTACATGAGAATTATTTGATCGCAAAATTAGGATTTTTGTTCAATTGATTATAATTCCAGATCATTTCCAAAGCATTATAGAAAATTTTAGATGATTTCTGAGTATTTGATAAGAGTGTGAATACCGGCTTTTTAGAAGATTTTTTTTTCAAACCAGTCAGTCGATTTACCTGTTAGAATTCCAAGATAGTTAATGAAATTGATTCTATTTATAATACCATTAGACCATCATTCCACTCATAATACTGTAAGTAAGAATAAATAAGCGTTTTCATACGCAGAATAAATGGTTCATATTTCGATTTAATTAAAACCATTGTAAAACTGTAATGCTGATTGAAAAGTGAATTAAGTCTTCCATTCACAGCTAGAAATTGTAGAACTTACTAGATTGTAATGTAGATTCAATTAAAAATTTCCTGAAGTTGTCTTCCATTAAAAAACTAAGGAACGTTTGGTCTCAGAATCAATCATTATGGCTTATTTTAAGATATTATTTATTTTGAATTCTCTTAAATTTATAACAATTGATCCAAGTTTTGATGTTAATTTCATCATATTTCCTAGCTGAAAAACTTGTTAATAGCTTTTTTATTCTGTATCCTGTACTCTCACGAATCTTCAATGGTTTATTCAAAATAACATTTTTGAATTTTTCATTTGCGGAGATCGTGTCTTTGATGGTGTTCTACAATGTGTACTAGTTTTCATATTACTAAAGCTTGAATATTGTTGAATAATTAAGATTGCAATCCATCCAGAGCTCTCAAGTATTGGCCCTGCAAGAGTATTCGTTTTGTTTACTTTTTCAACAGTGTGCTTGTTCAATTTGATTAATGGAAATTGATACATACAATCAGTCTCATGAAAATCTTGATAAAAAAACGTTTCTCTATCTAGTAAAATATATTAATTAACCTATTTCTAATCACATCCTATCTTGCACATTTATGCTTTGCACTCATATTTATATAATCATATTTTTATTCAAACCTGTTATATTGTAATTCATATCATCACTTTATTATTCATCTTTTGATTATTATCACTTTATGTTATCAGGCAAGCATCACTATAAAATCTATCTATGTATACTTGGGAACCAATTCGCATTTAATGTTAGCCAATAATTAAATTAAGTTTATCGTAAATAGATCTGAACTATAGTATTACAGTTAATTATGGAATTGGGTAGCTGCTGTGATAGACATAGAACTATCTTTATCATTATATATTTAATAATATATTTAATACTACTGAAACCGGTGTAGGTCTAAATTGTGCTAAAGCATACCAGTACTTATTAATCTGTTATCACAGCTGAATTTAAACTGTGAATATTGGTTCTTAAATCTTTGTTACTTGATATTTTTGTTTTGAAATTAGATTTTTTGACAATTTTTTTATTATATTTGTTGTTTGTTCATTTACAATTTTAGAAAAAAGCCCAAGTGATGTATTTATGTAGTGTATTAAAGTGTTTTAATAAATGAAACTCGAATTTCATTATTTCCTGTTCTCCCTTGATGGCATGCCATTTCAACTACTGTACTGTATTTTATTACTCATTCAGCCTCACTGAATAATGTTAATTTTAGAAGAATTCAATAACAACTTACTCAGAATTGATAAAATATGCATTCAAATAGAAGATTATTAAGTGAAGCCTATGATATTACATAATTATTTTTGCATAAATTTCTAAAACTTGATGCTCGACGACAAACAATATTTACAATTAGTTTTTAATTCATTTTCCTCACATAGCCCCTGTTAATCCAAGGTTTAGTCTAAGGTAAGGGTTTCTAAGGTTAATGTGAAGATTTGTATATTATTACAAGATCACTGTAAAAGATGAGATCTACAGCTTTTATTTCATAGTTTGGTTGTTTGATCATTAATTTTGTTCAAAGACTTATCTCTCATGTCCAGTTTCACTTGATTCTCACACAATAATCTGTCTTTTAAGCCTTCAACACTGTTAGGAATACTGTAGAATACGTAGATTACCATCCCTGGAAAAGTAAAGGAGAAGCAATTCAAACACACCGTACACAAAGACAAATTAATGCAGACATAAAGCGATAAAATAATCTCATAGAAAATGAAAATGGAAGAATAGATTTGAAATGGAAGATTACTTCGGATTCCAAAACAGTGCATTGATAATGTTAAGACACATCTTAGTTTTATTTTATTTTACTGCTTTGTGTATTATACAGTATCATCTACAACTTGATTTCATTTTACTCATGTATTTGTTTTTTGTTAATAAAAACTTATTTGTTTTTTGGCAATAAAATTCAATTCAATTAAAAAAAAATCATGGGGAAAAGTAGAAATATTATAAAAGATGCCTATGAAAATATCAACTATAATCTCAGATAACCGTCACCATCGTACCGATTTAGTACCGCGTGCTACAGTTATCTGAATGTGTGTTTTTTTTTAATTCAATACTTTTTTCAAGGGTGAAGCCCACCTTAGCTCTAGGCTTGTGCATGAGTATTGGGAAGGGTGATGAAAGATGAATCTAATGAAAGCTTTTTGGGTAGTGGGGCCAATAGCCTCCGAAACAAGAGAGTGGTCCGAGAAAACTATCTTGCAGTCAACTGGGATCGAACCAGGATCTTTGCCTTATCAGACACACAAGCTCGGATACGGCCTTTTACACAGATTATTCAATAGGCTATTTAAAATGTATGAATATAATAAATTTACCTATAAAGAGCCAGACACTAAATCTGATCCAAGTGTGTACATCCAGTTTGAGCATGAGAAAAGTATTCATGAATATACTGAGTGCTGGAACGAGTGGTATACCTGGAGCCTGTGAAAAATAACTTTATATAAGTAATGTAAAAAGGATTGAAATTTAAACAATGAACCTTTAAAACAGTAAATCTTTGCTGAATTGAATGCATAATAACGACAAAAAAAATGTTATGGTACCGTACTCGCATTTTGAGATTTTGAGATAGAAAACTATATTCCAAGCGGGGTATTCAAATTTTGATCAGTAATAGCAAATAATTATATTATAGCCTACCTTGAATGAGAGAGGAGTATCATTTTGGGGCTGCCTGTAGATCACCAGCAGAATGATGAGAATGATTGCCGTGATAATGGACAGAAGTGTTATAGCCCAAAAATCACCTGACACTATCTGGTCCTCAAGATGAATCAGGCATAGGGAAACAGCAGCTAGTGAAGCAACTGCAACAAATTCAATAATAGAATAGAATGACTGCCTTTATTTTAACCTGGGAGGGCGAAGTTAGGGCGCAGTCGGCCTTCTCTTACACTTGACCCTCTACACTTAATACTCTAATAAGTAGGCTATTACAGAAAAATTGAATTTTCAGTGATTTTAAACATTTCCAGTGATATATCAAATACATTCTGAACATTTTCGCAACTGCGAATATTGACAATAATCTGATAAATGCCACTACCCTCTCATTGACTGAAAATCAGAGGTTTCGATTTATCTATATATAGAGGTTTGCAGCCTATATATAAAATTTTATTAATTCGGTGGATGGCGAATGATTGTTAAGAGACTCCTTATGTTTGTTTTCCCGCCAGTTGATTCATATAGGCCTTCGCCAAATTAAAAACTTCTTCTATTATGTTCATATAGGTACTCACTCAATAAAGCTATAGACCAGCTGACTATTTTTTCAGACTTTGAGCTCGGATGCTTTGTTGATGTCAGATTGAACAGGGACACAAATTTTCCTATTACTGCTACTGATTTGTCCTTTCTGCTTTTCTCGAAAGAACCTATGGGGTTGACATCTCGATACCTGCAATAAGTTAAACTGCGATAAGGTATGATCAAAATAAAATAAAATTATTATATTGATCTAAAATTTTTCTCATCATTCAACATATAGGCTAGACATTTCTTGTTATTTTTTTCATTTCAGAATATTTTTTATTCTTGCTGACAGTTTTGAGATAAGTTCGAGGGACAGTTTCATTACTACAACAGATAATATGATGTGGCACAAATTCCATTTAATTGATTCGACACAATCTGAAAAATGAATAATTTGAAAAATGAAATAAATTAAATTTTTTTTGTTTCTAGGCTCACCTGAGAACAAGGATGCACATGGCAACAATGGTGTAAGCAAGAAGTGTTCCTATTGACATCATGTCAATCAATTGTTCGAGATTGAAAATCATTGCCATGACACCTGAAATTAACAAAAAATTTAATTGTTGGAAGACAACGTTATAATAGGTACTCTTATGAAATCGCTTCATAATACTTATGAAACTAATCTCATATTTAAGCTGATATTTTGCTATTGAAAAATATATTACGGAGTGGCCGAATGTTATATAGCTGGTCCGTTAATCCAGAGGTCCCGGTTCGATCCCCGGTCTGGCCAAAAGATTTTGACCAAAGATCTCGGGTCACTCACGTGTTTTGGAAGACACGACTGCCTGGAAAGCAGTGTAGTTGAATTCATTTCTTATATTACCCTTCCCATTACCCACGTGAGCATATTACCCTCAGAAAAAAAATAAAAAAGTTTTATATCAAAATCCCTGATTTTGTGATCTATCAATAGCCTACTAATATCAATAAGGGTCAAGTTTGAATAAGTATGAATATAATTTCAAAGTTTCATCAACTAACATAGTTTTTATAATACAATAAACGAAAACTACATAGATAAAAATGTACGGTATCAAATAATAATTAAATAAGTTAACAAACTCACTTTAACTGTGAGTGACTAATAATTCTATAATCAGATCAATTTAATTTGACGCTTGGCATTAGATACATAGATAGATAGATATTATTTCTTGAGGTTGCTAATGACTGTGGAGTACTATGGCAAAGAAATAATATCTCTATCTATCTAATGCCAAGCGTCAAATGAATCTGATTATACCCTACTTATGTGTTGGGGTGAATCACAAACTAAGTTACTTATTGACATGCACACTTGTGAAATGGTTTTGAAAAGTAATAGCATTGAAAATAATGAAAGAGCTCGTGAACTCACCTCCAATGAATCCAGCTAATAGAGTAGCATTAATAGGAGTCAGCCATTTTGGATGAATGAGAGCAAATTTGCGAAACAGAAGACCATCAATCGCCATTGCATAGATCATCCTAGGCAGTGGAAATAAAGAACCTAGAAGGCTGAAATCGAAATTATAAATAAAATGTGGATTAGTGCATAATACATCCTTTAAACAAAGTTGAATAAGACAGATGATTCAAATGCATCAAAAAATTGTATCAAGACAAAAATTGGGAAATTGGAAGAGTTTTCCAACTAAACTATGAAAAGGATCATTTTAGCATTGTTCTTTTCAGTGAAAAGTAGTTCATATTTTAGATTATTAATAATTTCAACTACTATAATGATTTAGAACGCATTAATCCACTAAAAATTTCTTAAAACTTGAACGTGCAATATTTGCGCACTTGTGAACTCCTGTACTCTATATCTTGAATGTAGCCTAAACCCTACTCTTTTACCGACATTTATTGGTTTCACATGGAATTTCATCGGTTTTCAAAAAACTTGGCAGGTTTAGATGTAGTACGTCAGCACATATTTTACAGGCTGTCAAATTATTCTAATCCTAATATACAATCTTTCAGGTCTTATTACAATAATGATAACAAACTATAATACCGTACAATATTGTACTTCCGTACTCCATATATCTATTACACACTTTGTACAAGATATTATTTTTCATATTATTGAACTCAATTTCGCTAATGAAACAGTAGTATTAATAAGAAAAAAAAATGAAAATCTTGAATAATATATAAAATATATTAAATAAAAAATGGTAAATTGGAAGAGTTTTCCAACTAAACTCTGAAAAGGAATATTATCATAATATGAAGAAATAATATATATAATATTCACCTTGCACATAAAGCGAAAATGGCTCCAATGGTTACAATCACTTTGATAGCAGGCATACCAGCTTTATCAAATGCATAAGGCAATGGAGCATATGGATCCTGTAAAAATTGAAAAACAGAAAATTATTTAAAATTAAGATTAACGAAAAAATCATATTTAAATAGGGAACTCTGCTTGCTGCGGTTGTCAAGGCTAGGCCCAAAACGAAACAATAAATATATAGATAAACTTCAATACATTGGAGATAAAATTTTAGAAAGAAAGGTGGTGGAGTTTAATTCGCCGAAATAATTAACTGTGTTTGATGAAAGTAGATAGAACCATTCTTACATAAAATAGTATAATTTGGAAATTCTTCAATAGAAATTGATACAAAAGAATTATAAATCTATCATTAAACATTGTTTGATACATACCTGGAGATAATATGGATACATCATGGTTAATACGGTTGCAATTCCAAAGTATGAGAAGAATATGATTACCAGCGAAAGTATAATTGACAACGGAATATTTCGTTGTGGATTTTTCGCTTCCTCAGCTGAAAAAGTGATAGAACCAATGATCTATTGAAAAATAATAAGAATAAATTATTCAAATAGAATTTAAAGACAAAAAATCACAATATTATGTTCAGGGAGACAACAGCCAACATGCATCTTGGTAATAGAATAAGCTACAATAATGAATAAGTTGGATTTTCTTTTCTTATTTTTTTTCCAGATTTTAGAAATTACCTTAATTATTTTGGACAAGGCTTCTTAGTTCAGATTCATAGTTTAGGTACTCCAATAGTAAAAATATGATGACAAATCAAATCAAATAATTCTTTAGTTTGGAAAAACAATATCACAAGTAATAGAAATATACATTAAATACATATTATAGAACCATTACAAATATACAAAATAATGCACTTTCTTCTATAAGATAACAAATATATTCCAAAATAAGATACTGTTTGATAAATTACATTTGAATTTGTTTGCAAGCAGGAGTAAACATTCAGACGCTTTTCCTTTTCTCCATTACTTTTCAAAGTTTTGTACTTATTCACTTTGGACAATTTAATTCAAGTTGAGTTGATTTATTATTATTCATTATCAATAAATAAAATAATAATAAATTATTTTCTATTCTCCAAGGTTTTGTAGTTCAAATTTTTATTTTAGGCACTTCAATTGCATTTTTCAGCCTTCTAATATGTTGGAAAAAAGTTGTTATTCACCTGTTGTGGCCACACAATCGAAACCAATGAATCCATAGAAACATTTGGCTGCTCCGGCCATCACTCCAGATATGCCGAAAGGCATAAAACCCCCACTGAAATTATAAATTTATTCACACGAATAATTTTACTCCAGTAGGATAAAAATGATAATTTATCTTTTATCGAATCAAACCAAGTTAATTTCAATATTCCCAAAATTTTGTATTTTTTCTGTCAGAAATTGGAAATCATAATTCTAGAATAATTTACTCCAGTAGAATCAAATGATCATTTATTCTTGTTTCAGAATTTCAAAATTTTTAAATTATTTAAAATTATTTGGCAAATTAGAAACTAGAATTACTACTTCAGAATTACCGGTTTGAAGCATCAGTAGTGATTTCTTGTTTCACAACAGAAAATGTTCAAAATTTTTAATATTGTGAGCATATTCAATTGTATAGAAATGATATAAAAACCAATAACATTGTCTTAATTACCTTTCAATGATCCACATAGTAATAACAGTAATCAAATTCACCTAATGTATAGAAATGATATAAAAACGAATAACACTGCCTTACCTTTCAATGATCCACAGATTATTACAGTAATAACAGTAATCAAATTCACAATTGTGAAAATGTTGTTCATCATTGTTGATTCCTTGACTCCCCACGCAAGAAGCACTATAACACACAAAAACCATTGGGTTTAGATTTTTAATAAGGTAAACGATGCGATATGGAATTTGAGTGAAAAATCATTTGAATTGTATCAATAATAGGCCTATGATAGTTAACTAATCAGAAATCCTATAAACGCTTAATACATCTCATTGATTTTGAAAAATCTCTAGTAAAAAAAGAACAAAATAACATTGTAGTGACGTGCTTATACAATCCTTATTTTTATTTACATAGAAAATGATTGATGGATTGAATAAATATTGTCATACGAATAGAAATAGAATAAATTATCTTTTATAAAGTAATCTTAAATTATTCATGTATATGAGTGCTTGAATTTTGCATGATAAAATACTTACATGAAAGTACCAGTATAATAGTGCAAGACAGAAAATCAGGATAAGGCGAGAGGAAGCTCGTTTTCAATGGAAGATACTCAGTGAGTGTGTCCCTCATCACATTGCCCATAACGCTATCAACGTAGTTACTGAAACCTCGGGCTACACTGGCTGCACCTACAAGTTATCAGAGAATTCTCAGTTTAGTGAAGAAAATTAATTGCTCGACTTAATGAACGCACTGTATTATAGCCCTTACAGCTACCCCCAAAAATGTGTATTCTCTGGAACAATATAGCCTAGGCTACATACATTAACTATTAATTACTATTAAATTAAATTAATTAATTATTTAATTTATCAGCTGATTATTAAATTAACTATTAATAATTTTTATAGTATTTACTACCTATATATTTATTTATAGATACCGGTATGAGATATTTTAACAAACTCCCAGCAGACATAAGAAATGTAGAATCAATACAATCGTTTAAACAAAAGATAAAGAAAATGCTGTTAGAGAAAAACATATAGGTATACTGTTGCCGAATTTCAAAAATTTGATTCGAAACGAAATAATTTATTCATGACACACCAATGTTGATGACTCATCTTATATCCATATAAAAGTGTTATAATTGTATGTATAAATGTCTAATGTTTGACATATTTGATAATTTAGATGTAACATTAATTTAAGCATTGACATGTCACCTGTCATTTGAGTGAAACTCAAAACTTGATGTATCGTGACAATTGTGAATAAATAAATAGAGAATTTGAAATGTACACAATACTTACCAATAATGTACTCGAGCAAAAGATTCCAGCCAATGATGAATGCTGTCAATTCGCCAACACTGACATAGCTGTAGACATAGGCTGATCCAGCTTTGGGCACTCGCGCTGCAAACTCTGCATAGCAGACACCTGTGAAACAAAACGAAAAATAACTGGTGACACATCATAGAACCGAATAGAATAGCAGAAAGATGAAAGATATGATGGAATAAAACGTGAGAAGAAGCAGAAAAAGGACAATGGAGAAGAAGAAGAAGAAGAAGAAGAAGAAGAAGAAGAATTGAAGAAGAAGAAGAAGAAGAAGAAGAAGAAGAAGAAGAAGAAGAAGAAGAAGAAGAAGAAGAAGAAGAAGAAGAAGAAGAAGAAGAAGAAGAAGAAGAAGAAGAAGAAGAAGAAGAAGAAGAAGAAGAAGAAGAAGAAGAAGAAGAAGAAGAAGAAGAAGAAGAAGAAGAAGAAGAAGAAGAAGAAGAAGAAGAAGAAGAAGAAGAAGAAGAAGAAGAAGAAGAAGGTGAAGAAGAGTGAAGGAAATGAACAAGGAAAGAAAGCAAGAAAATTTGAACTAGAAAGAGGAAAAAACAAGAAAGATAAGTTAAATGTAAAAAAAATTATGGATATATAATAAAAAATTATGAAGAGGGGAAGAGAAAGATAAATTAAAAATGAACGAAAAAGATATATGAAAATATTGATAATTATTATTTAGCGTATGGCTTTTGTCGGTGGGGAGACCCGAGGTTGTTCTACCTCGCCGTCTGTAACCTAATTCACTTAGGTTGAAGTTTTATCCATTTTTCAGAATGATTTCGAATTTTGAAAAAAGTTTTTTTTATACATTAATGTTGTAATATTCATTATTAATCATTTAATAATTGAATTATTCAATACAAAATGAAAACAGTTTATTTATTTATTTATACATACATATAAAAGCTCACAGACACAAGGTCCATTACAAGCCTTATTGACATTGCTATTGGATTTTCAAGTAAAAAAAAGAACAATACAAAATGAAAACAGTTACCAGCAAACGCGGACGCAATAGCTGCCACCAAGAAGGAGAGCGTGACAGCTGGACCTGAGTCGTTGCGGGCGACCGAACCGGCCAACACATAGACGCCGACGCCCAGCGTGGATCCGACGCCCAGCGCGGTCAGGTCGAAGAGACCCAGCACCCGGGCCAGCTTCGGCGCCCCCTCCTCCAGCCGGTCGTCCGTTTTGCGTCGCGTCAGCACGCGCATCAGTCCGCTTGAACGCATCTCGGCGCTGCAACCGAATTAAAATTAATGGTGAACTACAGAGTGAAAATGATAGACGCAACGATAAAGAAATTAGGCTTCTGTCCTCTTTTTTATTGTCCGTTCCAATGTAATAATACTCTGATTAAAACTGCTTTAGGATTGAGGAGACCCGTTTGGCCTTAGTGGTGGACCGCTCTATAGTGCGATTCACGTCAAGAAGTCATCATTGTTTATATGAGGAGCATTGATGCCAAGTTTCATTGAGAGAGAAAGAGAAAACTGCACCAAACGTGTTTGTTGGGACTGTGTGCGACAACAATGCACAGTGCGGCAACTATGCACAGTGCGAATAGGATAGAGACATCAGCAACTGCCTTGTGCTGAACAAGGATAGCAAACTCCCATCTAAGCAATGCTGACTTCTTGACGTGAATCGCACTATAGGCCGGTCCTAAAGCAGTTTAAATCAAAGTATATACAAGCATAAAAGTAAAGCAATAAGTAAGCATTAAGTAAAGCAGAGCATAACGCGAGACTAAAGCAACAAGTTGATAAAGCAAACCAACCATAGCCTATATAGCAGACATGCATTAGAACAGGCAAATGAGACATGATTTTGATAGGAGATATATATAATTATTTTTATTTGCAGTAAGCTTACTTCAATGTTATAGAGCTTGTAAAATAATTTTGGTGATAAGTTTCGGCTCGATACCGGTACATTATTTTATTACCGGTTATTTTTTTATTTTTGTGAGGGTGGTGCCTTCATGAGATAATGGGAGGGTAATGATGATTATTACTATATTAAGTAAAATTCTATAGACAATATTTTTATTAGTATGGTTATAATAACTAGGTAGTTATCGTAAATAACTCTACCGTTATAGAACGAGTTTGCAAATAAAAATAAACATTACCGTTATAAGTAAGCAAACAATATGTAATAAAAGTGATAAACCAAGATAAGCATTGCTAACAACGCAAGCAAAATCTTCAATACATCACAATTGAATGTTTGAAAAACTCATTGTTGAATCAAAATCAAGTGTCTTTGACTGATTTATAAAAATTAAAAATTCTACTCGTATGTAAATTTGTAATTCAATTGATTTTTGAATGCCTGTCAATGTTTTTGATATTATTCTCATGAGCATTATACATACCCGAACGCTGAATAAAGAAATGTTGCAGGGAAGGAAGATTGTAAAATCAATGCTTTTGTCAATTTAAAACAATATGAAAAGGATAGCATAAGTACGGTAGTACTTTATACCGGTACATATAAAAATGTATAGTAGTGTATTAAGTAACTTTAATATGAAATTTTTAATATGTAAATAATACTACCGTACTTATGCTGATTTAATTAGTTTAAGAGAACTGATGAAGTGATCAATTGTGGATAAAAAATTAAAAAAAAAGATGAGTACAAATGATTAAACAGTCACGAACACGGAAAAAGGTATTGGAATCAAGAAATAATTTCCAAAAATAAGATTTTTAATTGATTTCAGAAAAATCGAATTGAATATAGCTAGATTTTAAGGGTAGACAACAATCTTACCTCTCAATAAAATCTTTGGGATAATCCATCGTTGATTACGTTACTGCAATATTGCCACTTGAGTTTTTTAAAGGCATTACCGTATTAATAGTCTCTAAACTTTTTTAAAGGTAGGTACTTTCGGATGCACACTACTTTCACGATAGCTCGTCATTATCAGCAAAAATAATAATGAATCTACTCACTTCAAATACCTAATAATATTCTTAAATTATTCGATCGGTAATCAATAATATTAAACTTAATGATTTTATATACGGTACGGACTTGAACCAACCTATTCGAAAAGTTCAAGCAGACATTATTAAGCACATGTACAATAATTAATGCTTTGCAAGTAATATTACTTTTTTGTGGAATTTGAGAGCTACGGTACCGAAACGTTTTTCATGATTATTATTATAATAAAATAAGTTATAAAGTGAACGATAAGTGGATTTTCAAGCTTCACCAAATAAAACACCAATTAAAAAAAAACCTTAGCGAGAACCGTATTCAATAAAATATTACTTCGAATTGTTGGCTAAAATTCATAAACTTTAAAATGATGAGTTCCTCCTAAGACTAAAATGAAATAAAAGATTTTCTTGTAAAAATGACAGAATTTGATTAACTAATCAAGTTAACTGTCATTTGAAACATCTGAAAACATACTGTAAAGCACAGATAGCATTCAGAATTTAGAATAACCCAAGCATAAAGTAGTTGAGTTTCAAAGAAACCCAAATAATATTTGCACTAAGAAAATATAAATCTATACCCCTAAAAATTTACACTTTTACACAGAAACTCAGAAACTCGTACCTATATTAGCTGTAAACCCTCACTGAAAGTGAAAACCGTGTAAGTTTTTGTGCTTAGAAAATAATAATATTAATATTATATAAAATAATAATATTAGCACTAAGAAAATATAAATCTATCCCCTAAAAATTTACACTTTTACACAGAAACTCGTATATCAGCTGTAACCCTCACTGAGAGTGGAAACCGTGTAAGTTTTTGGGCCAAGAGTGATATTATTCAATTTGAATAAGCGTGAAAAAAGGACTAATCTCGAGTCGAAAACCACTTATATGCTAAACTCAAAAATGGAAAACACGCAAATTTCAATGCTAAAAATGATAACCTCGCATGTCGTCAAATTAATATATACAGTAAGAATGTATGTTATGCAATGGTCATAAAGTTTTGAAATCGAAAACATGACATTATAAAAATTTAATGACTGTCCTATCAATGTGGATGAAATAAAACTGTTTTTTGTCTCCTGAAAAATTACGTTTTTGGCACTTACGAGGTTTTTTTCACTCAAAGCATCAATATATAAATATTTATCATCAATCTAGAATCATCTGCCATCTATTATTTTTCTAACAAAGTAACTTTCGGGGAGGTTTTGATAGGCCTAAAGTACAAAAAGTACCTTGTACTGTAATATTGAGAGTAGAATATTCTATTTGCCTTGGTGTAGATGATAAAGCATTTCTTTAAACTTGACAATATGATAGCTCATTATATAGCTCATCACACCATCATTTGTTTTCGTTTTAATTGGGATATTTTCGCACCACTGTTTTTGATCACGTTATAGTATTTTTTTCTCACTCAATTGTTATTAGCCAAGTTATTGCCAGACCATTCACAACACAGGCTTCAGCCTACATGTGAGTCTCTCACAAGTAGTTACATATTTATATGGAAATTGAGATCCATTATGTGAATTAAATAATATAATACAGGTGATAAGTTAGATGGTTTGAGTAATGAGTATTATAGTATATAATAGGCCTATATACTTATATATATTTTATATTATAAATATGGTGTAATGTATGAATTGAAAAAAATGATAGTAAACACGTTTTTTTTTAATTTAGGCTAGAATAATTGCTTCAATGTAGCCTAAATAAATTTTTCAAGGGTATATTTACCTATAGAGTGGATAATATCGTCAACAACACAATAAAAATCTAGCAATTATTCATGACTGAAATAGTACAGTACTCAGTTCTAAACAATGATAAGTTTGGAGTAAACAAATAAAAAGCAAAAATTACTTTATTATCAAGTCATAAACGTTATAATGAAAAAACTCATATTTTGGATTTCCGATGTTGATGCACATTCAAGAGGCTGAACAGGTGTATTGATATTTCTGATATTTAAGGCTCCCTTTAGAGTCCTCTTTCACAAATCCAATAAGTTTATTACAGTATATGCTCACAGTTGTTATAATGACTTATTAGTACACGAATTGATTGAATTTTGTTAGAATTACAATACAAAAAAAGAACACACCGAGTAGAGGAATTTTAAATTTGAATTATATTCAGTTTGATTGTTATTAGTGGAAAAAACTGTTGTTATAAAAACGGCTTTAATTCTTGTGTTGATTTATTATACGAAGAAGGGCTCTGCAAAAAACATTAACCGTCTCTAAATCCTCTTTATATATACTGTAGTGCCTTATTTCGAAGTATTTATTCCCAACACCCAAAGCAGTTTGATATAGTTCATGCGCCGTTTTGCTATTTTAAAAATATTATCCTTCATTGTGAAAGTATTCCGAAAGAAATTCACAAGACACTCTTGTGGTCAACGGCCTTAATCACAATAATTTAGAGAGAAGTATAATAATTGATGAAAATTGATTTGATTGTTAACTCACCTTTTACAGCTAAAAAGGGCAAACAACGAAGAACCAATAAGTTTCAATAAATTATCATTAAAATTATTGCCTTCTTTTATAATATTAAGTCACTATATTACCAATTAACACACTATATAATTTCACTAATACGATTTCTTTTTATGACACTATAATTTCACAATTAACACAGTTTTTTACCAGCACAAAATACACTTTTCTTCAGAAGGAATAACTTAACTTTCCACAGAATCAAATAAGATTTTCATCTACATTTCTCACTTTATTTCAACGTTTGCTTTTTCAATACATAAAGGGAGCTTGAATGATTAGTTACGGTAATTCATACATTTTTCACTTTAACAATCATTGATTGATATCCCTATCAATTGAGTTGAACTGACAACTTAGTTCCACTTTTGTTAAAGCCCATAAGCAATTGAAAAAATAAATTTCATTCAGTGTAAACGCTGATAACATGATATTATCACTTTAATTCACACGTTCTTAGAAGATTAAATAAGAACTTGTTGAAATTGAACCGATTTGGCATCCAAGACACTTGAATTCAAGTAACAAACAATTCAATATCTATCAAGTGTGTAGTAAGCTTAAAAGCCTGTTTAAACTGAAACTCTGAGTGCTTATTTAGACACACAAGGTATTAAAATAATACAGTTTTATTGTTATAAACAAGTAGGAATAACGTGCCTCCTACTCAATTTCACAAAATTAATATAGAATGCTTAATGAAGTATGTAAAGTTCGTGCAGTTAAATACATATATTTACCGCTAGTGATCCAAAGTCTATTCATGAGTCCATTATTTATTTAGCGTATGGCTTTCAACAGTGGGGAGACCAGAGTAGGGTTGTTCCACTTCGCCAACACAACCAATTATTCCTTGATAGGGAAGATGGTGTAAGTTTGTATTCACTTAGAAAACAGACACTAGCATTTAAAAAAAGTATTTTTAAATACTGGGTCCATAATTCAACATGATTTACTCAGCACTCTTGAACTTTTCTAATTTTTCTCTCTTTTTGATTTTTCTTCTCCCTTTCTCTTCTTCCGACTGTGTCTTCTAATGCATTATATCTTTCTTGCAAATCGCATGTTTTGAAAATATTAAATTTACATCTATGTTTGTCTCTAATAAAATGGATTTTAGTTTCTTCTGTTTCCACCAGAATTAGTGTTTGAGCTTGACAGTCTGAATTGGAACAGAATGACAAGATACGTTACCGCTGTACTGAATGCCTGTAACAAAATGCATACATATCCATTATTCAAAATAATATCAAAATATATATAATTCATAATTACACAGTGTCCGTGAGGCGGAAATATCAGTAACGATTATATGATCAATAAAAATGTTTCACAAAATAATTCATTTGTTTAGCGGTGTAAACATTAAATGAGATGGCTTTAAACCCTCTAAATAAACCCTATAAATGAGATGGCTTTTGGTGCCCTCAACTATGTATTTTTTCAAATAAATAAATAAATGAAAATGAAATAATCAGAATCAGAAGATTACGGTATAGAATAAAAATATAGAATAGAATAAGTAACCGGCTTCAATGGAATATTAGTTGATATATTATAACAAATTGAAATAAGTAATTGTCATCAATACAAGAAGTTGGAAATTTCAAAATCATGTAGGCTTGAAGGAAATAAATTACTTGGTAAAAGATATCTATATTAATAAAAGAGAGTTGGTGTCTGTACGCTCGCTTGTAACTCGAAACCGATTTAGATGATTTTGGATTAGTTTGAATTTTTACAGAACTGGTTAACATAATATGTATTAAAATATAAGAAAATCCCTTTATAATTAATAAATCATTAGTAAATTAATGACCTAACCTATCAAACATGACATCCATTCTGATCCAGTCCAAACAAATGCTCCTATAAAATCGATGTGTAGTTGAACAAGCTAAAATATAGGTCTTCGAATAGATGAGCTAATTGGACTGTTGGATAGATAAGAGAGCTTGCCTACCACACAAACGTTCGCCAGTTCGAATCCGAGACGGGTGAAATTTTTTTGACTTTTTTTATTATTATCCACTCGCTTTAAAAAATAGTATTTTGCAGATTTCTTTCAATTTCTATCAATAAAGCGAGTGGATTTAAAGATATTATTACTTCGTGACATTTTTTTTGTAGGAGGGGGGAAGAGGGGGGTGACATTATGGGAGGGTGGGTTACATGAAAGGGGCAATTGTGGGGAAGAGGGGGGTTACATTTGGTGGGAAAGAGGGGGTTGACATGAAGGGGGATTTGTGGGGGGAATGAAGGGGGGCATTTGGGGGGGTGGCATGAAGGGGGGGACATTTGTGGGGAGAAGAGGGGGGACATTTGGGGGGGGGGGAGAGGGCGATACGAAGTTCGCCGGGACAGCTAGTACTAAAATAATGTTGAGAGTACATAACCAAAATAAAAAAACACCGTAAAACCATCCCCTTCTCTGTCGGGGGTGATGACAGTAACCAATAATAAACAGCACAGTTTGCCAAAGAATAAAGTGTGAATAGAATGAGAATATTTAGTAATATGTCAACAAAAATTCATTGAAATTGATAAAATCACAAAAAAGACATAAAATAGACATTTTTGAGTAAAATATTGGAATGTTTCTCCAGATTCTTCGTCAACTTACTGTTTTAAGTAGCGTATAATCGATTTTGAAGAACCCACAAGCAGAAAATGAGAATTTTGAGTGCAGCAGTTCAACTGACAAATTCTCCAACTGAAAATTAAAAACGAAGAACAGAAATTATTATCAAACTATCAATATTTGGAAACAAAGATTATAATAGAAGAGTTGTATTTGGCAATCGAACAAATATAAATTATAGCTATGTTTTTATTTGAATAAATACATCATTCCATTCTCAAGTGTTAATAGGTAATATTATTCAAAGCGATCCTAGAAAAAACTAAAATCAAACCAGACACGAAGAAATTAAATGTAGATTCAATTATTTAAACGATTCATTGTTGACAAAGACACTATTTACCCGTTGAGAAGTCACATTTTTAATTATTCATTCAACAATATTACAGTTTTTTTCTATATAGTGTGGAGGCTTTCAAGACATTTTATATAATTTAATAAATTTTTTACCTATTCATTTATTTCAATTTGACAATTTCCACTTAGTCTGATAAGACCCATATTCACATATAGTGGTACAAAATCAAAAATAGTACTTTACAATAATAAGCATAATATTAAAACTATTTTAATAAGTAAGTACAGTATATCAAAAGTTCAATTACAGTACAAAATAGAGAAAAAGGTGATAAAAATATCGGTTGTTGTGGATCCATTCTTTTCTCACTTGATCAAATTATAAACACTAAATTCACTTACAGTAGTATCTTGCTTTCTAAGTGAATTTAGTGTTTATAATGATAAAAATAGAATGAGTGTATAGATAGAATAGAATTTTTTAGAGCATAATGCTTCAAAACTACTTACCAAATGAACTGTTTCTGCTTGAGGATCTGAATTGAGCACGGTATGAACAACTACATGCATTTTGTTAATCTGGAAATATTACCAACCACTATTATAAACAATTTCTTTAGGTTGTCTTGAAATAATTTTCAATTACTTTTTTTAACAAAACACGACATGCACAACTGATTCATATTTATTATTATTTGAAAATTGATTCAATGTTATTTTATGGTGCCAGTGCGTCATGAACTCAAAAGTAATGTAAAAAATTTGAAAGTTTTTTCATTTAAAATAAGTATAGGTATGAATATGAACATTTCGGATCAAGCAGAAAGTTTGAAATGAAGTTCTATTGTGTAATATAACTTTCCTACTTTTTTTTTATAGCTATAAGCAGAGATAAGACATTTTCAGTGAATATGGTTATTCATTTGGTTAGTCTATGGGTCTATGCTAAGGTCTTCATCATACCACGAAGACACTATAAAAATTATTTAACTTAGTTTATTTAGCATACTTTGTGTCTACTACAGTTATGTGATCATAACAATGTATTTTAACTCAACAGTAATGTACTTGATTTCGCATATTTAAAGTGAATAGCTATAATATACAGTACTTTTTTCAGCATACTTGGGATGGGTGGCATTTACCATATTCAAGACAGAATACAGTCTACTTCAACAAGCAAATGATTTTGAAACGGATAAACAGTATAGCTGGATCATTTTGCGAAGGTCCCTGGATTAAAAATGAATTATTGTTATCACAGAGCTTATTACTATGTATATAAGTCACTTAACATTACTTCATCCTAGATAGTAGTGGATGAATTCTCATACACTTCCAACAGTGTAAAAAGCTGCAATAAGGT
The DNA here is from genome assembly GCA_017141395.1 of Laodelphax striatellus. Taxonomy (NCBI): domain Eukaryota; kingdom Metazoa; phylum Arthropoda; class Insecta; order Hemiptera; family Delphacidae; genus Laodelphax; species Laodelphax striatellus. Next base: position 8,727,893 of record CM029536.1, read on the forward strand.
ACTTCTTTGTCAGTCCAAGGGACATTAGAAAAATGGACTACCATATGGTTGTCCATTCCACATTTAAAGAGAAAGGGTGCAGGTAGGCCGAGACCACTAGCAGGTAGTGGTGAACAACTTTTGTGACGACGGTCAGCTACAATAATAAATATGATTAGGATTTGCCTACAACTGTAATTAAACATTTTTCCCACTCTGAGGGCTTTCCTAGGAATTTCCAGTGTCGATGATCTAGACGTTGGAGCTGCCCATTCATTGATGTTTTGAAAACAGAATTCACCACTACCTGCTAAAGTGGTCACGGCCTACCTGTATCCTCTTTTTTAATCTGGAACGGACTATACTCTATACAACCTCAATGCACGCACCTACCTCCTGTGCAAGTCTTGTGTGGATAGCAATGAAAACACTCAGTTGTAGTACCATCATTAAACAATTTGTAGCAATTTCCACTACATTGTACAGCATTTCAATAATTGTACCATCAGCTATAATGCCAATCAATACATATAGATCAAAAGTCAGCATCATCACCGAGTATGTAATGAACATTAAATAAAGTTTGTTCACCAATTTGTTTATGTCTTTACAAAATAAAACCAGTTTCCTTCGTGCTCTTATAAGACTTTTCAGCCTGGAACCATTCGACATAGATTTTATTTGAAGAAAATTTGTTCTTTTCTCACATAGAAACACAACTTGTTTGTTAATAGTTTGAAATCTTTGACGCAGTAAGAACATAATGGTGCAAAAATGCAAAATGTAAAAACGGTTATAAAGAGACAAAATACTTATGAAGAACCATTCGTAGAATGTTATATTGCTGTCGTTCTGTGGTGAATTATCGGAGAAATGGAAACACACAGTGTAATCGATTATTGATATTGTTGTATAAACAGAAAATAGAATTGTGTAGTTGTAGATTATTACTTTTTTCAGTCCGTAACAACGCAGATTAATGCCCAAGCTTAGCAGCATACTATGAGCTTCATAACATAGAGTGAACATTTTTCTAACTGAGTTACAATTGATGTGGAAATCCAGCATTGTGCTCAAGAAGAATAAAGATTCAAAAACGAACAGCAGAATATGATAAAGGTCATTCTCATGCCATTCACTGGGCGAGAACATTTCAGTTGATGAGAGAATTGCCGAAAACAATGAAAAAAACACAGTTATGTAAGTAAGAAATATCAAATTTCTAATGGGGCTTTTCACAGAAATATTATCCTTGTTGGTGAAACGATAGAGACCCAACCGAGCAAGATGTCTTTCTAGATAAATGAAAGTATCTGGGAAGTTTTCAACGTCCAAATCACCACCAAGGAAGAAACCCATCTTGAATAGAAAAATTTATATTTACAAAATCGTTACTGTTTCTCAACGTGTTTCTCAACACGAGTTCCTCAACAGCTTTCTTAGATTGCACACAATTATCACAAATTTTTACAGACTTCTGAGTTGCAGCCTATACAAAACACAACTTATACAAAAATTCTAGATGAAAGAGTAGTGAACTCTTTATTTCTATTCTACTACGAGAGTGATAATATTTCTTCCATGATATTCGAAAACTTTTCTAATGGGTACCGTAGTTCTTCAAGGAAGTCTTTTGTAAACTAAAGATATATTTGTGAAACAACTATTTTTAGACACATACAATTGTAAATCGATAAATTGATGATATTTAATCCATCTCACATACGAGATAATGTAAATAATATACTGAAAATTGTGTTCAATATTCAAGTACTCAGTGGAGACATATCTGTCGACTCTTCATAAATCGACACATGTCTTAGAATCTAATCCGATAATATTCAATTCATATACTACATCTAAAATTTTATTAAATGCGAGTAATAGATATTTTATGGGCACTATATTCAAACTCTTTATTCAGTGAGAATACTCATGAATATTGAATGAATACACATAATAATAATGTAGATTTTTGCAGTAAAAATCCTTAGCCGAGTTGAAAAGCTTTAGAAGAAGATTAAAGTGTCAGACTATCATGGAATTGACAGTGAAGAATTTCCAGTACTGAATCAATATCAATAAACGCTTTCAATATATTAAGAAGACTGGAGTATATGAATTATTTGTCAGCTAGTGCCCGGGTTTTAGATAATGGAAATTAAATTTAATAAATTGAACTTGATTTCGTTTCAAATCAAGATACAGTAGAGAAATCTAAATTCTGGAAATGGATAAATACACTAAAATTATAAACTTAATTAATACTGGATAAACTTTTTACACTAATATTATTAAAATAAATAAAATGGTAGTCTAATATGATTGATTCTTTACATTTTCAACAATAATTGAAAAAATTAGCTACTATAAAGAGTGTCTTGTAAAATTATTTCCGAATACTTTCGCGATGGATAGTTATTTTTAAAATAGCAGAACGGCGCATGAACTATATCAAATTACTTTGTGTGTTGGGAATAAATACTTCGAATTAAGGCACTATACGACGATTTAGAGACGGTTAATGGTTTTTGCAGAGCCCTCTTTTCTCATTTGTACTGCATGTGTTTCATATTTGAATATAAATTGAATCAAAAATAAGAAAGCTTGTTATTATAAAATAATAATTTGAGTAACATACACAGTATGAAAACAGGTATTATCTATATCAATATCAATAATATGAAAAATATAATTTAGGCTATACAAAAATAGAATAAATAACCTGATATAATAATCTTTCGTTATACAGGGTTGGTGAAAAGTATAGAAACGGCTTGATATTTCTTATACGAAGGTAATTTGATGGTAGGTGACATTGGGGATCGCACTAAAATTGAAAATACTACTTCACTGTGACTTCAAAAATCTAGTCCGCCATATTAATCTAACTTCATTTTTGAATGAAAAGGTGGTCATGTTATACATGATTTCGATACAGAATTTCAAGAAGAAATGAATGGCTTTTCAAATAAGAAGTATTTATTTTTAAAATTACCTTCGTATAAGAAATATTAAGCCGTTTTCATATTTTTTACCAACGCTGTATAATAAATACAAGTTCAATATCTATATAGCGTATAATATAATATCTATCTGGCTTTGATTGGTGGGGAGACCTGAAGGTTAATCCACCTCGCCGTGTATAACCTAATTCTATCAGAGTTTGAAGATCTAAATTTCACTTTGCAAAATTTTCACCAATTTTGAAAAAAGTTCTTTTTGATATATGAAATTCTAAAAGTTTATAAAACAGTAACATCACAAAAACACGAACTATTCAAAATATAAAAAATACAAATTCAATATAATTAATTCATAGAAGAGAGATGATTAATGTTTACCTGTTTTATGATGAGTTTATGAACGAAATTTTCAATCATAGGCAGCATAATGGGGCTATGAAAACTTCATAGCTTAGGAAGTTTTGAATTGAAGTAGAATTACTAGATATGTAGCAATTGTTCCACCAATCTGGAAAATGAAAACAATAAGAATGAGAAATAAGAATTTTGAACTTCTACCTTCTAGAATGGTTTGCGTACTATTGTAGTTCAAGTATTATAACTTTAGTATTATTTTTTCCACATAGTTTCATCAATTGACGAGCCGGTGTAGCTCAGTTGCCTGGAGCGTCACACCTTCAGTCTGCACTATCGCTTCACTGGTATCGGGTTCAATTCCCGTTCCATCTGGTACTTTTTACAATATCATCCTTCACCTCACTACCCATGCTCAAGTAAACTTAAGTATTCAAATTCACTTATGTGGGGCATCATCAGCAGCAAATTATTTTATATTATGCAAAGAGATACCGCAAATTGCTTTGAGGAGACATAGTGATAGATATTGAATAATACTTTTATACACACATTATTCCATTATTATATTCAATCAAAGTTGAAACCTTACATAAATGGCATAAAACCACTCAACATTTGAGAAGTAATTAATAATTAATTACTGAAAAATAATTAATCAAATTTTGAACATGATTTCTTCATTTAATACTTACAGTTCCAAGAAGAGGGTAATTCAGATCAAACAGGCCACAAGTCTTGAACATAAGTTTCCGGTGGAGTAATTGTAAAGAGAAGTATTTCAACTGAAAAAACAGAGAATTAAAAATATTTATGGAGGAATGAATAAGAAAGTTAGTATAGTATTGTGTAAGAATATAATCAAACCAAGTTGAAAGTTAGTAATAAAATTACGGTAACTGCAGCACTTTACTGTAAGTAAAAAATGCATAGATTGAAAAATTTTTGTTACTTTAAAAATAACAAAAGTTAGGTGAATAAAATGTTTTAATTATATATGCAATAAATAATGTTAATTACAAAAACTTTGTAATTAAAGATTACAAAAATTGTTTTGTTACTTTATGGCAAATGAATTTATTTGATTTGAATTGTATTAAACTCCAGCAGTGTTACTTACATCTTTTTTAATTTCTATTTCACTATAGCGTGTCAATATCTCGTGTATTGTCAAATAAACGTTGTTAGCCTGGAACAGAAGTGCAATATTGAAAAATCACTGAATATTGATTATCTATCAAGTGTTTCGGAACTCACGCAAACAGAAAGCCCAACATGTTTCTCATGATTATTGGCTTAGCTGGAACCTTAATTGATTAACGGTTCTTTATTCTAATAAAATACATGAGAAAATCATTGTTATTTTGATTAGGATTGATGAATTTATTTTTACATAGCTCCCATTGAAACTTGTATCAATTTATCAAAAGTGGATTTTTTTATTTAGCGTGTATGGCATTAAAAAGGGAAATATATTGTGAAAGAATAGAAAATTATATTTTACGATCCACATAAGCTATTTTGGCGGCATTATAAAGGTGATCACCCTTTAAGTTAAAGTGAATTAGCTTGTTTAGTCACACACTCACACTGAGTATAGCCTATTAACTCTAATGGCTTATTGTCAAGTGTAAAAATAATAAGGTTCTCACCTCATCACTGGTGGAAGAACACGATGAAACCAGGATTATAATATCGATGGTTAGGAATGAAATCCATAAAATCGAATAGACCACTTCATACAGGTGCTGACTAAAATTATCACTGAGTAAAATACAGTAGATTATATAATAATACAAAGACGTTAGTATAACTGAAGACATCATAAGTATCAAAAGATTGTTTAGTCCAAACTGAAAACTCAATGTTTCAGAAGATTTCATCAGAAAATCATGAGCAGATTTCAGTACAGGAAAAGTTGTAACAATATTTGTTGAATATTTTCTCGTAGATATTGAACGAAATTTATTCTCTATCGCAGCAATAGAGAGCAAAATATGTTTGATTGTGATGAAACGTTTTTTCAACGCAGAAATCAATGTGAAAAATGCCAATAGATAAACTCGATTAATAATGAGAACAAATCTATTCAACAACCATAGTTGTAGAGGAATTTCTAGAACTTTCAACCCTAGAAAGTAGACGAAAATCAACTCTATCACACTGAAAATCGTATAAAAAATAGTAACAATCAAATAATGTTCGCATTCGAAGACACTTCTCATTGAAATTGGAGTTTCAAGAATGTTAAACTTAACAAACACAGTATCAACGTGCTCCAGCGGTGTTGGAAAAGTTTTAATAGTTTTGTAGTAGTAATTTACAAGCAATAATGACAACATTGATAGGAAAGCTTCGAATGAAGCGAAAATTGAAAATATAAATTCCAGATTGCTTTGCTCCAAACTAGCATGAGCTGTAAGGACTTTGAACGAGTAAATAGAATTTATTATTATTATGAGTGATAGGATTGTTGGAAATAGTTTACTGGAGCATAAGAAAACAAACAGGAGAAAATTCAAAATATCAGGAATTTTTTTTGTACGAGTATGAGTTTTTTGGTAATTCAAAGTGCTCTCTTCTAGCAGACTCGCCGTTATAGTATTCATCTCAGAATTGAAGTGTAATAATTATCTTATTATAAAGAGAACTGATGAGCATGAATCATATAATATGAGGAACATCACAGAAATTATGGATCAAGTTTCAATTCAACTACCAAATACAGTGTTCTTATAAGTCAATCACTTGAAATGTAAAATTAAACTTATGACAGACTGTTAGTTTTGTATACTGACACTGTATAATCAGACTGATTATACAGTCTCTAGTTTTTGAGTCATTGTACTCAAATGTAATCTGCTGGACTAGGGGACTTAGGCAAGCATTCCAATAAATTTGAAAGCTTCAATCATTTTAATGAAGAGATAGTAAATTGAGTTTATTCTATTATTTGTCCTGTCTACTTCAAACAAAATGTTCTTTATTCATTGTCAAAAATCATTCCTTTCGCTAGAATTAAATATTGGTCTGTCGAAAAAATAATAGAAATAATTATATCAAAGTTCATAATTCGGGCTACAAAAGTCCCAATTTTTGTAGTGGAACATATTAAATATAATATGTATTTATAGTAACATTACATTACTTGCATACAATGTTTTTCATTTATTTATATATTGTGTATATGGGCTACTTTTTTTTTTTTTTTGTTCAAAGAAACCATGTAAAACAACATTAGAATATTACCACGATACTTGCATCATTATTATTATCATTATATAAAATACACTCTAAAATTTAAAGTTTGAGTGATTTTTCAAAAAAATGAATAAATAAAATAAAAAACCCCGTTATTCTCCACATTGAATCTAAGACTGAATCAGGATGATGAGAAACGTTATTGTAGCGACAGTCATCTGAAAAAATTAAAGAGAACATTTCTTCAAATAATGTTTTACAACTCTATATCACTGTTATAATATACAGTATCAAAAGGATGATTAGTATTTTAACGTGTTTTTCAGCTTTTCAATATGAGCCACCTACGTTTTGCTTAGTTTGAGTTTCCTTCAACTCGTTACTCTATCCATATTATAATTATTGTCGATAATTATATCGTAATATCATAATAACATTATAATATTATCATTCAGTTATTTCTATCATCAGTCTGCGTTTATGATATTGGAATTCTTTCTTTAATTTTGGCTTCCAATAAAAACTAAGATTATATATTATTTAATTTGTAAAATAAATACCTAGCATAGTCTATCGAGAGTAGATTTTAATATAGGCTATATTATTATCAATACTTCTAATGTTTTTCAATATTATTTGTTAATATATTATTATAAAACAATATACTATTCCATACATATACTATGAATGAATAGATGACAATTTTCAATTTATAAAAACACTATGCAAGCGAATTCGATCATTCATTCTCTTGCCTCTTTCTGTATTATAAATACATTACAAAATGCATTATAAAATAAATACTGTATTCTTTGTAAGTGAAGTACTGTATTTTATTGGCAGAAAATGGTATGTTTCAAAGTGAATCCCTGATTAGCTTGAAATATATAGCCTGTAGCAGACTGTTTCTAGTCTGATGTTGGAATGGACTTCTATCAATTGCAGAATAGAGGTTTTCAAATTTTATTTAATAATTGCTTCACTGAAAAACTTACCGATCCCACAAGATGATTATCCACTTGAAATAACCCAAAAATGGTCATATCGACTTTCTTATGCAGCAGTTGTAGGGAAAAATTTTCCAACTGTAAATGATAATTGCACATCATTGATAGCGGCTTTTACACAATTTGTACTGCCAATTTGACTTGATTCAGAATCGTATGAAGAATTAAACCCGAGACCAGTGAAGCGATATTAGCACACTGAAGGTGTAAGGTTAAGCGCCCACTGAGGTGGAGTTGCGATGGCATGGCAACAAGCATGCTGAATATAAACATATGTCACTAGATGAAACTGCACATATCGAGGTGATGTGCGCTGTTTCATTTAGTTATATATGTTTATATTTAGCGTGTTGCCACGCCATCGCCACTCCACCTCAGTGGGCGCTTGGACTAATGTTTCGGCCAACTGAGCTGCACCAGCTAACCAAATAATATATAGTACATATATTTTTTTCAAAGGGTGGTTTTCACAATTTCTCTTAAAATACGTGACTGAAGAGCTTTTTGTTGTAAGTAGGCTACTTATTACAGTATAGGTGTGTAGCATATTTTTCCAACTATTTTGTTTTTACTATAGTGATTTATGTGTGGAGTAACATATATTTCTGCTGTTACCATAGTTATTTTAAATGCTTTAGATATCACGTTATTTCTACAATAAAACAATTTTTTACGTTTAAATATAGGTACTGTATATTCTTTCCTGTTCCCACAATCCTTTTTCGGGCTATCTGCGGTGCCTTGCCACCCGATTCCCCGAATCGGAGCTCCACTATTTTTTTTTTTGTCAAATATTATAATGTTGGCTCATCATTTCTAATAATTTAGCTTAGAATTTGATGAATAACTATAGCACACATACCTCATCAGCTATGAGGAATGAATCTTCTTCACTGAGAACTTCATGTATTGCCATAGCCATTTCATTGACCTGAAAAATTACATTCTATTATAAATAAGAGAAAATAAAGAAACATTATGACAGAATAAATGAATTTGATTTCAATATGATTGCATTTACCAGTAGCCTATCTAATGTTCTTCCTATATTTAACTCTTCCAAGGAATTAAAAAAAAACAGCTTCAAAAATGTTTGAGATTCTCCCAAAATTACGCCAGAAATCGGCGTTTTGCAGTTTTTGCAGATTTTTCAACAACGACCTTATACACAGGTTCAGCTAAGGTATAAGAAGAATTGAATTAAAGTATTTGTTGTTGGATGATTCTGCCCAGGAGTCCAGGGGGCGGAGCCTCCTGTCTAGCCTGTCTGGCTAGTACGGTAGCCTTAATTATAATTGGACGGTCTCCGTGTAAAAGGGAATAAGTCAAAAATATACTCATTACCTTTTACCCACACAAAGTTATCTACTAAATACTTATTACAATATTCACATGGGTAATTACAGCTGTTATAGTAGAGTATGGACTTATTGCCTTTTACCCAAAGATAAAGCTGTCAAAGTAGTTGATTTTCAATAATAAAAAATTGACTTATTCCCTTTTACCCGGAGACCGTCCAATTTTACCCTCGATTAGAGGGTCAAATTAAAAATCTCATCAGAAAATTGAATAAATAATAATTTTATTTCCATCTTTTAATTAGTTTTTAATTAAATGAATACTTTCACAAATAGTATGATTTACACTGACTTTAAAAACAACTTGAATTGAGGCATATCAATATATAGTGACGATCGTTTCATCTTGATGTTGGTCATCTTCAGAATCACATGTCAGATTCACGATGTAAGTCAAGCTGTTTTCTACTTGAAATTTTTTTAAGTCAGGATATTTCATCAGTAGAAAAAAATGGATATACTGTACAACACAATAGTTTTATACTGTACACAATAATATAATACGTCATTATTGTTAGTAATCATATAAGTTAACTTCAAATTTATAGATCAATTGGTGATATATAGAAGCTATATTGATGGATTAAGATTAAATAATTATTAAGATATAGAATTAAAATCTATTAAGGTTTGATCATTCAAAATACATTTTCTTTCGGAGGATACGAAAAGCCGTCGGTCCCGACTGCCTCAAAACCCTTTACAATGAATTGTTTTCAAGAAACGCAAGAGTTGTCTGAACTGAATAACATTACATTGATGAAACAGAACCTTGCAATACTTCAGGTATAAAGTTATAATATGAAAAGTGGAATAAATATAACTTTCATACTTGAAAAAAGTTAAGACTTACCACTTCCGCACTATGGCTGATGGAGAAAATCATAAAAGCATTTGTGGCAAATATAAAAACCGACCAATATAGACTCTGAACAAAAATCAGCCACTGAAATTCCTCATTTTTGAATAAATAATTAATTATCAGCACAAAATTTGTATACAAGAAACCTGTTAAACCTATAATACTGGACAATATTTGCGACAGTGTAACAAGACCAGAATCGGACAGATTATTTTCCACCAGATACACAAAAACGTCATAGATATAAATTATGATTTTCACACGTTCTTTAACTGTGAAGAAAATTGTTTCTCCCTCACTTGTAGTTGTCTGTTTACGAGTATTTATCTCCCTTATCTCACGATTAAGAGCTGAGAACAATTTGGCGTTGAAATTGTAACTAAGAATTTGTTGAAATTGACAGAATCTGTTGAAAAGTATTGTATAAACCCCCATAAGCCATGAAATAACTGATAGGTCGACATTGTTCCAATAGATACATATGAAAAAGTCGGCTACTAATATTGAAAGATACAAAGTTGCTACAATAATTAAAAGCATGTTATGATGTTCAGTTGTGTTAGCATCGATGAGTATTTGGTATTTTTTCATCAGTTGTGTACATTTGAAGAACATTCGGAATCTGGAAACTAGTCTTTTGAAAGCTCTTATGAAGTAGGCAAACGACAGTAACGATGTTAGTCCTTCCATTATTTTGTAATAATAGTACATTGTTTCGAGCGCATTCAAAGTTCCTTCGCCGGATTTTACAATGAACAGCCAAACTGAAAGATAGGCAAAGTTGAAAATGAATAAGCATATCATGAAAGCCGAGTATAATGATGGCAACAATTGCAACTTCATTTCGTAGGTTTCGGAAACACTCCACGGGTTGTTGCCAAAAATTCGGCTGTATTTCACCAGTTTGTTAATAGCGACATAGATGTCGTCATCCGCCATTTTATAATAATTTGTAGCTTTCGATGAGAGAATTCGAGATGCTTTCAAATTCGATTACGATTTTCAGGTCAGTATCAGAAAACTAAATTGAAGAAATTATTGGATCCGCCCTTTTCGAAGAAATATTTCTAGTTTATTTCCATGAAATCGAATGAATGTTTTATGTGAGTATACAAGAAGAATTGAAACCTTTTTCAACAGCAAAATGTTTTAGTTAAAATCAGCAGAGTTGTTCGAAAATAAGTTGGAATATAATAGACCTTAGTTAATATTTTACATCAATAACAGGTGAAACTACCACCAAATTAAAGTGGAAAAATGACACTGAATCATTGGATGAACGAAGTCTACTCAAGTAATATAATATACTACAAAAGCAGTGAAAGCTGTCAGATACTCGATGAAAATCAATTATATCACACCAGAAGTTTGACTCTCAGTAAGGTACTGAGGCTATCAGGTATTTCCAATGTCAACACTGGTGAATGTCATTAAATTTTCAAGAGCCATCACTTGAATGCAAATAATACGTTTTTCATCAAGAGAAGTAGAAAACTGTAATCTAGACATGTTTTTTAAATTATTGATAGGAAGATTCTAGGTATTTTTCTATGTTTTTTTTACTGAGAATGAATAGTATCTATTATTTTTAAAATTAATTATCTACGAGGTAGGCTTACGTTAGCCAACAGGTATTATACCCGATAACTAATATCTAAGTTCCCAATATAAAGTATTTGACAATATTATTGAGCACTGAAATTATTTGGAGTATACGATGTGTTAATGTAATGCTCCATCCCCGGATTCAATTAAAAATTTTTGTAACTAAAAAAGAGTTAATTCTAAACAATAGAAATGAGGTTATGAAAAACATCACCAACAATATTATGAGAACACTATTTAATTTATTCAGTCTATCAATTGATTACAAGTAGAAAAATAATCATCTAGAATAAATTTACACTATCTAGTACAACTGTTTTACACCAGAGAAAGATCATTAAGTTCACTAGAAGTGATGGTAGTTAAACATTAAAATGTAATTTATAACTTTCAAGATTTTACATTATGGTCATTAATAGCAATGGGATAAGAGTGTCAGGCTAATAGATAAGGCCTGGAAATGAGATTTAGGAATAATAAAAAATGGAATCTTTAAAAAGCAGAAACTAAAAATTACTTAGAAAAATAATATGGTGAATAGGAAAACCATAATACTCGTTTTCACCTAGAAAATAAACATAAAATACATCAACGAAAAAATCGAACTATCAAGAGAAATTGTAATTTTGAGAAATCATAATAAAAAGATATGCAATGAAGACTGACTGAATTTTAGACTGATCTTTGTGCATTGACCGTTATATAGTAAGTAGTGTTTTACATTATATTGAGATAATTTATTAAATTTATCAACAGTTTCGCTTAGGTTGTAAATCAGGTAACAACAAATGAAACGGAGGAACCAAATTTATACCTAAATATCCTAAGACTTCTAAAAGACCCCGTAACAGTTTAGTAGATCGCTTCAATATACACTAATGCGCATTCATTGCATTCAAATTGACTAAATTCAACATTAGAATTTAAAACCAGTCAAATTCAATCAATTTTTCTATATTTTATGTACTAAATTAGTTTTTATTGAACGTTAAAGTAGCTTAATTATTTTGAACAGAGATTTTACTCAGATTTGAATACACAATTCTTTGATATGTTACTTGATCGGATAATGAGCTATGTTAGAGAACTACTTCTTGATGAACGATGTAAAACATTCCAAAAGAGTGAACAAGCATTCAAGAGTTTTATAACAAATTATTCTTCATTTTACTCCTTTGAAGGACAAAAACTGTATGCTTTCTAATATAATAGATGTCAAATGTCAAATTACGGGAAAAATGTGAACATACTCAAGAAACCAGTCAAAAAAATATGGATTTATTTATGATACGGAGCTCAAAGTACAAAACTTGAAATATAATGTAGTACTAGACTTGAAAATAATTACATCAAGCTGGGAAGAAAATTATTGTAGGTGATTTTTCATCCACATTATGTTGACTCTTTCAACAATAAATTATTATCAAACGATATTCTTTGTGATAGGATATAGATTACTACACTTGGATACCTCTACAAGTATAATAGAAAATTAACGTAAAAAATAAGTAAACTATAACCTCTCTATAAATCCCAATAAATAACAAAACTTGCAAAAATTATATTACAAAAAACAAGCCTTTGCTGACAGTATAAATGAGTTAATTGTAATTTGGTAACCTGAAAAGAATTGCACACTTTTATAAGAAGTAATTTGAAATTAGAAGAAAAGTATTTATTATATTATGTCAAAATACGAGAAGTGAGAGTCCTGATTATCTACAGAAAATGAATTGGAGGGAAGTCCTAATTAGAATCTTGAATGGCAGAATAGTAATTGATAATTTAATAACATGCTGTGTAGAAAATCGTAGCAGTGGAATGTACATATATTTAATAAATAGCAGCTCCAAAAAACTCAAGGTTCAGCACAGATTAAACGATAGAAGGATCGCTTTTAAAGAAAGATTAGCTTAAACCCCAAAGATGAAAATAATAAAATTACAATCAATTATCAGAATCTATAGGAAATTAGCCAATCTATATAAAAAAAAAATGGAGAAACACAGCTTTATTGAAGAAATTATTAAAGAATAATTGCTTTCAATATTATTCCTATGAAAAATAATAGGATATGTTCATCAACTCAATCAATAAATAATTGAACTGAAAAATTTATGAATATTACATAATAATAGCAATGGAAAAATATTACATCACTTGAAAAAGGGAACAAAAATTTAATTTAGATGGACACTTGAAAATATTAGTCTTTAAGCAAACTTATTTCTCAAATTTTGTTGATTTCAGAGGGCTTTGATCAACATACGAGTATTGCAGGGTATTGAATTGTTATAGCAACATCACTGCAACTGAAATGAAAAATGAATATTATTACTGATATGAAAAAGGAATAGATACGGGGTTTTAAGATGAACCAACAAAAAGCTTCAAATACTTTTGAGTTTTTCAGGATGAATTCAACCAAAGATTTATAATATTTACTATAACAAAAAATCAATAAAAAAAATACTTATTGAAAAGATTGAGAGTATGTAAATGTATCAGTTAAAATTTGATGGAGATGGAGTAGAGTGCTACTACTTGCATGTAAGAATAAAGAAAAATATTCTATTTTAATGCACTATATTTTGTAGAATATGATGATAGTGAGTATTGATAATAACTGAATAACTATTTTGAAATATAGCTATTTCAGTTTTATTAGAAAATTATTTCTATAATATTACGTATTACTTGAAATTTGAAAATAATAGGGGAGTAATAGATACGATGAGATTGCAATTAGAAGAGAAGGAATACCAAAAAGCATCACTATCCAAAGTCAGAAAGAGAAAATAGAAGGAAGAACGATTTTTGGCAGAGTTGAATTGGCTAAATCCAAAACAGAAAATCTGAACAGATTTGTATCACAATCTTCTACTTATTTTGAAGCTATCATCACTTGGACACTAGTACTAACGTTTATTTGGCATGTATTATTGAAGTGAATCTAGTAATACAAAGACTGGATATGAAACTTGATTAAAGAAGAAGCTACAAGAAAATTTTAAATGGAGGAGTTATATGACTAGAGAGGCATATTACTTCAATCTGATTCCATGATAGTTGAACATAAAATTAGAAACAGATTGAATTTATTACTTGGATCTGTCATGGAATGAAGCTATAAGCTGCTCTGAAACAGCACAATAAATCTAATTTGAAACTTGATTCAAGTTAATCCAACAAGGTAAAGCAAGAATAATTTCCAACTGAATTATAGTTGAAGCGATACAAGGATTAGCATTGATTAAGTAAATACCATAAATTGATCAAACGAATCAATTATCAGATGTAACAATTAACAAACGTAACAATTTAAATTCAGAACTTATTCAAGTTGATCGAATCAATTCAAATGGTAACTTGAAGACTATAAATTCATGGTTCTTAAAACACAAAACAAATTACAGTCTTAATTCTAAAATATAAGGGAAAAACAAAAAATAACTTGCCAAAAACTTCAAATTTCCAGAAAACTCCATCACATATTTTCAGCAGCCGAGTCTCCGCCAGCCATAAAGTCAGTGGGGTCCTGTTCAATTACAGCATCGGCGTCCAATATTTGTACTGCATCTTCCGCAGCCAGCAAATCCAGCGCATTGTCGATTTCCATTTGCAACAGGACATCTTCAGCCATTTCTCGAATTAACCTGTTCAAAACGATTTCGACAAGTGATAAAGGCACGAGGGCGTTCAGATCGTTCACCACTTCGATGTCCAATTCTTCAAAGTGTTGAAGATCACTAGTGTTGTTTCTTGCAGGCATCGTAGAACTACTAGTTGACGGTAGATCGATTGGTGACCACAGACATTGTTCAGGATGAAAATTGGAAGATCCTGGATTACTGGAGTTGATTGTAGCCGAGGAAGTAGTTGAGGGAGGATCAAGTTGTGGTCGCAGATTTTGTTCCGAATGAGAACTCGAATATCCTTGATCAGCACTGTTGTTCACCGTAGAGGAACTATTCGACTGCAGATCGTGTTGTGATCGCAGATTTTGTTCTAGATGAGAACTCGAATAGCCTTGATCAGCACTGTTGTTTGTAGCTGAGGAACTTGTGCTTGACGGTAGATCAAGTTGTGAATGTGGGTTGTGTTCTGTATGAATACTGCAAGATCCTTGATCAGTGGTGTTAACGAAGGAAGAACTAGTTGTAGCAAAATCAAGTTGTGACTTTTTACTTTGATCTGGGTTAGAATTAGGAGATTCTTGAACTCTACCGTTGTTTCCCGACATAAAATCATGCTGTGACCGTCCATCGGAACTAGACAATTTTTCACCACTATTGTTGTTTGTTTCCGGGATCGCAGGAGAAGAACTGCTATCACAGGTCCTTTCAACAACAGATTCCACTTCATTCACTTTTGTGGTTTTTGATTCATCGACATTTTTACTTTCCTCTTCAACATTGCATGCCGCTCCCATTAACTGTAGATTTCCTTCGTTCTCCTCGATTAGTGCATGGAACTCTAACACATCCCCTACCACTCCAGGTCCCACCATATTATTCCCCTCGCCATCCCTATTATTATTGGCAACATCCCCGTTTTCAACATTCTCCCCCACGGGGATTACAGGGGCATGAGCGACTGCATTATTTTCGAATGGAAGCTCCTCGACATCTGGCGACTCTAGCGGCGATTCGTCGAAGCTTGACTCACTTTCTGTTATAATTTCTTTCACCTGTTCCGGTGTATCCATTTCCATGTCTAATCCGGAACTGGAATTCGGATAACCGCTATCTGGACCGAATTTATCGGGACTACAGCTATTTTGTAATTCCCTCTCTTCCACACAGCTATTCTCATCGTAATCAACATTGATATTACCAATACAACTAACCGACATACACCGTCTCTCCCTAGCCAAATCGTTATTTTTATCGAAGAACTCCAATTCACTTGACAAAGAAGACGGAAACTTATCTACACAAGAGTTCGAAATGACTCCTTCATTGTAGGCACTAAAATCTTTACTAATTTTCCCAGTAGAATAACATTTGTGCAGTGGACTACTCTCACAATCCTTTCCTTCAGAAACACCCATTTTCGACTTTTTTGCTTCACTTTCAAATTTAACCGATCCTATTGATCTGAAACTGAATATCTCTTTAATTTTCTCCTGGCTTTGACTTTTGTAAATGAAAGAGGTCGAACTAAACCTGCGTGATTCGTCCATACTATCACTTGATTGTTTATTTGATAAATTTAGACCTTCTAAATCAGGTAAACACGCATTTCCAGCACAATTACCTCTCAAAACGTCCTCTTCTCTAATACTTGTATCACAACTCTTATACGATAAATCAGAATCTTTGGATTTCGATGGCCTTGCTGATTCATCCTCAAATTCAATTTGACTAATATTTTCTATCAATTTACAACTTGAAGAGTCTTGAACACTTTTTGGTAACTTTGAGTTATTTCCTGAGATATCTTCTTCTGTGACTAGTTCACTATCTTGCAGTATCACAGTTTCATTACTCAACCGTGGATTTATACTACTAGTAGAATCGAAATCGCTCAATTGTTGTTCACCAAGATGATCACTAGAGAGTTTCTCTTCCCGAAAGCAGAATTCTTGTGAGTCTAAATTCTCAGAAATAGGACCAGGGTGTTTGGTTTCATCCTGAAATTTTCCTGTGGGCTGCGTAATAGATTGTGTATTGTCTGCATTTTTCAGCTGCTCTTCAAAATAAATTTCACTATTCTGAAATTTTTCAGAAATATTTGGAAGATCAAAGCTATTTTTTCCTAAATCAACATTTTCACATCCATCAGAGACATCTGCGTGCTCAGAACTATATTCACCTGAAAGTTTAGATTCATCTAACTTCGTACCGCCTTCTCCATATCTCTCACCAAAATCCTTGTGTTCTTCCAAGGTGTTGGGAATATTTTTCGAAGTTTTCAACTCATTTTCAATACAGTCCAAAGTCCTACTCTCTTCAAAATGGCACTTTCCAGTAACATTCTTTTGTTTTTCACTCAAACAATTTGGACTTTTCCAAATTTTCAAATCGTCACCACAGTTTTCAAATAGATTTTCATGTTTTTTCGTTATAGATTCTAGACTTTTTGTGCCCTTTACATCGTGACAACTTTTTCCAAAAACATACTTTTCACCAACACTTTGTAAACTTTTACTCTTCGTCAAATCAATCCCACAATCAGGTCCTTCAGTCAAATAAGCTGGTCCATTGAACGATTGATTGTCATCCATTACAAAACTACTATCCGAAGTACGAATTTGACTATAGGAATCAACATTACTAGACTCGTAATTCTCGTCGGAAACACTGACTATAGTTTCTAGACCGACACTACGAGCGTCTTCCAGAATCAAACTGATATCCGACTGTTGGCTGGGGTCAAAGATGAAGTCCGATTCACAGTGGGGAAGCAGTGAGGGAAGATTTGTGAGGATTTCTTTCAAATTGTCAAAATTATCACAAGACACATCACTGGAACTATTCACTCGAGATATTTCTTTTTGTTCAATTTCCACACAATTCGAACTTTCTTCTTCCCATTGATGATTATCAAGATTGTCTTTAGTGGCAGTTTCCGATACTTTAGACTGATCAATTTCTTCACAATTCCATGTTAAATCACAATTTTCATCTCCCCAAGGATTTTCGTCAATATTATTGTCTTTGGAGTCCTTCACAGAGCCCCATGACGATTCAGACTTCTGCTCCCATTGGTTGTTGCATTTGGTGACATCACTATTATCTTGCACGCCATTGGTCAAATAGTTTTCGTCGAGTCCCGAATCGCTCTCGGGCTCACTTTCGCCAGAATAGACGAGAACCTCTTCACCATCAGAGTTCTCTTCGATTTTATACTTTTCTTCGAGAATTTGCCTGAAAATAAAAACTTCAAGTTTTAATCTTGAATTTTTAGCCTAACAGAAAATGAACCTCAAAAACGATTTTAAAAAAATATATAAGGTGAGTAAGAGTAAGGTGAGTAAAACTGAGTAAGTTTTGATAAAATATTTGAAATACGAAAGAATTTGCCAGTAAAACCATCATGAGAATATGAACTACATTTATAAACACTAATTTTGGTTGTTACACCATTTCTTTAACCAAGAATTTCTGTGAAGGAATAGATCTCTTATGATAATCCAACCACAGAAATGATATATTGTCCCGTAACTAATATGTCTAACATGTCCTAGTCTGATATCGGTTGTTTGTGATTCAACTGAAATACGAATAAATAATTATCTGTCATTTACTAGAGAGAAGGGAATTTTTAGAGAAAAATCAAGTCATTTGATGAGAGGAAAAAAGAATGAAAACAAACTATGTAGTTTGAAACCACAATCGAAATTAATCGTATTAAACCGTAATTTGACGTAATAAACATATTTTGAATAAGAATAAAACCAGTGTTCAACTTGAGTAATCAAACTAAGCAACAAAACAATAAGCCTACACTGATATCAAACTACTCAGTACTATTATCAGATAAATCAATTATTATAAATTCAATTCAAATTCTTTATTTACACATTTTTGTAAAGTAGCCTAATGAAAATGTAACAATATGTATCGTCATGATTATATTCAAATAAAAGCAATATTAGTTTATATATAAAACTTTGATTTTACGAATAATATTCCAAGATTAGGTTGTAATACTTGTCCAGCCGAGATAGAAGAAAAGAGCACAGCTCTTGTGATATCACTCAAAATTTGTGAGTTCACTCTCAAGTAGTTCCATTCATTATGGGTGAAAATAATGTACCTAATTACATATACAGGTAGACAAAACTATTTTTTTAAATTAGATTAAAAAAATATATATAATTTTTAAATATTTGAAAAAACAACAAGAGATGCTCACCTCAATTTCTCAATGCTTTTACAATTTTTATAAACCCTGATAAGTATCGACGAGAGAGGAATGACTGTTTTGTAATCTTTCTGGAATTCTCCCAAGCGTTCGCAAACACGAATATAATGGCCTGCGTCAATTACTGTTTTTATTTCAGGCGCCAATTCTTCCACAGCTGGGTATTCGGCTGTTTCAATCAGTTCGTAAGACTGCAAACCGAATAAATACAAACAATTAATACCTGAGTTAAATGCATACAATAATATACAATGATGGCGAATTAAAAAGATAAGAAGATGAAGATGAAGAAGAAGAAGAAGAAGAAGAAGAAGAAGAAGAAGAAGAAGAAGAAGAAGAAGAAGAAGAAGAAGAAGAAGAAGAAGAAGAAGAAGAAGAAGAAGAAGAAGAAGAAGAAGAAGAAGAAGAAGAAGAAGAAGAAGAAGAAGAAGAATGCTCGATTCAGACTTCGAGCGGGGACGTGCCGCACACTTGAAAGGGCTACTCAACACAAATAGTCCAATTCACACCAACGCAGCCGCATTGGTGTGAATTGGACTATTCGTTTGTATAGAATAGACAAACATAAGTTCCAAGTCCATGCCACGTCCCCGCCCTGCTCTGTGTGAATCCGGCCTTGGGAATTTATGAGTCAAAAAGATTGATTCGCTTTACAGTGACGGTCGATGCTAAACAAGCGAAATGAAAATGACATTCGAATTTGAATTATGAGTAATGTGTCACAATGTTCAGTGTGAACTGGAAGAAACACTATCCATCTAGTAGCCTACAAGTAATCATCACCTTATGATTGTAGTCCTTTTCCTCTTAGTCCTTTCTATCCTTTCCCTTCCTTAGTATTCTCTATCCTCCTAGTCCTTTCCCAACATAGAAATAACACAAAATCTCTACTTTAAGCAACTCAGAAAAGTTTGAATTCTTACATCTGTGTTCAGTTCTTCACAATCGGTTTGATTATCTGCATCGTTCTGCACTCGCATAAACACGGCACCCTGTGTACAATAGCCCAGGTCTTCTTTACCGATTGGAGGAGGCCCAATCCCTATGAAGTGCACTTCGTACTCAGGGTATTGCACACAAATGTTGTTCGCCCTGCAATCAAAAGGTTACCATTTAAAATAGTAATATGAGCAAATGAATCAACTCATCTCATAGGTAGGCTATGTTTTTAAACATTAACTAACGGTTGACAGATAAATTTATCATACAATGATTTACATATCTCCAATAATTAAGTGAATGCATTTATTAAGAAATGAATAATTTGTATTTTCTGGTACAATCTGTGAATGGTTTTTACTTGTTTTCAATTATGATTAGTTTAGGGTTGAGTTTAAGGTTGACTAATATAGAAAGGACTTTCTAGTCCTAACTCCGCCTAATAAAGAAAATTTTCAATTCCATTTTTCATTTACTCCTAGGCGTTTGTAAACAATCAAATTTTTCATCAAATAGAACACGATAAAAAACCTTGAGTTGAACAGCTGACTTGAAAAGGACCTAAACAGAAAACATGCATTGTTATAACGCAATAATTCATATTAATGGTGAGGGAAATGAGCTGCAATCACATAATGGATTCACGCGTCATCTAAGATAAATAATAAAAGTAAAAACGTATCCTAATTTTGGGCTCACTACATCATCAAATAGAACTAATGCCATGAGCAGAATTTCATTCAACAAAATTTTCAAAATTATATCTGAGCTAGTTATTATTCAATCTTCTTTCAATTTTATGAAATTACAACATGATAATGATTGTTATGAATACTTTGAATCTTGTTTGAAAGCGTAGCTCATCAACATTTAATTTGATGAATCTACATTTCTACAATCAATTGTTGATGAGACATTAATTATTGATTTTTATATTTTTGAAATAGATACAGATGATGATGATACAGTAGAAAATTTTCAAAGTGAACTTACCAAGACTCAAACTCTTTCCTGGTCCACTCGAACTTATGATCGTGATGTCGAAAACCGGAGAAATTTATGAAAAGAACATTGAATTCGCTGTTTGGAGTAGTGAAAATTGCCACACGAGGTTTTATGTAGCCGAAAATATTTTGAGGAAGCTGAGACAGTTCATCTTCGTACATGTGTTCGATACTGAAACAGAAACAGAAATCGAGATAAGATTCACAGAAATTAATTCGACGAGTCTTGGAAGAGTTGTATACAGAGTGTGCCGGGTCTCTCTGAGAATTATTTTAGGTGTTATTGTATCCATTATCGAAACCCTTAGGTAAACAAGTCCCTACAAACGTTCCTTGATTGCTTTGTAACCGAAATAAAAATGTCGAAAGATTGCAGATTTTTTAGATTTTCAAGCACAAAAAATAATATACAAATGAACGATTGCCAAAACCAGACATTTAATTTGTGAGATATGATATCACTAAATCGTGATATCATAAAAGATGATATCAAAGAAGTTGGAAGTTGGACCATTGAAAAGAATAACAATTATATGAGAAAAATGTAGCCTATGAGGAAACAGAATGAGTGCAAACTATAAGAATGATGAGGTTGTCTCGTTGTCTGCGTTATTGATTAGTTATTTTCACTCTTAATTTATTCTTGACTCTGCATGTTCAATACTACTATCTGGAACTACACTACCTACTGCAGAAGTTGAACTTGGGGAGAAACGTCATCATTTTATTGATTGCAATATTTTTCCAACTTTCCAAGACAAAAAATACTAAGTTCTAAAACCTACTACTTATCCTATCTGGATACACAAAAGGCCAAAGGCGATTCTAATTACTAGTGTTATTTCACAGATTGCATAGTGGTGAAAATATCAAAATTTATAATGATGAGGGAGTAACTAGACCATGCACACACAAATAATAAAGAGAATGTGAGAAATAAATGAGAAATTGAAATAGATAAAATTAATGAAATAATAAATTGAACTGGTGAAAATAATTCATCTGGCACGGATTTTTTTAAAATGAAGATTATTAAATAATGAGTAATTAATAATTAAATGAAGATTATTATCATTTATTATTATTTTTTAAAGATTATTCAGCGAGTCGGCGTAGCCTAGTGAGTGGCGCAACTTCAGTCAGCTATGGCTATCCTATCACAGGTTCGATTCCCATTCCGGATGGCATTATTCATATAATCTATCAATCATTTCATATTGTTCAAAATAATCTGAAGTACGGCATACCTACCTCATATTATGTTAAAAGTCTAATTGTTCCAACTTAAAAACAGCTTTCTACTGCACTTATAATCGCAGTGTTTCTTATGAAGTGAAGGCCTTTCACTCGACTGCGTATAAGAAAAAATTGAAGAAAACAACAATATAATTGAAACTTTTTCAATACGGTTACCTATATTCGTATTGTAGTATTCGTATATATAGTATTCGCGATCGTTTTGAATGTGAAATAGAATAAAATTCATAATATTTCATTCATTTGTTATAACGTTCTCCCAACAAATTACTCACAGTTCAATAGCAATAACCGCATCGACTCCTTTGCAATGGCGGTCCGGATGAGAGACGCTACCCTTCAATACATTGACTGTGAGAGGCACCTTGCGCTGAAAGTTGTACGACTCGCAAAACCAGGGCTGAATACGGTACACGTTGTCTCTTAACAAATTACCGTCGATATCAACCAAATTGATCTCAGTTATGCCCTGAATTAGTTTCAGATAATTGAGTAGCGCTAATTCGGCGCAGCCAAACTCTACAACCTATACGAAGAGACAAACAAAAACCAAAAGAGAAGTCAAACAAAAGTAGGTTAACAAAAAAAGAATACGATAAGTGAAAATGTATAAATGATACTTGATAGAATAGAAGGCGGAAAGAGGAGCATCAAGAGAATAAAAATTAAATACTTGCGGAGATGAGAACAGAATAGTAAAAAACACAGAAAACAAAAGACAAGCAAAATGAAAGTAAAAATATAGAGACTTCACCTAAGATTCACAAGAATAAAATAGGAATTAACAATTTTAGAAATCATTTAGTCATATGGACCGAAATAAAACAAACAGAAATCAACTAAATATAAAAATCGGTGGCAACCAATGAATAAAAACGGATTTCTATTGTTACAGCATTACCACCTTTAAAAAAAATGGAGAATAACTTAGAATGTACCAGGGACCTGACATCTGAGGGACTGGAAGTAAGAGAAATAAGGGGTGTAGGATGACTTTAGTTTCCGGACGGACTTTATGTATTTGAAAACATCGTAAATTGATAATAATTACAACTGATTCTGATTGAATAGCGGATGGTTCAAAAGCTTGATTCACGCATAACGATATTAGATCAATGATATTGAAGAATAATCCGAAAGTTTGATACACGCGTAACGATATTAGAAGTTGACCATTATTAGTGAATTAGTGAATAACCATTCTAACCTGTAGTAGAGAATCACACCTACTTCTACTCAAACCAACCTAAAAACAAAGAATCTAACAAAAATTTTATATTTTGCCGTAAATATCAACCATATTCTCTCAACAGTTTTAATTTATACCGCAAAAGATACCATAAACTTTTTAAAGTCTTTATGAAAATGAAACTTAACCTAAAAGCTCTGAATTCAAATACAGCGCCAAAACTCCGTCCGGAAACTAGAGACTCAGCCGGAAACTAGAGACTCAGCCTACACCCCTTTTTAACATGGGGAAGATACAATATTTCCACTCCGTCTATGACAGCCCCCTGGAATGTACCATGCAGGCTACACAAGGTTACTAAAAACATTCCCTTTGTCCTGCAAAGGGGCGAAATGACAAGAGGTGGTGATGATCATTGTGTGACGTTGCTCAGTACATTAGTTGACTAGTACAGTACATTTACTTCAGAAATGTTTTTAAGAAATACATAAAATAACTTACGAGTGTGGGGATCTAGCTTGTTCACACTAAACAAATATTTGCTAATGCCAAACTGTAGCAGTAAAATTTAATCCTTCCTTACCTCTCTAAAGTCAAATAATTATAGTCTATTTAATAGGCCTATCTTACTAGAACTAGGCTATTGCGTTATTTTTTGCGTCATTTCAAGAGAAATCGCTTTTCAATCCAGAGTTGGAGTATTTGTACCGGGGCTTAAGCGTTCAGGAATGAAAAATTTTCCAATATAATTATACGAAATAAAAGTACCGCAACTTATAGTTTCAAATACAAAAAGGATGATTGTGCAGCTGATAGTTACCTTTCTTATTTTTTCTCCCCATTTCGGATTACTTATGATATGCTGTACGGTCAAATATCTTTGCTGGAATACAGGTGGTTTGAAACGAATATTGTCTTCGGCATAATAAGCAGGTTCAAAATTGATTTTGAAGTCTGAACTTCTGAAAAAATCTCCTTCATCAGTGGTCCATTTTAGGTTATGTTCATGGGCATTATTACTGATTCCCAAGCTTTCAAGGTTCAGGCGCCTGTTTTCATATTTTTCAAATGCCTCTGTTTTACTATTAGTTTCAAATAATACTTTTAAATCTTGAGAAACTTGCCTATGGACGTAGGTCTCCCATAAGTATTTGGTAAAACTGAAAATAAAATGGAAGAAAACAATCATTGTTCATTGCCTGATGCATTGAGAATTACCAACAATTTCGTCCACAAGAATTTCGCAGAGAAGTATCGTACATTGTGTGTGAATTTTATAGTTGAAATAAACACTGTGGAAACCGAATCAACACCAAATAAAAAATATTCACGTTTTCTGATTTGATTTTGATTGAAATTGAAGCAATCGAAAAAATTCTAACACAACTGCTTACTAGATTACCGGCTTCTTTCTTCTTATGGCTTTCGTCAATGCTGAGCATTTTGTTCAAACAAAAAAAAAGAAATGAAAAATACAACTTATTGATATGATAAGAATTAATCCAAAACCTGATCTAAGTATCTCCAAATACTTACAATCAAAGTTGTTTATTAGATTTCGATCTGGAAGACGGAAGAATCAACTAAATTTTTGGTCGATGTTGTTTGTGAACCTGGATTATTACACCGGGAATTTTGAACTACAATATTGCAATCTACAGAGACTGTCTCTGTGAACTCCAATCAATTCTCATTTTTTATAAATTGAAGTGGATTGAAAATAAAGCTTACATAAGATTATGACTAACTTGTACTTGAAAAATGATGAACATTTGTGATAGTCGGGGAAGCGATAATCAATGATAAATCTTGACCGATAACTAATGATAAATCTAATCTCCAAATCTAATTTGAATCCATAAGTTATCTGAAAAAAGTACCATTATAAAAATTAAACAGGGGTGATTGACAAGTTGTGATTTTCAAGAAAGTTACCGTGAGGCAGCTAAAAAAATTGATAGCCTATCAGTAACTTTTTTTACTGATGACAATGTAAAATTTGGAGACTCAATATAGCAATAGGCCTATGTACTGTCGTACCGAGGGGAATATTGAATAGCAGGAGAATATTTGGAATGGTTGAATATTGACATATTTGTTGTTTGATAAAAATAATTATGTAGCTTAATGGAACTAAAAATAAAATATCCATTTATTCCCAATCTGACTCAACTGAATATCTGATAAGAAAACCATTAATCATACAAGGTGGATTAAAGTTAAATAACAAACTGCATCAAATAAAGCTACATCTACAATATATTTTGCTGTAACTTACAGATTTTCTATACGGTATGGTATTCATACACATGTTCGCACTTGAAATCTTCATGGTCTAAAAATTGTTGTAGCCTATAGCATAAATTCAAGGGCTCCCTTCATCAGTATCGTATTGAACTGGATTATGCGATAGTGGATGGTACATGGTAAAAAATATACCTACTATAATACCCTACTGTGTACAATTAAAAATATCAAAATTCAAGACGAACGATAAAGAAAGTTCAAATCAATCTTAAATAATGAGATTAGGAACTCATTAACGAATCAAACTACCATACCTATACCATTTTCATTTTTTCTAAATACAAATACAGTATAGGTAGTAATCATACTTATTTAAATCGTTATGTTTGGTGAGTCTATACCGCAGATGAATTTGAATCTGAATTCATCACAATATACATTTTACATTCACAAACATGTACATACGATGCATATTTGACGCAAGTCCAGAAACATTTGCTCACACAATTTGTGTAGGCTACTGTAAGCCTCGTCGTCGCGTCTATACTGGAACCGTTTTTGTCCTAAGACGTCCGATCTTCATTGAATCAAACGCCCTACATTGAATCAAATTGCCGAAAAATTCAGTTTCAAAATCAATCAATCAACATTGCATTAGCCATCGAGATCGAATCAAACTCGGGCGCTATCGAGATCGTGCGTATCGTGTGTATTAACACACTTCGCACGTTAAATTTGAGTGAAATACGGATTGTTATCAATCAAATTGTGGATCCTGAATAGCTCCACAAGTTCAATTGGAAATATTTTCTAGTGAAGAAATTCTGTATTGGTTTTTTTTTGGAAAAGTATGCAATTTTGAGACACAGAAATCAAAGTTTTTTCTTCATAATTCCTTCAGTAACTCCTGAACTTCAAGAAATACGCGTTTTAGTGTAATTGAACTTAAAGAACTTCCTGAACTTCAAGAAATAGGCGTTAGTGAAATTGAAAAGACATAAATTTTATTATTAGACAAAATTGAATTTACCAGATGACGGGAGAAAGTTTAATCTGTTATCGCTATTGGGTGCTGAAATAAATAAGATGCAATAAACCCTAGCAAGTTTGATACTTTTTTGAAGAGGAGCTTTCTATCATAGACATTACCCAATACCCATGCAATAATAATATAGGTTACTCAATATATTTTTTTCTGTGTAATGCACAAAAAAATGTTGGTCGTGTATAGTGAAACTCATCACTTC
The DNA here is from genome assembly GCA_017141395.1 of Laodelphax striatellus. NCBI lineage: Eukaryota > Metazoa > Arthropoda > Insecta > Hemiptera > Delphacidae > Laodelphax > Laodelphax striatellus. The sequence continues at coordinate 8,754,980 of CM029536.1, forward strand.
AAGTTCTACACAAATGTATGCCTATTATATACCTAGTTACCTACATACCTATATTATACTTTATATTTATATAGAAACCATACATACAACTATACGAGGGGAGCATAAATATACAGTAAGCTATACTAGCTATATTTCCATTTATTATCCAACTATTTCAAGTTCCATACAATCATACGATAGTATTCATACAATACACAACTCTAATTTTCAACGGTCAATTAACAAATAATTACTAAAATATATTTCGAGTGTTATGCAAACACATGGAACAACGCCAATTTCGTTTACGCAACTAAACAGTTGCTCGTTAATTCAACTCAAATCGCTTTTGAGTTGCCCCCCTCTGCGATTCCCCCTAGTAATCCCCCACTGGAAAGGGGAATCAAAATCAAAATGGATGCGTTTAATGCGCCGAAGCGTAGGTGGTATCTGAGGGAGGGTATAGCCTGAGGGGGGTAGTTTGGGGGGGGGGGGGCGTGAGTGGCCCGATATTACTTCAGGTGAGAAAGTTTCGGCCTCTAGTCATCTGCAGACAGGTGGCTGACACGCATCCTGCCGACTAAAGTCAGAAGGGTTAAAGAGAGGACAGCCCGGCTAGAAAGAGGACATGATGCCCAATGCTGTGATGCTGCTGCTTCTGCTGGTACCGTCTCTGATGGCTTTCTCGCTGGTCACTTCCGGCAATTATTTACGAGATCAGCATCCGATGACTTCTTCAGGTAAACCACTAAATTCACATTCAATGAGAATTCTTGTATTTCATACTGTACAAATTATATACAGAGATGAACTATCAAATTAAAAGAATTGCCATTTTTTTTAATTCAAAATATTTGAAATCAAAACAAAACATTTCAAAGTTGGTGAAAAGTTTGGAAACTTAGTTTGCGTAGAGCAGTGTTTTTTTAACCGGTGTGCCACGCACAAACACTACTGTGCCGCGAAATCGGCCAGGTGTGCCGCGAAACTTCTGACTAAAGTTGTATTGAAAAAGAGTTGAAAAGAGATTATACAAAAAATACAAAACCAAGATACACAAGTCTTGTATGTAACAGCAGAATGAGTGAGGTTATTATAACGACAACAAACCGGAAAAAGAGAACTATTAGCTCTCTGAAAATTAATGTCTGTGATTATTTTTGGTTTCTTCAACTCATCAAATACCCTGCTCATCTTTTATTTATTATTCTAGCAAATTTATTTTTCAATTATTAAAATGACACAAATTATAAAAAATCAATGCTTATGCGATATTTGAGCTTGTCGTTGCCCACGCAAAAGTTCAATGCGTGGTCGAATAATTGTTGAGAGGCACACACGCATTTCTTCATTAAGAGGGGGTCGGAGGTAACTCAGCCAGGCGAACGCTGAGCGCCCAATTTAGAATGGGACGAAAAACTTATCGAACAGAGATAAGTCTCTCTCTTTTCTTATTTTTTATGTTCATTATAAAATGCCGAGAAACCTTGCTCAAACCTGCCAAATCGTACGGCGTATGCATACGCCTATGGTGTGTAGCGGACAATTTTAGAGTACCTATCTTATAATATGCCGCGAACCAAAAAAGGTTGAGAACCAATGGTTTAGAGGTACGGTATTTCTAGGAGTAAAACTGTAAGACAACCTTACGAACTTGTTGGAAATGGTCAACGTTTGGGATGATAAAACTTGGTTGGTCGCTTCCTCTTTAGAACTTCCAAAAGTATCTTGCCACAATGTAAGAGATGCCATACAATATTCAAAAGAGTTTGCAAATAATAGTTTACTGACTTTTATTTTTATAGCTGATATTCCTCAGAGTTCGAACTGGAAAAAGACCGTAGGCATATGTGAGTTGAAAATATAGCCTACGTAAATTTTAAGCAACGTTCAACGCATCCGAAACATTCAACTGCAAAGCGCCTGTTATCGTGATTTTTAAAATTATTTGACGACTCGGAACTTTATAGGTGTGGACTCGTGACGAATTTCTCGGGAAAATATTTTGATTTACCAGTGAAACAAAAAGTCTATTTTGAAAGAGCATTTCATTGGTAGCTTTACATTATTTCTCCACTTAGTTACAAGTGTTGAAGGATGGAAAAATGCTTAAAATATGAGCGGCAATAGATATTACAATTATTATGAAACTATTTCAGAAGCTGAAAACTTACGTGGCGAGTAAAGAAAACAAAAATAAATTTTGGTTACCAAATAGACATGAATGTGATTAATTTTTTTTGTAATGAACTCTGATTAATAGAAATTTTTAACATAGAAAGCAAGAATTATTATTCGAAAAATATCATCTTTGATCGATCAAATAAATAGTGAACCTTTTATTATTTAGCCTACATACACCGCCTATAGGAATCTCTCATTCGAAAGCAAAAAATTAAAAGCTTTTTCCTATATCCCACGCACCCGATATGCCATTATTACGCTTTGAACTAGGCACTCTTAACGTGGAGCGCTCTCATAGAAACACAATACGGTAGTCCTACAGTTTCTGAGTATGTCTATAAAGTATTGCTCCATTGAACAATGCCTCTTTAATTTTAAAGTATAGGTGAATTCATGTTCTTTTAACTTTTCAACGTAGGCCTATATTTTTACACAGTCTACACACCAAAGGGCGCCGCAAAACGGCCGATATAAGCCTACAAATAAAGAAACATTGAATTCTTAATAACACGTAATAATGGATGATGAATGAAAGGTAGATGAAGCAAGAATATGATGAATGTGGGAAAACTGATAAAAAAACGTCATAATGAATATTTTTCAATACACATTAAATATTTACTCTTTCTGAATTAGCAGTAAATTCTTTGCTAATTTTCTCTCAATGAATAAAATTATACTAAAAACGATTTCCCGAATTTCATGTCATTTCCCATGGTTTGCAAGTTTGGAAGATTTATTCCGAGTAACTTGGCTTTTAGCACGGATAACGGAGAATTGATGAAATATTTTTTCTATGCTTCTAGTCAGTTGAAAATCAAGTAAAAGGGAGATTATTAACACATCACAGTTCTAGAAAACAGGAAAGAGCATATTAGATCATATTAGCTCTAACAGCTAGCTAATATGCTGTCATAATTCTTCTAACAGCATATTAGAAGAATTGAAATAAATAACGATGGTTTAAAAGACACTAATTAACAGGTGGTGTTGTTAGCGCAAATAGTACGAAATAAACCAAGAGAAAAGTATCAGGCTAGCAATTGGAATATTATGAATGAAAAAAAAAGTGAAGTGAATAGATCACGAATAATGATTAGCAAGATATGCGAAAATATCCGAACATTCAATCACAATACAATCACAACACAAAAGTCACTTTTGAATTATTATACTGAGTAAACACAAAAAAATATAGTTTATATACTAGAAAAACATTTGCTAAACTTACATAAATTATTGGGATTGATAACATTATCAGTGATGTAAGTTTTCTAAATGTTTTTCTGGTATAAACTATATTTTTCTATCTTTACTCAAAACTATATTTCTCAGTATTTTTCACTCTATTCTTACGTAATGAGAGTAATAGAAATGGTGATGTGTAGAAGCTAGAAGGAACATCAGGATGTAGGCCAGACTATGATGAGTCTTGTAGGTAGGCAACCTCAAAAATGATAAGATATTGATAAGAATAAGGAGGCTTGTTGATAACCATCTGGACCCTGCATGCTGAGAATGTATAACTAGCTGAGGGGGCGAGAAACCCAAGAAACAGTGATCAAAGAGCTATAGAATATAGATTAAGACAACGCGTGAGAAAAATTCTAGAAATGTCGAGATATCAAAAAATCGTCATGAAGAAATTGGACTGAGAATTGGATGCTCCAAATAAGGGTAGCAATCAGAAAATGTATTTAATGCAACTATGTAATCTAATACATTAGTATGATAGATTTCGATGAAGTTTGAATCACATTTTCAAGAGCCATATGTAGAACTTATTTCTCTCATTATTATAATATCTACTTCTTAGAGAGTATTTTAATACATCAACATAGGAATTTTTCAACATAAATAGAATAACTTACAGCTTTAATTTCCTATAAAATTATTATCATACAAATCGTAAGTAGTATTAATTTAAGTTGGCGGATGGCATTAGATAGATGGATAGAGAGTTTTTATTTTGCCATCGGAATCCACGGTCATCAGCAACGTCAAGAAATAATATATCTCTATCTATCTAATGCCATCCGCTAACTTAAATGAATATAACTATAAATATGTTAAGAATAATAATTCATGCTTCCTATGTTTGAATTTTTTATAGATGATAAGTTTGAGTCGAAGAAAATGCTCATTCATCTATTTGTATGATAGTTGAACTTATTGGAAATTGAAGCTATAGGCTATTCTATTTCTGTTGAAATTTTAAATTTAATTTTGGAAAATTATTTATTTTCAGTAATCAGGTTACAGTGTGGAATAGTTTTTTATTTCTTCTATTTTTGATACATTCAAAGATGAGATGTTCAAAATAATTTTTGTATTTCAAGTTACTAAAAGTTTGATAGGAATTGACTGTAAACAGCGACATATATTATAATCCACGATACATCCTCGGCAAGCTTACAAGTTGAAGGAAAGGAAGTTCATTGGTTTAGACTAAAAATGTAGACACTACCACCAGTAGGAGTAGTGAGAGAACTGCTTTATTTATGAGACAACCTCAAAAAATGTTAATTTGAAAACTGGAAGAAACGACAAAACCTTTGAATTACCTCCGCAACTACAAGTGAAAGTTTATTCGCTTTCTACGATAAAAATATTTCCTTAAATCAATCATTAATGGCGAATTTTCAAGCAGTTGTTGGTTGAATAATTGCAGTTTCTTAACGTTTTTTTCGTAAGATTAATAACAATCTAATCTAATCACTAATTCGATAGAATTAATTTTTCCAATCACTTACCAAATTGATAGCGTACCTTACTGCAATCAGGAGTTATCAACTCCAGTTATTCTACCTGTATCGCACTAGGCCTATGACTTCCTAGCTGAGAGTTCCATGACAGCTTCTATAAATTTCCAACTCATATTTTTGACCATGTTGATCGCTGATCGCCACACTCTATCTTGTCGCATATTTATCAAACGCGCCTTCCTGACGTCTCAAGAAACATCAATAAAAGAGAGAATTTTCCTTCTTTCGAGTTTTACGCTTGTTTCCATCTAGTCGAATTTTTTTCGGTTTCTTTCTTATTTTCTTTTGGATTATGCTAGAATTGAAGCAGATTCATTGAATAATAATAGAATAGAACAACATTAATATCTTGAAAAGAAAACACACAAATGTAATAAGAAAACTCTATGATTCACTACTGTTTAGGATGATATTATTCAAATTAGAAAAATTAAATCAAAGAAGAGTAAAAGTTTATTCATAAAAATTAATTACAATACAAAGTAGGAATCTATAACATGAAATACAAATAGGCCTAGAACAAAGATATTCCATACATTGGATTATTTCTGATCATTTATGAAAAAATTGAAAAATCAATACACCTCGCTATAAAGATTTGGGTGTATTAATTGCTTTTTATTATTTTTACTTACGATGATATAGTGCTATAATTGCTAGTGACTAATAAGTTACAAAGTTTATTCAGAGAAAAAAGTAAATGGAATTAGACTTAAAAAATATTCAAGTTCTTGAAGGATTAGTATTAGTATAAGTATAATGTTAATTGAAAGTCAACATACAAGTTGATATAAACTAGTAATAACCTATACCTACATATTTAAATCGTAGATATACGTGGTCAGAAAACTCCCTCAACCTTATTGACTTGAACAAACGATCAACCCTGATTCAATACACTTAATGATGAGATGAGAATGTGAGGGAATATCATAGTTTGAGAATATAGTAGCCTAAACATATTTTGAGAGATAATTGTGAACATATTTTGAGACACTTTCAAATACAAAATTCACTACCACATATTTATTTTGAAACAATTTTTTTTTCAATTTGAACGGGTTTGAACGATAGCCGTTGTACTCAATCATGATTTTCGCCATCTTTAATCATCGTTCGTCCAATAATGAATGAAATAATTGGAGAATAATTCTAATAAATAATAGACTATACATCAGGTTCATCAATAATAATTGACCTATAACTCTCTCTACTAACAGCCCTTGTCTGAACTAGTCAAACTAAATTAAATCTTGAGAATATACACCTATACCTATGATATACCTATACCTAGGAATTACCTATTGTAGAATGATAATCAAAATCTCAGTGTTTAGTAGTTTCCAAATAGCTTGGCAGTATAATAAGCTCCCGATGTACCACGTCCACCTACCCTCTTAACGCTGCCAACTTAAGTGAATTGCACTATATACCTAGGTATGTACTATGATGGAAAATATATGTAGGCCTACAAATAGATATATGTAATTTGTGCATATTCTCATCAGTAAATAACGATCAAGTACCCCTTTGTCTGTAGACCTCGTCAACTTCACAGTGTTTGTCCAAATCTTATGCTCTGTGATACATCATACTTCATACATGAATATTGACATAAATTATTATCGATAGCTTTAATTGATTGATACATGGAATCATGTCTTGTTTGTCATCATGCTCAAGTAAGACCCAAAGTCAATTCATCCCACTTCTTGTTAGTGTCTCCACTATATACCACTCTAGCGCTTCAAACTTAGTTGGATTTCTATGGTACAAGCCATACACGGTATCAAGTTTGATTAGGTGATGTGCTATAATGTATCGTATCTCTGTCAGGAATCAGTAGGCCTACGATGTTCTGCGGACTATTATAGTTTGGTATCATCTAATTGGCCTCCCTTTCTTTAAATTCACCAAAATAAAAAACCTATTAAGTATCTAGTAGGCTATATCTATAATACATAATCTAGATAGATTCTACTTTCAGTACACATGTTTTAATACAAGTATAGTATAATGAGACACAACCAAAATATGCTAATGGAGAAAAATGGAGGAAGCTTGAGAGAGTAGTAGAGAAGGGAAGAGAGAGAGAGAGGGTGGGAGGATAGGATAAGAGAGGAAAGAGAGAGAAGAAGAAGAAGAGAAGAAGAAAAAGAAGACGGAGAGAAACAGAAAGAGGAAGAAGAAATAATAAGAAGACAAAGAAGGAGACTAGAAGGAACAGAAGAACGGGAAGAACGGGAAGAAGAACATGGAAAAGAAGGAGAAGAAGGAAAAGTAGAAGAAGATGGAAAAGAAGGAGGTGGAAGGAGAAGAAGAAGGAGAAATAGAAGGAGTAGAAGAAGAACATGGGAAAGAAGGAGGAGGAGAAGAAGAAGATGAAGAAGAATAAGAAGAAAACTATGTGTATTATGTCTAGTGCAGTAATTTACATGAAATAATATTCAATAACAATAGATAGATGAATAGATAAACAAATAAATAATCCATTTCCCAAAACTAATATGAGTTGAGTACAAATTTACAAATATTCAGAGGAATTAATAGTGTACATATTAGTGGCAGTAAAAAATGTGTTTTATATTGAAATTTACCAACTCCGCTATGGCAAGTTGTGTAACAGAGTAAAACAATAACAAACAAACTCACATTGAACAATAGCATCGAGTTTATACAGTATGAATAGCATATGTAATAATTTTATCACAATACATATTCTTAAAATTTGCAAAATGAATAAATATATAACTTCGCATAGATAGCTGATAACAGAATAGAAGGAAAACTAGAAAACATATCTTGGTACAAAAGAAGGAGGTATCCATTCAAGGAAAATCAAAGATGCTAGTATAGACTCGGGAGAGTTTATTGCTAACTAAGCAATTTCGCTCTTTTATCTGTAGAAACAAATCTATAAGCTAGTTGATTTGTTCCTATCTAGATCAGCCATGATAAGTGGGAATATAGGACATTTTACATTATTCAGATTCAAAACAAGTTCGAATCTTGAAGCTAACAAGTTTCGCCACTGCAACTGGGGCATGGGTAATGTGTATGGAAAACATTACCAGCTCAATAATTTGCCATTAATTGTAAAAATCATAATTGGATTCGTATTTGATCAAAGCTAGATGCGGAAGTAATTAAGACGGAGTTATTCGATAATTGCTTCACTTCACTGATGAGTTGATCGACGCTCCATATACAAAAACTTTCAATATGAAGTGAATGATATATTTCAGGCTTATCTTATTGCATACAGTCATACATGCTTCTCATACCCAAGATCCAATATTCAAATAAGACATTTATTTATTAGACTTCCATAAAAACTATCTTCACTTGAAAAAATAAACCATAATATTATCATGTAAACACCTCATCAATATCATAATATCAAATTAAACATTAATATCACCTCAACAAAACATAAAACATAAATACTTCTATGCCTTGAATATACATTATACACTCCAAACTTTCCAAGAAAATATTTTAAAGAACAATAAATTAAACAATTTAATACATTGAGTGGAAAATCTCAGCTTATGAATGAATCACTTCTATAAAAAAAACAACTTAAAATTGTCATAATATCATAAACCACTTTAATGCATGAAATGGAAAAATAAGAAAATTCTCATTTAAGATTTATAACGTATCTTAGTTCATATGAATCAGGGAAATCGAGCACTTTTCAAAAATTTAGTAACTTAATTGTCTGTATTTTCCGTGTTTAAATTTTTCACATTTTTTATCATTTAATGAATAAATTACATTCATTCAAACCATTCAACAAAACATTTAAAAAAATGATACCGTACACTTCAATGCATGAGTTTAAAAATTAGTATAGGATCTGAGCTTATAAATCACTTCATGTATGATCTGGAAAAAATCAATACGAACCACTTCAATTTATGAAAAATGAAACAAATTCAAGTCTAATTTGTTCAATGTTTGGTCTTCACAAAATTGAACCGGATAGGCTTCTTACGATGAGATATTACGATAGACTTAATACGGTTGAACCCCTGATATTCGACCTTCACGGGACCGGGCTGTGGTCGGAACGGCCAAAAGGTCGGATATACCGAGGAGCAATAAAAAACTATTTTTCGGGTTGAAACAGCCGTATACTGCACTAAATTATAAGTACACCCACACTCAATACACACAGTGCTGCTTAATCGTAATTACTGTATTCAATACAAAATTATTTTACAGTATTCTAATAAAAAGTAACAGTTTTTTTATAAAATAGAAAAGTTTAATTTTTATATTACTGTAGCCTACTGTGATTAACGAAAATATTTAAAGTACACATGCGCATACATTGGGCACTATATGGTCGGATATCCCGAGGTCGTATATGAAGGGTTCTACTGTATACTCTGATGCTAGATACTATAATTAGATACCATATATTACAATAAGATACTAGATACTAAAATATACGATACTAGATACTATAATAATATACTAGATACTATAATAAGACCACAAAATAGATAAGGCTATTAGACCCTTCAGGGCACCAAATTACGAAACGAGAATATAATCAACATCAGAAACCAGATCCTTGTCATCATCATGGAGTTCATTTCCCAGCTCCACCCTTCATCCCCCTCCATCAGAGGTCCTCAGATGGAGGGGGACAAAAGTGGGACCGGGCAGATTTACATTCGGTTCCAATCCATTCAGAAGTGCAGCTACTTTAGAAGAAAATGCATCTCCAGGTACTCCTTGCACTGTAACACTAAGAAGTCTTCTTCTCCCAGTGTCACAATGCAAGACGAACCTGGCTATACCAAATACTGTTTGCATTCAGATGTCCTTCACAACTTGTAGATGCAGCACCAACGCAGAGACAAAACGATTTCCCGATACTCAAATTTTCTTTGATTCCATTCTTGTACAGTACTTCAGGTGGATGAGCAGATTAGTGAAGAGCTTACCAGTCCAGGTATGTAAGTTCTTCACTGATCTGCTCTCCACCGGAAGGACGTTTGTTTCGTTGAAGTCCAACATATTTCCACGTTCAGCGTACCGCCGCCACATTATAGATAGAGGTTCTTGAAGTCCTTGTCCTTGGCAAATTCCAAACTAGATGCTTCAGTTTGGGTATCAAGTGACATGGCGAGTATACAGAAGCAAATGAACACTCCATGTCACTTGGTACTCAAACTAAAGAAATCTATCATTCAACATTCATCATTCAACGATTCTGCGCTAAATTATAGAACAATCGCCTAGTTCAAGGATAGCGATAACTATAAAATAGAGTAAGTAAAATAAATAACTAATAAAGTAAATAAATAAATAATATACATATATAAAATAAGTAAAATTAAGCATCATACAAATTACGTCTTTCAGGATAGGGATCACGTTCAAACTTCCTTCATATAGTAAGTCATTACTGAACTAATTATTATCATCAATATAAATATTATTATAAATAATAAAGTTTATTTACATATATGTATGAAATATGTAAAGTCGGAAACAAATAGTGCTACATTGAAACATTTGGATATACTAGGGGCGATCGAGGACCGTGTAAGCTGGCATCTAAGATCTAAAAGAGGCAAAGAAGAAGAAGAAAAAGAAAAAGAAGAAGAAGAAGAAGAAGATGAAGAAGAAGGAGGAGGAGGAGGAGGAGATAATTCAAGTCAAGTTACAATAAGTAAATAATATTTTTTTTAGTAAAATTGGACGCCTTTTTACTTACGTACATTACATGTGGGTGAACCGACTTTTGGTAATGGATTGCCACTGCTCCTTTTATTCTAATGATGATTACCGAAGACACAAACCTGTGTATCGGGAAGCTTTACCGCACTCGCGCATATAAAATTTACTTTTTCACATTTTAGAAAAGGTGAATTTTTATAAATATTTCGCACAATAAATGTTGAGCAGGTCTCTTTCTCTGCGTCTCGCCTGCTTCTACACCCTCCGCCTCGTTCCAAGCTTCTACTTGCTAGATAAGACTAGATAAGACTGCTGCTTCTAGCAGATAAGACTTGGATATTAGATAAGCCGGTCGATGAGCTGGAATTGTAACAGTGAAAGGAAAATGAAACTAATTTTGCGCCCTGACATGCAATTATGATAATCGAAATATTTTAGGATTTTATATTTTTTTTCATGGCATTCTACTATAGGCCTACACAAATACACGAATATTGAGGGCTATTGATTTGAAAATTCAGTATCTTTGTAGCCTACTATAGGCCTATACATTTGAAACATATTATACTGTTTAGTGGAAGATATCTGTGAAATTTCATTCAAGAAGAAAAGCAATGATAAAATTTCGTCAATTCATAGGCTAATCTACAACCGTAATTTTTCAGTTTTTCAACAGTAACTTTACAACCGGTAACCGTAATTTTACAAGAGTAAAAATTATTATTATAATTGTCAATTATAAAAACTGTATATAAATGTTATACTATAAAGTATTTCACCTTTCATTCCAGGTTTGAAGTTTACTAACAAATCTTTAAACTCAATGAATGAATAGACTTTTATTCTTTATCTTTAAACTTCAAACACCATACCGTACCTTAGAATTTAGTCTGTTTTACATACTGTTTGCATAAAATACTTGCTTTGGTTTACATTTCGACAACGACAACTCACTGTATAATAATTCAGATAATTATTATTATTCCATCAGAATGGTTAAAGAGCCGGCGATCAGTTGTGATTCACTCAAACAGAATTGCGTCAGATATGCGGATAATAATCGCTTTCAAAATCCTCCCAAATCGGGACCACCGAATAATTAGAAATTCATCCTGCGAGCTCATATAACAGTTAATCGAACTGTGCATCGAATTAGTCTTAAATAATAATTATCGCTGAAACTGTTTCTCTTCGATACTTGTTAGAATTTAGTAAAATGAATTACTAATTTGATAAGATGGAAACAGCCCAACAACTAATATACAATAGAACTATCCTGTCTATTCTTTTCTATGTAATAATTTTATAATCAAAAATAGAAATAGTCAATTTAAGATTCATTTATAGTTTTCATTGAACTGCTATAAATGTTATTACAAGAAACATACAAAAAATAATTATTATCAACATAACAAAGGTTGAATACGTTATCATCAGACATATAACAGCGAAGAAAAATATATGTTTTTCGGCTCGAAAGAATATTTTTTATAAATTCAAATGAAATCTGATAACTTCTGAAAATCTCTACCAAGAAATTCAAAACTCTAAACTTTAAGCGTAATCTGTAGATAATCAAATATTTAATTGCTGATATTGAAAAAAATTAAAATTGGGTACATATTCTATTTCAGTTAAAAACTGTTAAAATTCGAATCTATACGGAAAAATCATGAGCAAATAGAAATAAATGATAAATCCAAAGCAACTCCGAAAATGTTTGCCATTCCAGTGTAGCAACACTGCAATCGAAAGGATTGAGGATAGTTAATATTAGGCCGACTACACAATTTCAGTTGTGAGGCAATTAATGTGAACGTGATATATGAGTCAAGTTTGTACGCTACCTCACGCCGCCTCACGTCAGATAACTGAGTGAATCAGTTAACGAAGAAATTTGCAGATCTGCCTCAGTAATGTAGCTACAGCTTCCCCTTCGAAGGCTATTTGTTATCCGAAGCTTGTCTGGTTTGACTGGCAGTCTTATTATTACATGCCAGCAAAAGCTATGTTTATATTAAAGTTTTATCGGTATTGAAGACACTCGCAGCAAAAAAACAAAAGTTATTAGATTATTATTAGGTCTACTAAATGATGATTAAGAACATTGCAGAAATTAAAGGACTATTATCTATAAATTAAAAATGAACTGACTGATTCATCTATTGATTTTTCATAATCTGATAAAAAATTACCAAATCAAAAACGTTGAAGTTTGGCGGGAACATTTTCCCGCTCTACTAGAAAAATTCCAAAATTTTCTCAAAGATCGCTAGCCAAAATTGTTATTTTCAGCGTTCATAAGACGTTTCCCAAAGTATTTCTAAAAAAAAGATCAAAAAGTTTCATGTCTGGTTGATAAATTGAGAATATTACAACTGGCTTTTGTTGTTTGGAATTGCATTTGGATGCTTTATTTTCAATGTCATAAAGAATAAAGCTTATTGATGAACCATCATTTAAATTTTAACTGAAATTGTATAGACTAATATTGAAGCTGAATATGATATTTACAAAAATGAAGTCTTCTGCCTGAATGTAGGTATTATTCGGGTCTGGTTGAAACTTGTAATTCGCCCCCAATTACTTTTGAAAAGTATGACGCCAAAGAAGATTAGCCTATTCCTGACAAGAGATAAGGTTCTTATCGAGTCGTGAAGGACTCAGAATCTCAGAAATCATCAACTGATACGATAAATTTTAGCAATCAAAGAATAAATTGAGGGGGATGGCTTTTTATAATACTTAATCGTCACACGTGCTCAATTAGAGAAGGATTACAGTTAGCCAAATTTGGTTGAAGAATATCGCTCCAATTACTGAAAGATTAACAGAGTTGAAATTTTCACTGATAACGTCTATCGTCGATAGTGTTGTCTACAAATAACAGAAGCAATTATCATTCCATTTTTTATCCCGATCTGAAAATCAAATAGATCAGTTGGATAGATTTAAGAGAGAGAAAAGGAGTGAGGGAGAGAGTGAGAAAGAGTGAGAGTTACTTGTTGTGGGATGTTTAGAAATACTACTGTACTCCACAATTTACTTTGAGTGTGTAATTGATTTAAAAGACCAACGCTTTACGAAGCACTCTACCCAAGTAAATATATAAGAAGATTTATCCGCTTGAAAGTTGAAAAAGTAGCAATTAAAAGGGGGTAAATCTCATCCAATGATAATTTGTGATCTCTTCTCACAGGATTGAGCTATCAGTTTCTGAAATTGGGTAAAGCTTCAATTAAAACCGATTTAAATTATTCAATGGTCCAATCTATACAGCAAAGAAGATCCATTGGAATGATCTTTGAGGGTGGTAATAATAGTCGACTTGTTGCACGATCATAAGTTTAAACTACTGAGTCTGTATTATACAGTCTCTGTAGTCTACTCCTGCATCATAACCAAAATCGAAGATCAACCTTGATTGACATAAAAAGACATAAATCTTCAATCAATGCATGATCTTGCACCAACCATAATGGTTAAAAATTATATTAGATTGTTTTTGTTTTTCCAATTTCTGATAACAGGAATTTTAGAATTTAATCTATACTTGAAGTGAAAATACGTACAATTTTCCTGACCGGTTATAAACCTCACAAGAAATATTATTGAACTGACCATACTAAATCCAGATCAAAATCAATAACAATACGGTAGCCTACTTCCTTTCGAAGATTCCGTAAAAAGCAAATGACCGAATCATTTATCATACATATTTTTCAACTATAACGCCTGTATCTGTCTCCTATATTATGATGAATACTGTCCGTCTTAATATGGAACGCTTTTCATTCATGATAAATTGTAGGGAGAGGTTGCAATCTGAAAATGAAATCTTTTGTTTTTTGGCAGGTCTTGTTGGCGGAAGCAGTAGCAGCAATTTCAATTACCAACCCTGGCAGGACTACGCTGTACCCGAATATGTTTCGCAAATACAAATGAAACGAGCGGTGAGTTGAACAAACTTATCACAAACAATTATTATCGTAATTTTTTTTACAAGAGATTGAGAAAACTAGAAACTTCATTAGCTTGCAGTTTTTTTAATGCTGATGATGAAGCATAGTCGTCCTCAGGAACCGTTTTCATCCGAAAACGTCCGAATGCCTTGCAACGAATCAAATGGCCGGCAGCTTGGACGTTTTCGGACATTGTGATTAGGAAGAAAACGGTTCCAGAGGACGTACGTCGAACCACAAAGTAGAAAGGAATATTCCTTTCTACTTTGTGGTCGAACTTTATATTGTAGGCCTACTACAACAAACAACAGACCTCTAATAGCTGGCGAAAAATCGATGAATGCAAAATCAAACGTTTTCACCGGCACCGGGAATCGAACCCGGACCATTTCTCTTTCTATGAAGATTTAAGGAGAGATACAGGTGGTTCCCTCGCACTGTATTGATAGCCATGTTTTGGGTTGTAAATTGATAGTCATCCATTTCCATATTCAACCCAAGAAATGAAATGGAAAAGTACTTGAAATGGACTAATCTGAGGAACTTATTATGAAATGCAACGATTCCACCACAAATTCATTTTTCAAACAGGAAGCCAAAAACTGTTTTTGGAAAGCCCAAATCTAAATACAATCTCGGTCAAAAACATACTGAACGATTATAAATTCACCGATTGATAACAATGTAGGCTATAACTTTCAAGTGCACCCATACTAAGCAAGCTGGAAAATGAGAATTCTGCTTGCTAAAGATGTGATCGAATTCTGGCTATTTTCCCATCTGTTGAGCTACTATAGTGCGATTCACGTCAAGAAGTCAGCATTGCTTAGATGGGAGTTTGCTATCCTTGTTCAGCACAAGGTGTGGTGTCACAAATATTTAACCATTACAAAGTTGTTGGTAATACAACAACTGCTTGACTAAAAGTTTCAATCTGATAATTATCAATCATATGATATCATTTTACTTAATTCATATTTATTTTGTTATTTCAAGTTTAGTTCCTATTCGAGCATTGTACTGGTGATTTGGAAAATATATTATGTCTTTGAATATGAAGTTCAATTTTATTTAATCAATTATAATACTGCTTCAAATTGGCATCCCGAACGAACCTACGAAAATACTGAAGCAAGCGGAATGACAACAACAAAAGACTCAGTGAACTTATTAGAGAACATGTGAATAAGGTAAGATTGGAATTGATTTAACGATATTTGGATTTGAAGTTTTTGAGTAAAAAGTAAACAATGCCGCCAAAAAATGTAAGAAACAAAAAGTGGAAGAAACAAGAAATTGTGTGTTGAGTGATATAGAATTACAAAGGTGAAATGTTTTTTTTTTGGTAAATGAGGAAAATTGTAAAGATAAGGAGGAAAGTATGGAAATGGATTTGAGAAAGAATGTTAACATAAAGCAAAATGTTTGAGTATTTTGGAAGGAATGAAAGGAATGGAAACAAATATGAAAGAAGAAATGAAAAAGAATGGAAATAAATATGAAGAAGAAATGAAAGTAGGTTATGAGAAGTTGAAAAAGAATATGAAATGAAATGACAGAAATGAAAGTAGGTATTGAGAATTTAGAAATAAAAATAGCGAAAATGATAAGAGAAGAGATAAAGAGGTGAGATCGGAGTTTGAACGAGATAAAATCAGATGTAGAAAAATGTGAAGAAGATCAAAAGATAATGAAGAGTGAAGTTGACAATTTGAAAATGAATGTGGAAGAAAAAAACACAATTGGGAAGAATTGAGATTGATGAGATTTTGAAGGACAGTAGAAGAAAAGAATAAAATTGTAGCAAGGAATCCTAGATTTGAAGATGCTTGTGGTGTTTACGATGGAAAGAAATTCAAAACCAACTGCAAGTTTTGGACAAAATTCGTCGTAAGAAGAAAAATGGCAAAAAATTGATAGATACAATTGATGCAGGAAGAAAAAGACAGATAAAATTCTTATTCAAGGATGGATAATAAAGAGAGAGAAGAAGAAGAAACAACTCAAAGAGTTGAAGGATAAAGAAGAAAAGAAATGCGAAAACAGGCGGTCAAAGACGGAAAGAAACCATTCTACCTGTACAAAAATCTGAGAAACGTTTATTGGAGTTGCTGGTTGACAATTATGAGCAGCTGAAGAAATCTGGAGAGCTGAACAAAGCATTTAAAAAGAGGATGAAGAAAAATAATTATAAAAAAGAAAAAAAAAAGAACGAAGGAGGAGAGATTTGTGGTGTCACAAATATTTAACCATTACAAAGTTGTTGGTAATACAACAACTGCTTGACTAAAAGTTTCAATCTGATAATTATCAATCATATGATATCATTTTACTTAATTCATATTTATTTTGTTATTTCAAGTTTAGTTCCTATTCGAGCATTGTACTGGTGATTTTGGAAAATATATTATGTCTTTGAATATGAAGTTCAATTTTATTTAATCAATTATAATACTGCTTCAAAGGCAGTTGCTGGTGTCTCTATCCTATTCGCAGTGTGCATAGTTGCTGCACTGTGCATTGTTGTCGCACACAGTCCCAACAAACACGTTTGGTGCAGTTTTCTCGTTCTCTCTCAATGAAACTTGGCATCAATGCTCCTCATATAAACAATACTGACTTCTTGACGTGAATCGGACTATACTTTCAACATTTTTATTCCTGGTAAGTTTCATTCAACTCTAGACGATGCGAAGATATTCAAATATGAAACTTGAATTAATCACTTGTGAAACGTAATTACCACGTGATTTGATTGCCTTTTTGTGACCACCAACTCAAAGTGTGACACATACATGCAAATTCAGTACCAATACAGAACGTGACATAATGTAGAAGGATAGGTAGTTGCCTGAAGGCCCCTTGACACACATTTGAATCGACTAATCTCATCAAGAGAAATACACGGTAGTGAACAGCCACCCCAACATTGTGCAATATGTTCCCTATATAAGTTGTTTTAGTATAGATCTGTGTTTACCTCAGTTGCACTCGGTAAGGTATTCCAACTACCAAGCTAGT
The DNA here is from genome assembly GCA_017141395.1 of Laodelphax striatellus. Classification (NCBI taxonomy): domain Eukaryota; kingdom Metazoa; phylum Arthropoda; class Insecta; order Hemiptera; family Delphacidae; genus Laodelphax; species Laodelphax striatellus. The sequence continues at coordinate 8,772,594 of CM029536.1, forward strand.
AGGTCCGATGAGGTTTGTATCCTAAGTCGGTGAAATTTAATGGTTGACGGTACTTAATCACTGGCATGGAGCCACTATATCTACATAATCAGAGACATAAACTATAATCGAATGCTTATTCTAAATTCCTGTATTCTAGAGCTATAGACTATAGCTAAATATATATTATTCTAATATTAGGAAGCGGTTGGTTGGCCTCATCGTTTCTTCCGAGAAGCGTTTCGTCCGAGTAGCGATTCGTCCGACAGCTATGTTTCAGGTAGTTTTGGGATTAGGCAGGATACCTGAAGGAGTAGTGTTTCGTCCGACAAAACTTTTGACAAATAATAACAAAAACAAGAATGTCTGCATTACTTTTCAATTTGAAAAACTTTTATGTTGTATATTGTTTTGTAATTCACGACGTGGTTAAGTGGTAGAGTGGACATCATTGTCCAAACTTCGCCACGTCAGTAGAATAAAGAAGCCATTCTATTCTAATTCTATTCATTGGCATAATAGAAACGATTTAGTGAATGGAGATTGAAAATACGATTGATAAATTAATAATAGAACTTCAAAGGTGAAACTATAACTCAACTTGAAAATTAATAGTCTCAGCACACTATATAATAAACTATATAGTGCAGCTCAAGTATACAAAAATAGTTGAGGACTTTAAAGGTGTGATTATGGGGTTTAAGATTTCCCCACAAAATTATATACAATTACAAGAAACGTATTATCAGCAGTTTTGAGTCAAAGGGAAGATAAAGGGAAGAAACAGGAAGCCTATTTTTGCATCACTATAATATGAACTAAGTGATTGTGAATTGGATTCGTGCATGTGAAAAAACTTTGAGGTGAATCCAAAAATACTTTCATGGAAAATGTCTTATTTTTTTGATAGGCCATTTTGTTTTTGAATCACATGAATCGTTGGAAAGGAAGTGGAGGAGTTTGGAGTTATGATCAGAGAATTGGAATTCAACTTCATCAACTTCAATTTCAACAACATCTGATAGAAGATGGGGTGTAACCATTTCATTATGATAACAATTCAAACATATTTCAGAAACGGTGATTTAATCATTTATTGTGTTTTCCAAGACAAATTTTTTCTATTCATTTATTCAGCAATGAAAATAGTTGAACAATGCTTGACTGTGTCTAAAGTTCTTCCATGAATCGTAGCCTAATTTGTGAATCATGTAGCCTCCAAACTCGACTACTATCTCTTGATAAGCGAGAAATGAATGACTCAGCTAGTTCTGAATTCTACCGGTAGATGGCTACAGTTACTGGGTGATTTTTCAGCTTCAATTTTTAGACACGCCTCCAAGCTCCGCCTCTCTCCTCTGATTGGTCGGCAATGCACAATGCATTTTCTTTATTCACAGAATGCACAGTTCTGAATTCTGTCGTAAGATGGCAGCAGTTACTGGGTCATTCAAGTTACAACTTCATTATTCAGCCGTCTAGATGTCAGAGGTGTTCTACACAATGTGAATCCCTAAAGTGAAGCCGAAAGTAGATTGAATTACTTCATCCAAGCTACTCATCCACAATTCATTGCTATTATTGGATTGATTCAGCTTCTGCCAATGTTTATGAATTGGCATAAATTTCTATATGAGCTTCTTCTGGAGACAGTTTTATAGGGAGGAAAACTTGTAATTCCATCCAAATAAATAGGCTTCGACTTCGAATCAGTGGCTTTGATAGAAATAATTCACATGAAGCAATACAAATAGCCAACTATTGCAGCTATAGAATCTGAAGAAGCAGATTTTAAATTTTATTTGATACTGATTATTTACAACAGTAATTAGCCAGTGATAGAAGGGTTTCTGAAGTCAGGTAGAAGACTCAAAAATCGGACGAAACTCGTTGGTAATACGCACAGAAGCGTGAAAACCAGTCGGATGAAACGCTAATAATTTCCAAGAATTTGGGTATCGGACGAAACGCTACATGTTCGGCCTCATCAAATCCGACGTCTCGCTCAGATTAGAAAAGAGACGTGCACTTTCTATTCTCGTTATAATAAGGGTGACCAATTGAAGCCTTCTCCGCCAAATATAATTTCTGAAAACCAAAAATCGCTTCCCAGAGGATGCGGGAACCCACCTGTAGCTTTAAATCGTGGGGGATAGACGGTGGATGGTTGGCATGTTTTATCAAGATGGCCGTGATTATTTTCCACAAGTTCTATTATTATGGATGTTGTATGTGCTATAGATATCCCATAGAGACTGTTTAATCATTCTCTGTATATCATCCAGCAGTGTGGCCTCAGCTCTACAGATCTCTCATCGTTATCCTTCCCATTATATCCACGCACAAGCCTTGAGCTTATGTGGGATACAACACACTAGAAAACTACCGATGTGTATTTCAAACGGTGTTCAGAGTAATCAATCCTTGATTATTGAGAATTTCCATCAGTTTTTTATATTGATGAAGTGTTTTGTATTGATGAAGTACGTGAGTATTTACTCTCGCTGACAAAGTAAAAAATTTTCCTATACCCCTTTTATTGGTCCTATCTCCTATCCTTCGTAACGAATTTATTGCACGATACACTTCGATACACATAGCAACTCCGATACACTAGAAAAATTGTTTTGTCATTGACTGATAGGCTAGATAGAATGTTTATGGAATATTGTACATCAATTCCAATAGTAGCATCGCCTTATCTCAAACTCAGTAGCAGCCAAGACTATCTCAAGCTTTTTCATGCAGATTACGAGAAGATTCAATAAGTAGAGTGATTGTATACCTTTTGTAACAGGATTCGATTCATTGTATTTATAGTTTACCCCTATATTATGTTCTGACTACTTTAAGATGATATAAATTGCTTGGATAGCATTTTTCTCATTAAATTTTGTTATTACTTAGATATTATAGCTCAATTTCAACAACTTTCTTGTAGAAAAAACAATACCGTACATGAAAACTTTCATAACTCTCGTCTCCAATTTAGTGAAACTAATAGGATCCAGAATATTCTTTGAAAGCAAGAGGCATGTACTTGAATGAACTTCTGTTATTGATTATTATTTTCGTCAAGTACAAGTAGTCACTAATTCACAGAAATGCTGACTCGACGTCCTGGTGAACAAACCAACTGCACTCGCGGTGAATTCCTTTTTAAACGTTTCCCAGAGAGAATCCATTCTCCTTTGTATTGCTTTTCTATTGTCTCCCGGTTTTCCGCCTCTTCCCCTTATTCATATATCCCAATGAGAGTGCAATCCATTACACAGAAGTAATATTATGCATTCCAAATTATGTCGGGTGGAAATAACTTCTCAGTGATTTCTACAATCTCTATTATTAGTTTGATAGATCACTAGAACAATAGGGTTGAAAGTAGATTTTAATTAAAGTTTGAGTTCCAGATGAAAACTTCATGTTGGATATATGAAGTTCTCAATTGAGTTTGAAATTAAATCAACCAACTATGCCTATTATACCTGTCTCCATATTAAATCCTATTATAGGACTATCAATATTATAGAAGTTTTGGGAGGGAAACTTTTTTTCAAAATGTATTATTTTTTCCAAGCAGTAAGTGTTTTCTCATTCTGATTTCAAGTGATTCACTTAGATTATAATGTTTACAGTAGATACATTATAAATTTATGATTCACTTGTATTTTCAAAGAATTGATGAAATGGATATAATATTCGAGTTTATTATGTTTCAGTCAAACTTGGGAAGTCGGGTGAGTAGAACATATTCAAAACTTTTTATTTTAAAAATAAAAACTCAACTACTGAATAATTAACTAAAAAATATAGTTATTTTGGTGATACAGTAATTCAGTATGATAAATATTTTATAATTCTTCCGATTTTAAAAGATCCACTAATTCTTGTACTTTACTATTTCACTTTCCATGATGTACTGCTGGTTAATAATTCACTTTAAACATAATTTCGACGATAAAGCAGTCTAATTTATATTCTTAGTCTCAGTTTTTATGGTTTTTATTTTATTAGGAAGGATGATGAATTTGAAAATACCGTACGACTCAACATACCGTACTTTCGGAAAAATTGGAAATTTACGAATCAACTACTATAATTAAACTTGAAAAACATTGATTCAGAAATATATATTTGATTGATTTAGAAAAAAACAAATTGAGAAATACATCACTGATTACTGACTATAGCCTACGTTCGAATAGAAATCCGAAGCTGTACATTTGAAGGAACTAAATGAAGCGAACATTGAGAGCAGGTGGACGATGAACAATGCAATAACTTTCTAGCAATGTGGAAGAAAGAATCAAAAATGACAATTAATCTCAGAAAGATTAATGGAAATGGACCTCCAACGTGTATCCACTTCGGTTAAGTGGACACTGGACAGCTTCACATTATCAAGAATGCCTGCATCATTCAAGCTAATTTGTGTATTTTGCGCCTACAAAGCACGGTATGATCAATATAATTATATTATATTGAACAACATTCTTGATTCTGTTTGTTGGGTGGTATTCATTGCTATGTTTTACAAAAATGTTGCATTTTAGTGTAGATTGCGAATCACAGGTCGAACAGAAAGTTTCCAAGTTTGAGACGGTTCTAATTGAAAGTACTGTAGTCCTTTTGCGGAGAATTGATCACACGGTGAAGTAGCGGAAAATTGATCACACCACTGTAAGTATCTGTTACTGACTGAGTACCGGTGACAGTTACTTAATAGTTAAATTCATCAGTTTTATTTTAGGCCTGCCGTACACATAATCAAACGTCAAGACATTTTGACTGACAGTGTGATATGATAAAAAGAAGATCAAGATGAAATAGTGAAGTTTAACAGCTGGTTTAGAGTATTAGTTCGCATGTGATTTTATCATCACACTGTCAGTCAAAATGTCTTGACGTTCTGTTCTGTTCGATTATGTGTACGGCAGGCCCAAGTTGTGTGTCTCTAGTAAAATCTTGGAAAGTAGGTCCCAAGGGAGCTGTGATATCACACATAAGATCATTTTCAATCTGCACGTTTTCAAATAAGATGAAATCAAATAATCTTTAGTATTCATAAAGTTGCATTTACAAGAGTCTACGCTCAGCAACATTGGAAGTGTCATGACCCTAACACTAACAGCACATTAGGCTTGCTAAGAACTTGTTCCAAATCCACCAAACCAAGCATTATAAGCTTGGTTCAAGTCTAGTCACCCAAGCCCATAGGCTTGGTTTAGAGATCGAAGTAGGCCTATAAACTTTTTCAACCTGCTCCAAGCTTGGTTCACAAGCCTAGAACAAGTCTAAAATATCTCTAGACCAAGCTTGGTTCTGACTGCAAATAAACAAGTTCATTAGAACTAGTAACTTTCAAGCTATTCGAGAGTCTCATAATCTAAGTTTGCCATAGCAAGTCAAAAAAACACAAAAAGCTGGGATTGGTTCTAAGCTTGTGTGCTGTCTGGGCGATAATACAACAATGGATAATAAAACATGAAATATTTATTGAGGTAAAAATCGCCTCATTGCACAACTTTTTGTGTCTTTTTTGTGTCGGTCACCCATCCGAGAGCGGTCTCGAATGTTTGTTACTTGACCACATGATTACTTAGCAACCGCTCTCACCGAGTGACCACTGATATAACTATTTTTATTTATTGAATTATCTATCCATTTATTAAATGATCTTCTCAAAAACGAATACAGTAGCTATGTACGATTTACATTTGCGCTTTCTACCATGTCTCCTTCCTAATCCATCGCTCTCCAAGCGTTGAATAATTTCTGATTGGGAAACAATCACACTAGTGTACCCCAAAGGAACTAACGACAATACCATTAACGGTATGTGACTCGAATCCCTAAACTCTACTTGAGGATCGTTCCAATTGCACCAAGTTCCTATCAGAACACGTTGCAGCAAACCTTAGGCTTAGCAATAAGTAGGCCTCTATAAGTACGTTTACATTTGGATATGTTTGCGAGAGCTAGTGTGAGAGATTCGATCGAATACGGTACCGGTAACAATTTGAAATTATCAGTAAATGAGTTATAATCTAATTTTTTACCACATTAGTACATAAACACTTTACAAACAAGTTAATTGCTGAGCAGTTGGAGATCCCATCAGTTCTTGCTCTCAAAAATAATAGTAATTTTTATGTGAAAACGTTGTCGATGAAATATTCAAATGATTCAAATCAAATCAAAATCATTATTGCTATAAAAGAAGCACAAGATTTGAAAGATATATTTTTGAAAAAACAGTGAAATTCTATAAAAGTAGGCATATAATTTAAGGCATACAATAAAAAACACAAATTTCACAAATAAAAGTAAGATTATATGGCACCACCATAAATTATTCGAAATGGATCTATAATATCGATTATATTTCCAATACAAACATAATATAACCACATTTCAATAATATTTTTATTTTTCAATATTTCTATAACTATTATGATATTATTGATTCTTTCCGAATAATTATTCGAATATTTAATCAACTCTTTTTTCAAAAGTACACTAATAGAAAACGTGTTACTTTTGAGAGCAAGAATGAGATTTTCTTCAGTTTACAATCAACTTGTCTGTAAGTGTAAAAAGACTAATGTCGAGCCCCGTCTTTTGGAGGAGCCGTTAAGCCGTCGGTCCCGGCTGCCTAAAAAGTATAGTCGTCATCTATTCATCACCACACTCACATTACCCACGCACAAGTCTAGAGCTCATGTGGGCATTATTACACTCTCCCCAAAAAATGAGGTCCAACAAGTATAGTAATTTTGTCTACTCATACTTTGAACTTGTTTCTCAAAATTAAGTACCTCACACAAGTAATTGTACATGCATCCAAATGTTAACGACTTACGACTTATTTATACTACAGAGACTGTAATCAGAGAATACAGTCTCTATAATTTATACTTATATTTATACAAACTTTATTGATTTACACCCATTTTACTAGCTATTCTCATATTCTACAATAGTGAAAATTGATAAAAAGTTGTGAGGCTCCTATTCTAGTAGAACAGATTTGCATAATATAGGATTGAAAACAGCGTCCAAACCCGTAAACTATGAAAATCTCATTGTTTTTGCTCACTCTCGTGTGCACCACTAAAATATTAGCAATAATAGCCACCAAGTTAGCCAGAAAGGACTCGTAATGGTGTTTGAATTGAATCCATCATCTGCGAATATAATTATGGTACAGTACCTGTGAGTAGTCGAGTTACTGATAATAATAATTTCGCAAGCCATTAAGTAACACTATTCTAGTGCTGTCACTAAACATACTAGTCAGAGTGAAGTACAGTAATGAAATAAAGAATAGCTAATGATTACAATACAGTATGACATGTTCAGAGTGGTATAGGTCAAAACTAGGAATTGGTTCAAGACTGTGATACAAATGATGAGAGATATAAGGACACCCTAATAAATTGAAAAGAAAATTTAATTAGTGTAAAAAAATGCTTATTAAAAAAATATGTAACTTAATTCCTCAAATCGTGATTTAGTTTAGAATTCTTTACCTTCTCTGAAATATCGATTTGGGATCATTCAGGACAGGTTTATAATTAACGGAAGATCCTATATGGAAGGAAGAATAATATTGTTTCTATCAAATTTCAACTTCACAACAATGTTTCAAGAATGATAAAAAATCTTTTCCTGGTAACAGAAGCAATCCTATTCATTAGAGATATCAAAAATTAGTCATTGAGAAGGTCAATGTTGGTATTTAATGAAAAGTGGCGTATTTGATATTTTGGAACCTTTATAATAGTAAAGGTGAAGATAAAAGGTAAATGATAATAATTAGAAACCAAAATATTTATAATACTTTCCACAGAATAATTAAATTATACCTGCAATAACAAACTTCATTGATACAAACAACTAGGCTCATGAACCTTCATTATACTGTAATCGTGTTTATTCCAAAACGACTTGGAAGCTAATAAAATTCAGACATTATATGACAAACAGAACATCAGCCGTAATTAAAAATCTCATTATTATTCGAGTATTTACTGCAGCGAACTTTATTGGTGGAATAAAAGTCTTTTATGATGCTGTTGTGGAAAGAATTCACCAACAACGGTGGCCTACTAAAATCGGGCGTGTTTATTAAAATCACCAGGGAAAGGTGTTTCAAAAATCGAATAACAGCCGATAGAGGTTGTGTTATTGTTGATTTTAAAAACAGTAGGAGAGAGACTACTGCCTACCGTATTTCAAGAGTAGGATTAATTATTGACTCACCTTTGTAGCTCCTCATATCAAAACCTATTTATGAGTTCTGCAAGTACTATTTTTACTCTCATCGCTAAAAAAATGATTAGATAGCGTAGAATCCTTTTTCCCCTCAGCACCTTATTAGTTTCTGTGACGTACATATAATCTGTAATTTACAAGCAAAAGCAAAACATCATATAATTTATTGCTCTATTGTATAAAACTTGATATCAAAATTAAAATGAAAATAGTTGAGCCCTATCTAGACCCCTAGGAAGGGGTCTAGATAGATAACAGAGAACATTACATTAGATCGAGTTGTAGCTTTCAGAATTACGGTACCTAGCTTAGTACAGTACTGGTAGCTTTCAGAATTAGGTACGATTATAATAACATAAGAGTGTATTTATAATGAAAATTTAAATCAATCAATCGAATCATTTATTGTTAAAAAACATTTGAAATGTTACAACAATGTCAATACGTAATTTCCTTAAAATATAATAAATACTAACAAATAATAATGTCTCAAATATAATACCCAATAGGCTACCAACAATATTTATACAATAGTACAATAACATATAACACACAAATTAAAATTCAATTGTAAAAAAATAGCCTATTCAGTCGTATAGACATTTTCTGATCAATAAGTCATTCAAATGTATTTTGTAGGATGTGATGTCTATTTCACTTACGGATTTAGGTAGATGATTGAATAATTTTATGGGCATTTGCTGCCAGCTCTGTTGAGAAACTTTGTAAAGGCAGTGGCTGATTCTCACTTTGCATTTGTTTCGTGTGTTATTAGTTAGTATGTAAGTCAGAATTTATTTCATAATATTGAATGTTTTTCCTAATATGTATAGCAAATAGCAAGCATTCTAATATTATGGTAATGTTATATAAGACACCTATTTCTATAAACAAATTCCTACATGGTGTGCGAGGGGGCTTTCTGCATAGAATTCGTATTGATTTTTCTGTACACTGAAAAGAATAATTGCAGTAGAGCAATTTCCACTTAAGAGGATGCCATAAACAATAAGATGACTTAGTATATGAGAAAAAATAATAGGCATTCATTAATACAGGCAAACTCACAATTTTATAAAGCCTTTGCTGCAGAAGGAATATATACCTTTATTTAGTTTTTTGGCAGTGTGACTGATATGGCATTTCGAATTTGAATTTGTGTTAATATTTACTGCAAGTAATTTCATCGACTCTCTAGCCATTATTTTCCTGTCACAACTAAATATCACATTCTTGTTTTATTGATGTGTAGTCGACTGAGGGTATTGGCTGCACATCAATCTTCTATAGTTGAATTATTTTCAGAAATGATTGAGTTGAATGATTATAGATAGGGGAAATTATTCCACCTTAGCACAAAAGTAGCTTGAAAGGAAGTTTTCAACTGGAAAATCTCATGAGACGCACCAGCAAGATGTCATGTGTCATGTTTCTGCAGCAACAAGAAACACAGTTTGAAACAAAATGGAAGTTGTCAATAAGTTTCTAACAATTATTATTATATTGGATGTCCCAAAGCATTTGTCATTTGGTCTGTGACTTGTCTCGGAAAATTGTGGAAAACGTCTGGAAAACTGGGAGAACTTGTCAGCATTTTTCTGCAACATTTTTCCGTCTAAAATTTGATTTCGCTAACAGAATCTAAGCCAATATTCGATCGAAGTCGAGGATAAAATATCCTGTGGCAAGCCGATGAATAAGTTACTTTTTTATAGAATAAGCTACCGGTATACTGATTTGCGCAGATTTTCAATATTTGAGAAGTAGCGCAAACTCCATTGAACGCTATAAGATGAAAATTATAACAACAGAAACGTGTTTGTGATATAAAGATAGAATATATAGAACAACGAATAAATATGGAAAATGCACGTAGAACAATAAATAAACAATCATCTTTATTTTCAACTAGGTAGGTAGGTATTACAAATTCATATTAGCAATAGACCCGAGCTCTAAAGATTTTTACCCTAGATAGAACTTGAAGCTCTACCACGGAGTTGAAATTTAATGCTCCAATCTGTTATCTCTTAAAATTTTTATGTATCTTTTTTTGAACCAATAATAGGAGGAAAGTCTGATTATGGATTCGGTGGCCCATCTTACTTGGAATAGATTTTCAAGAAAGAATATTTGATTTCTCATCCATTCAAAAAGATTACCCCAGCAGTAAATTTATGTACGTGGTTGAATCGGGCGTTTAATATTTTTTCTGAATGGAAGCCTTTCCACCTTACGCCTTGTGAAGGCGTTGATAATGTTTCAAATCATCTTATTCACTATGAGATAAGAATATGAACCCAATAGGTGATCATATTTCGTTTACTCGTCAGTAGATTAGGATTTGATAAATACGAAGCAAGAGATTTATTCTTGAATTACAATTTCTTTATTATTGAAGAATGAAGAATAGATTGTTGATTATTTTTTAATGTACCGTAAGTTACTGGAATAGGATAGGGTACGTAAACGTTTTGATCAAATAAGCTTCAAGTAAATAATGGACTCTTTTAGAACGAGAATAAAGATTTCAATTTTCCCCAAGTTCAAATACTTTATTACCAAAATGGAAATTTCAGAAGTCAAATATACTACTAAGTTACTCTCACAGAGAAACTTTGTTGCAATTAAAAGAAATGGTTGTTTGATTTGATATAATTAAAGGGAAATTTCTCTAATCAACTATATCCTTAACATGTCAATATTTAAATGAAAATTGAAAGGAAAAATTAAAATGGAGAAGCTACATGGAAGGTGTGAATTAACATTAGTCTAATCAATGTTAACCATCCATATTTAAAAACATTGAATACGAATCGCTTGAAAAATAAATTGTAGAAAGGAAAATTGTATAAACTGAGACAAGAAGTGTTCAACAAATATGTAGAGTTTTTTATTTCTCGAAAGTTTCTTATTTTCCGAAATTCAGGGCGTCGCATGTATTATATGTCATATCGTGTTTGAATTATGAAAATACATGACAGCAGAAAAGAGGATGGTTCAAGTGTTTTAGTGGGCTGACATCTGATATTGAAGACGAGTGCATTGTTCTAACAAAACGCCGTAGCTCACTGTGTGAATACAAATTAATGGGTCCGATTCTGGCATTTATTTTTTGTGGAAAATACCATGAATTGGTATTTTGAAACCCATCTCAGGCTTTTAAGTCTCGGTTGAGCTTCCATTAACATGAATAAAATATTTAAAAAACTATTATACAGTACAATAGTATTTCAGTTATCCAACACTATTGAGTAAGATTATGCTATGTAGTCATTTCTAATAATTATGGTTATAATGTTATAGTTCTTCTAATAATGCCTCAACACGATTTTCAATGAGGCTACCCAACTACTGCTTCTTTTTAGTATTTAATCTAAATTAAATTTGTGTTTTTCTGGAAATGTTATGTAAATAAATGAAATGAATAATGATAATGGAATGAACTAATAGAACCTGATATAGGGGCATGGGGGCAGGAAACTATTGAATTGCCTAACACAGTTCAAACTAATAAAACTAAAATCTGAAATTAAAATCAATAAAATAAGGTAGTTAATAAATTAAAAAATATGGACACGAAATGAAGTTTTGCCAGTATAAAGTAATTTTGTGGTAACTAAATTCAGTTTTAGCAACAAAATAATTTTGTGGTTCTCAATATTCAAGGCCAGAAAGGATGATAAAAACTAGCAAAAAACGCCGACCGTGACAGGATTCGAACCTGCAATCTTCGGATCCGAAGTCCGACGCCTTATCCGTTAGGCCACACGGTCAACGACATTTCGGTTGGAAAACGCACCACTTGTTTATGGACCATGTTTGCAAGGAAATAATCACAAACTCTTCATTTGAATATCTAGTTTTTTGCAGTTCTTTAGACCAATATTCTATGGAAAGTCGGTTTGTTTTCTGTATAAAGCTAAAAACTAGACGTACATGCAGTAACAAACTTTCAATCACCTTATTCCTCATTAGGAGTTTGAGCTTGATAATGTTAACTGTTGATAAAGTTATACTGAACTGAATGGAATTCATGAAAAATCGACGTTTCTACAGTATTTCTGGAAACGTTATAAACTTTATATCAATAATCATTGGATGTCTGTTAAGAAGCGTCTTTTTAATAGTTTATTTTTGGGTCATTTTTTAGCAGTTTATCTAGATATTAAAATGTTTAAAGCCGTTTTAAAACTGAGTTTAAAAATGCTTCCATTGCTACCATTTTGTTACAACACATGAACTATCCTTTAGGATAGGATAACTAATGAGGATGAGAGGAACAGATTAGAAGAAAAATTACGCTCAATATTACAGTTTTAATAAAATTACTTATATGACAATGAATAATGAAAAGAAAAATATCAAATTCAGATTTGTAGAGACAACTATTAAACTATAAATCATAACATTATAAATAACAATAAATAAGTTAAATTGAGCAAGGTTAAAGCCAAAGGTGAAATGGAAATATTTTGAAGAAGGTGGAGAAAAGGTAAAAATAGTCATAAAGGAATAACTAGAAAATCATTGGAACTGTTATTACATTTTTATCAAGAAAGAAGAGAATTAGCAACTTTTATTTTGCAGATTTTCAAGTATGTTTTCAAATTTTAGTAGGAGCCTGGATATTCTTCAATAAGATAATAATTTCAGATTATCTTCATCAAATAACTACCTATTGACTTATTTTAGTTTCTTCATCTATTGTGGATTATGACTAAATTGCATCAATGTAATTGTTCTTTAAACTTGATTTAAATAAGAAGTATTAATTAGATTATTTTTGTTTTTTCTTGCTGTCAATCATGCTTGCAGTTGGTGAGTATTCATAAAAAATATTATGGAATCTATAGAAAACAATAATTTGAAAGTTATAATAAGTATTATAATGAAGATGTATTAAGTATTAATGTATAAGTATTAGATGTAGCCTAAAAAATAGTAAAATAATTTTAGTAGACTTAATCAATATCTGAAATAATTTAATTTCATTTTTTATTCTTCATTTAAAAATAGGCCTATAGTCAAAGAATGAGAGGAACCTCCCTTTAATTTATTAACTCACTTAGAATGAGTCACCAATCATTTCTTGGGAATCGCAAAATTTTTAATTGAGTAGATGCAATAAAATGCAATACATAATTGATTTGGATCTCAGTAAAAGGAATATTTCGTGGAAACATGGAAATAAACATTTTGATTTTACTATAGAATAATTCCTATTAATACACTAACCGTAGTTTTACTGTTTTCAAACAGTACGATCATGATGATTATTTTTCAAAATAGTATGATTATTTTTCAATTAAGCGCGTAGTATGAAATTGATAATAATTTCAATTTTTGCCAAATTCTCTTAAAACTACCGGTACTGGATTATCATTTTTTAACTCTAGGTGATAATGCTATATTTTCTCTGTTCATGCAATCCTTCCAAGATGTGTCAAGTGAGTATCAATTTTTCAGTTTACTAGGTTTTAATCTATCAATCAACTTTCAAATTACAATTGAGTTTTTCTAGAGTTCAAGATAGAAGGTACAAGGAATTATGCAATATGCAAAGCTCAAGACTTTGAAGCTTCGCCCAAGAAATGAGAAAATATTGATATTATATTGACTGCAGTCCAAGTTATGTAACAAATTTCCATAAGATTTAAATAATATTATTTTCCGTTGTCTTTCCAAAAAAAATATTTAAATAGACTAATGATGGGAGCGTGTATAAGATACTATTTCGAAAAATGTCTGCTATGAAGAGACTCCAAAAGCAAAATTATATAAAATCGTTCAATAATAATGAATTTGAGGTTTTCAATTAAAATTGGTAGAAATTAGTATTATCATACTTTATTACCAATTGAGAACGAAAATGAAAGGGATCGGAATCTCCTCAAACACCATAAGTTTTTTAAAATTATTTTCTACTAATTATTGGAAATCAGCATAAAAATATATAATTAATTGTCCTACATTCGTATGCATTTTCTGTACAGTAATATGTATTTTGTCAAAAATATCATTTACTAATATCACTCTTCATTTTTATGCAAACCAGTTGGATAGCAGGGTAAGTGCATTTCAAACTGAGAATTTGCAATATATTTCTCATTTTTTAGAAATTTCTCATTCTTGTAGTTATAGAATTTCTCATTCTGCTGAAATGCTACATCTCAGTTTATATCCAAGTAAATGTTCTAACAAGAATGATATTAAATTTTAATAATTAGTGGAATAATTGTAACATATTTCCAAAGTATCAATAAATTTTAATATTCCAATTTTATTCTCAGTGTTCTAGTATTTGATTTTGCAAAGTAGGCCTATTAGAAATGAATAAATTTAGAGATTTGAGTTTTTAAGAACAGTTGACATCATTTGGAATTGTCACAATATGGTAACTTAAAACTAACTTGATCGAAGCACTTCTTTTAGTTTTTCCTTTTACGAATTGTTGACGTACAGGCGTACCTATTGACGTATCGGTATTGTAAGTTATTATTATGACGTCTATTGCTTGTTTTGAAAGTCTAATGACAATAAGATTAATATTATCCATTTATAAGTCAATTTGCGAAGAGCCGAGTAAAGTAATTGATTTTTTTCTTCTTTTTCACGCTTCAACACAGAACTGTGGAGCTGTAAGTATACAATAATAATTCTTTACAATGATTTGAAAAACTTTGTGAGAATACGATAATACAGATTTTCTCGTCTGGAGTTTCTCTTTGATATAAATACTAGGCTTACAGAATTCTAGATTGGAAAATTTCATTACACAGGAATAAGTTGAAAGAGAAGCTGAGACATGAATCAGTCAGCATCAGACTTGACTTGAAAACTATACAATACGATACCGTAGTAAAAAGGAACACCAAAAAACAATAAGTTGAATTTCTTCTTTAAAACTTTCAAAGTTGCAGAATAGATTGTACTTTTGTGATATTCTCTAGAGTAAATAGTTTTAGAATTAGTTGTCATGTTTACACCATTTTTTTCAGTAGTTAATTAAAGATGCGAATAAATTTTCATTCGAACTTAGAGAATTTGTTTTAATTTGTCTCAAGTTTCTGCATATGTACTAAAAATGTTATTCATGTTGTATTAGAATTTTAGAATGTTGAAAATTCAACGCAAATATGATAAATGTGAAGGATCATAAAAACTAACAATGAATATCATTCTTGCAAATCGTTAATGGATCAAAAATTCCGAAAAATGACCTCATTTTTTCACAAGAAGACATTATTGGAGTGATTCAGCCATCTGTCTATCCAAGAAAGAAGATGGTGTTGTTTATGATGATTGATGTTATTGGATAATAAAATTGACACTACATCATTTTTCTATTAAAATATCATTGACTTATATGGGTATCATCAACAAAAAACCCATACGAAGTCTCAGAAATATAAAAAGTAAAAACTATCATTTTTCAACGGTCTAGCAAGTTACCTATTAGTTTAGGATCTCCCTAAAGCCCTATATAGTAATTTTTGAAATTAAATTATGAATAAATAATAAAATTACATATTAACTGAAGATTTTAATTAAAGCCTTCAAACTAAAAAAAAATTGTTTCTTATTTTCAGTTCAATTTGGGCAAAAAGTTTGTCGGATACAATTCATGGCTCGACTCAAACAATCTGAAGCAAAGGAGAACGCATTTTAATACCAAACCAGTAAGTAGATTAAAATAAACATTTTTTTGTAAATACAGTAATAATAAAGTTCAAGTCAAAAAATATTTTTTAATGGATGATTCAGAAGGGCCTGACAAGCATTTAAATAGCAAACTATTATTTCCAAAATATCAATTTTCATTACAATAATTATTATTTTCAATAACTAGTAAGGCTTGTCGATAACCGGTACTTGAATATGTATTAGTACTAATAATTAATTACTCATCACAATTAACAGCTAGCACAAGAACCAACAAAAGTAAATAAGAGTTTAATAGTAAAGGAGATGGAAGAATAGAGCAATAAGAGTTATTAAAGTAGAGTTAAAAAACAAATAATAAGAGTTAAATAGTAAAGAAGCTAGAAGAACTTCCAAGTAGAGTTTGAATCTTTCTGAGAATTTTTCTCCTAACAGGGTTTTTGTTATCTTGCGTCTGACAGACGGCTATTCCTCCTCCATACCATCTCATATAGATAAATTACCGGTCAGAGAGCAACAATCTTTCAGAAAGTACCTATGGCTTGAGATTCTTCTTTGAAAAATCTGCTAGAACCTCCTTGAATTTCTCATAAAGTTTATAAAATTTTATAAACTACGTTCAACTAAAAGAATGATTGATCCATAACGATTTTCAAGTTTCTAATGATAGCCTACGGGTCAGCATCAGAAGGAATGTAATTTGATGCTAGTTAATTTTCGTTTTTACATATTGTTATACATCGTATAATTCTTTTTTGATTTAGTTAACATGGACTAAAAAAACAAAACAAAAAAATAGGCTTTTATATGCTGATTTTAAAAACTTTTTCAAATTTACGAATTTCATTTCATTTAATTGAAATATTCAGTAAAACCTTGAAAGAGGAAACATATAGTCATTAATAGTCGCTAATTCGTCCTGGAGAAAATTACAAATAAAGGAAATAAATGGAATTAGAAAATAATGGAAATAAATGAAATTAAAAAGTAGAACGTAAACTTACCTTGAAATTTTCCAATCAAATGTTATTATAAAACAAGTTTGAAATTGAAGACTTGTAGGGATATTGTAGGCGGTCCTTCATACATTTGAAACTTTTTAAATATTCACTTTACTTTGTGTCCACTGTATTTTCATAAGAATCCCATGCTTTATTACATCGTTCTGTGTAAATTTTCTTCATAATAGAGAACTTTGTATTCAATAAAATAATATTATAATTATTGATTACTGTTTTTTCAGCGCTACCAGAATACTAAGAATATAAGAGCTGGAATAAAACGAAAAAATAACAAAAATTATCATTTTTTTCAGGGATACCAAAAAGGAGACTCGTACTGGTGGATGAAGAATAATTACTGACGTAATTGAAGCTGTAATTTAATCAATTAAGCGACTGCAACATCAAAAATATATGATATTCGAAATGTAATTAATGTAAATGTTTCAAAACTATTCAATAAAAATGTAACTGGATGTGAATAATTGGTAATTAAGAGTAGTCCAAATAAAAACAATTTACTGCAAAAAAGAGGATGCAAGAAGAGAATATTGCACCAAGAGTAAAATTAAATGTGGCAATCAAACATCATTGTATTGTACCTGTAATAAATCTAATGTTTTGTTAACTAATCTCCTCAAAATTAATATAACTTTCTCAAACATGTTTTATTGATGTAGAGTGTAGAGACTCTGTAAAAATTTTCAAAATATATTTCTTCATTATCAAATTTTTAATGTAGGCTACATTGTAATAAAATGAAACAGCTTGAAATTGGACAGAGGTCTTAAAGCAGCACACACACTGAGCAGATAACATTTTTTAATAGCAAGTCTTTCTATGCATGTCTAAGTTGGCTGTTCAATTTCACACTATAACATTTTATTGATCATGTACTAGCTGCTTGAACACATTTAAGCGACGAATCATATAATGACACCTCAATTCCTAGAGGTTGATTTCGATCATTGAGCCCTGTGGCTCATAAATAGAATAATAATAAAAAAAGAGAATTAAGCCCAGTGAAGCCGGAATATTGAAATATAACACAATACATCGACTATAGTTCTTTTCATCCTTGAAGACTACTGAGCACACAGACAGTCCACTACCACTTTCTGAGCTAGCAAATCACATGCCTGCAGCATTGCCAATTCTAATGGCTGGTTTTCATGATTCTAGTAGACGTTCTAGTTACTGGAGGCAGATTGGATCATAAAATGATCGTCTACTCTATGCAAACAAATAGTCCAACGCACACTTAAACAGCTGCTTTAGGTGTGCATTGGACTATTTGTTTAAATAGAGTAGACGATCATATGATCCAACCTGCCTCCAGTAACTAGAACGTCTACTAGAATCGTGAAAACCAGTCATAACGCTCACTATCACATGGTAGTGATGAACAGATGTGCGAGAAAATTTTCTGATCATCTCTTTTATTAAAAAAAAATATATATTGGTCTAATGCGTGCCCAGATGATTGATTAACATAAAATATGACAACATTGCCGGGCATTCTGATTGGATTACGCACCAAGCTAGCCAGTTGTCTTCAAGGATGAAAAGCACTATAGGTACTATAATACTATCTTCAAGTTCTGTGCCATGTGGATTGCAGTACGGAGACCTTTAGATAGTCCTTACAAGATATTTATTCGCTAGTGAGCTCTAGCAGAGCAATAAAGGTCACTTCTAATTATTATATAATCTCCCTTGATTACTTCAAGAGAGAGATCTATTATTGGTCTCCTTTTGGTCGGATAAAAATGTTGAATTGGCACTTATTATACAAATTTGTCAAGAAGAAAATGAATCACAATAATTTTCATTATTAAACTCATTTATATCTTATTCAAATTATTAGATAGATTTTCAACATGGAAGTTACAAAATATAAAATCGTCAACTTTTAATAAACAGATTTTATCTAAGGCTCTATAAGCACCAGGTAGACGCATCGGCCGCCATTGTGGTACCAGACTTTAGACAACTGTTTAAAAAATAGCTTAAGCTAGGTGAGTGAATACTGCCTGAATTTTCAAGATCAGTTTAGAGGTTAAATCTGGGTTACATAATGAAACTGGTGCAAAAATGGTGGGTGGTAGCGCCTATCCCATCTTTATAGAGCCTTAATCTTATCTAGTTAAAATGTAATAAGTTACGGTACGAAGTTGAAAGTTAATTTAATGGTACAGCATTGCAATACTGAAATTCATGGAATGAAAAGACAGACAAAGAAAGGTATTCCTGTCAAAAAGACAGGTATACAAGAAGTACTCACGTGTAAAACCATCATAGAATATCCTATATTGCATCCCTTAGATAACTATTCACTGGACAGTAGATCTTACGCCTAGCAGTCGAAACATTGCTATAATCGTGGCCTGCTTTGCTTATTGCTTCAAGGCTTATAGCCTACAGAAGTTAAAGGATGACTGAAAGCTGAAGAGGAGCAAAACAAAATCAAAAAACAAAAAATGAGCTAAATTTGTAGAATGGAGTTTTAAAAACGAATACATAGGCATACATACAAAGGAATACATATTAAAACTTTCATGGAACGTCCATTTTCGACCAAAGGATTCTTGGAATAAGGTAATAGGATTTAAGTATATAGAATGTATAGTAGTGAAATAATTTCTCAAGGAGTTTAAACATTCAAATTATATACTTTGACAACGAAATAAATTTAATTTGTTATAATTTACAACATCCAAATACACATATAATACAAAATGATATTACCTATAATCGAAACTTAATAAATTGTCCATAACACTCTCACATCCAGTTCCTTATGCACATTACACTTAACCGGTCAAGTATTTCCTTCCATAGAATTGTGCTTTCTTCTCAAATGAAGGACACCTTACTGGAGTGTTTAGTCGGTAGAACGGATTCATCATGTACTGTGTAAAAAAGGAAAAATCTATTAATTATGAAGAACAGTCAAAATCGAAATGTAAATTTGAAGTTATGTAGCCTAATGTACAGAAACCAGGTAGGTACAGATTTATTTTATAATATAAATAAAAAACTTTGTTATAGGTTCAATACTCTGTCAACAAGGAACAACGAATAAATTAAAATAAGATTTAAATTATAGAGCAGAAAAACATGAAATGAAATTATGCAATATCAGATAGAGAACAGGAATCAATGGATAAAAAATTAAAATAAAAAGTGGGAAATACAAAAATTAGAAAGTAAATAGGAACCTGAAAGCGTAAAACACATTTAATTTGCATGATAATCATAAATTGAATTTTAAATTATTTGAGAATATTAGAACACAGATAACATGAAATATAGGGATCAGTAATCAATGGAGAACTAGCAGACCCAAATTAGATAAACCATAAAATTTATATAAAAGACAAATTGAAAGGTTCACATAGGGTATGATTATTAGTGCAAAAGAATGGCGGCCATTTGCAATCCAATTTAATATAACAACCGTTAAATGACGTCATTGCATTAACGTCTGATTCGTTTATTGGTTCTCGTTGCATTGATTCCGTAGTATGACATCATTTTACAGCGCTTATATTCAAATGACAATTAAATTAATAACAGAAGAAATGTAATCATATCATAATGAAGAAAATTATGTGATGGAATAATGCAATGTAAACCAGTTATCAAAGTCACGAATCAGATGAATAGTGAGTCAGTAGTAACGAAACACAACCGCATAAAGTAACTGATCATTTTCATGAGAAGTAGCAGAATCATACATACCACAATGGAAAAAACATATTTTGAATATATTTTTGATATATGTATCACTGTCGATAGATACCAATCAATATTACAATAATTCATTACTTTTGACGGATTAATGTGAGGTCACTAGTCTTCTTATTGATAAAATGATCTTCAATTTGAATAAAATAAAATTTATAATTTCTTACAGTGTAAACCATTGATTGATAGAGAAAGTAGACAATGAAAATATTAATCTGATTTTACCTCACTATTTTGTTAAATTAGGCTACCATCAAAAGTAGATAATATGATCTTACTCAAACCAAAACTCTCGTTTTCACCAACCAACAAAGTATATTATTTAAAAAAAGATTGTTTTTTTAATTCTGTGGGTTAAGTGAAAGATGGGACTCTCATTCTTCAACTTCACCAACATCACTTTTGTACTGCACGAAGTGGAAAAAATAAAGTAATTTATCTAAATCTATCTATCAATCTTGAAAATTGATATATTGTCACATAACAGCCGGCTGCACATATGTGCAGCTATAGGATCAAAACTTGATCCTATCAACTACATGTTATAATAAGCAATGCATAATTAATCAAATTTATTAAACACTTTCCAGTAGAAAACAACTTGACTAACATCATAGTGACGATCGTTTCGTCCTGGTGTTAGACATAATACTTATAAATTAATATAAATTATTCTAGAATTATTATATGAATTATAAATAACTTATAGCCTAACTAAATAAAATATTATTATTATATAGTTATTTATACATTTTCTATGACACATTACTTCATCTTTATAAAAGTCTGCTGTTTTTTCCAATCCATTGGAATGTATACCTCAATAATATTAAACTCTACCTATCCTATCTATTTGAGGTGAAATAATACTGTACCTTGATATACATCTCATAAATCTCCATGAAGAAATTCTTGATGCCTTCCTCATTTTTGACATCATGCACCATCATGAATCGCATATGTGTGGCAGTGACGAATGCCGACACAAACCACTGATTGAATTTGTCCACCGATTTCAAGTACATGTTGTTATTTTTCCACATATGCTCATCGACCAGATCAAGAGCCGCATTGGCTACAAACTGATTCAGGTGTCGATGGTCATCTTTCTGGAAAAAATAAACAATGAAAAGATTTGATCAAACAATAAAAAAATTAAAGTAACAAAGGAAAAATAATAAAGAAGAATAAAAAGGAACTAATTCTGAAGAATTGAATCTGCATGAGAGACTAGGAACTTGTAACATTTGGTAATTCTCAAAGTCCCAGTTGTACTAAGTTCTGTTAACCTAAATCTCCAATTAAATATGTTAATTTTTATGTTTAGTCAAAGATTAGGTTATTATTAGGTTATCTAATTATTTGATGCAACCGGTCCTTAGCGCTGGGTTTCACGATTCTAGTAGACGTTCTAATTACTGGAGGCAGGCTACCAGAAGCCTATCTACTCAACTATAAACCAGTAACCAGTACGTCTACTAGAATCGTGAAAACCAGCCTTTGGTGGTTTGGCTACGATTGTAGTAGGATATCTTTCAATTGACTTGACTTAATAAACCCGAAATGTAATTTAAATAGATGTAGCCTATGAAACTGCAGTTTCAAGTTGGTAAGTTTATGTCATAAAAATTTGCTTTTAGAATTCTTTCTCACCACTTTGGGCCGGGCCCGGATCGGACGGGATGACTGATATATCTTAATGCGTATATATTCACCCTGAATCATCTGATTACACTGATATGATTCATTAATGTTATTATCTCGTCGGATCCGGTTCCAATCCGCATTTGTGTGAAAGGCGGCTCGCACACCAGGGATACCGCGACGAGACGTTATCTGTACTAATCAATTCAAATAATTATGTTTCTCAGCTAAGAAAGTCAGAATTAACATGTTAGGACGTAAGCTCCGGCATTACAATTCTACCAGCTGGCAAACGTGTAAATTTGAATTAATTAGTACAGGCGATGTCTCCTCGCGCTTGCGTATCTCTGGTGTGCGAGCCACCTAAGATGCATTAGGTCCCTTAAGTCGCTATAGAAGCTTTAGACTATGGCCACACTACAAGGAGCTTTGCTTGGTGCTAAGAGCCAAGTGACTCGCATAGTGACTGATCCTACTGAACAAACACATTGCGTACTATTGCAGATGGCCATCAGAGTCACTTAGTCACTAAGCGATTGCAGTTTGGCCATCTGCAATTGTACACAATGTGTTTGTTTACTATACTCTGTTCACGGAGTCGAGAGACGGCCAAAACAAGCTGTTTGCATTTGAGTGCGTAAAGAAGCAATAACTCACAGCTGTTTTCGAAAATTTTCTGTCTAATTCCAGTTCACAATAAGTTCATTCAAGGTCAGACTGAAATCACGTACTGCAGATAATAATATTATTTTAGTAGTACGTGTGAATCGGTCTAAATGCTCCTAGCTAGACTCTCGCACGCACAGGTTTATTTACATCGTCTCTCCTTTCCCCTAGGCTAGGCGTACACCGGTTAGTCAAGACAAGACGATATTAGTCATAGTACTTCACATAGTTGTTTACGAAGCATCACTCACAATTTTTTTTTGCTAGGGATGATGCCCAGTCATTGCATCGGTGTGTGCTGCTTCATAACTATGTGAATTACTGTGACTAAACTTGACTAATCTCCGGTTGTCTTGTCTTGACTAACCGGTGTACGCCTAGCCTTAAGAGACTATAGGATTAGTCACTATGCTAGTCATTTGGCTGTTAGCACTAAGCAAGGCTCCTTATACTATGGCATCAGCCTCAAGGTCTATTTCCACAGCCTAGTCACCGTTCTTTTCTAGTCAGGGTCACTATGGTAACTTGCCATCTGACAACTAGTATTACTAGCTGGTATTTTCTCATGCAATATGCCCCAGATCGTTCAAATGTTCTCCATTTGTTAACAGCTGATTTATCCGCCAGAAAATCTACACAACCGTAGCCTACAAACAGAAGAAACTACAGGGACAGGGATAAGCGGATAACCCCTATAATACTAGCAGAATGAGCTGCCTAATGTACAGAGGTTGAACAGTTTAAATTCTAAAGTTTATGAACTTTCCTGGGACCGTGAGTGATGAGGAGCTTATGAATCAGCAATATTGTTACTCATAAAACCAAGTACAGTACTATGCAATGTTGGTTCATAACTGCAATGATAGGTTATGTAAAGAAAAGTTTGAAAGCAAAAAGACCCTATCTTATGTTAAAAACAGACACTGCTGACCAATACATCGACCATGTAGCATCAGTTTGAAACCAATTACAATCAAATAAGTGAATAATGAGATAACTTACTTTTGCATCTTTATTGACAGGAGCAAATTCCAATTCGAAAATAGGATTATCGCCATGTCCAACGATTACAAAATAATAGTTTCCAGCCATTGAAAAGCCTCAAGCCCTCAACTGACAACGTTCTGTATCTGGAATAAAATAAATTATTGTTAAAGAATAGAAATAGGAAATAGCAGAATTAGATGTATGAAGTCCATTGAACATTCATTCATCTTACTTGGGCAAGTTTCCCCAATCATTTACGTATATTTCATTCATGGTTATTTACTTTACAATGATTAATTGAGCTGATCAATGATAAAATACTAAATAAACTGTCCTACCTTTCAATTAAAAATAGTTTTTCTTTGCTTTTCACATTGTTTTCTAGCTGCTGCTTATCATACATAGCACGTCACAGTACAGTCCACTCCACTCCACAGACACAGACTTTTTATCAATCGCGGACTCGGAATAGGAATCTGTCCGCAGTGCGCATTCGTTGGTAACGTATTCGTGGAGGCAGTTCCGATTATTTCAGTTATTCAAAAAATAATAAAATTGAAAAATATTATTTCACTATTAAATCATGATGAAGAAAACAATAATGTGTTTCCGAGGGAAACTTATCGTTTAGTGCAGTTTAACTTTATTGAGTTGGTAGTGCTGTTTTCCTCCTCCAGCACCTCCTCCTCCTCCTCTCTCCAGCACCACCTGCTCCACTGACATTCTACAGGTTATATGAAATTTAATTATAGAAGTTTTTGTTTACAATTCATCGAAATAACGTTTAAACTTGGGTAAAATGTGTTCCTCATTATTGGTTACTTCGTTCTTATGTATTGAAATGATCCAAACATTTATTCATTCACGGTGATTCAGTTTCCAAAGCTGGTCGTCATCCCTCGTCCGTCAACATAGACCTATGTGATGTACCGGTATGTGGATTTTGTTTCCTCTTTAGTTGTCATTTTTTTTTGTCATTGACTGGGATTGAATGGGTTGTTGTTAATTGAGCAATATCCATGTAATATTACCTTTCCCATAATAATTCATCCAATGTGAGTGAAATTATTCTATTTACACAAGAAACCTTGTTACTCAACTTCTATTATAGGTAAGGTATTGGAAAGGTACGGTAGCCTAGTAGACTATTAATAATTGCCCAGTAATTTTTGATATAAAAGTTTTGGTACATGTATTTGGAAGATTTTGGAATACAGGAAAAGGCGTGCTGTGATCTTTTGACTCTTTCTCATTATTTTATCAAGATTTATTATTCACAAATGAAATTTTTTTGAATAGCAAGAAATTCTATTGAGCAGTTCAATAATTTTCAAGTCGCCATGACAAAGAAGCATGAGATAACAGTTCTGGACAAATTCCTCCAAATATCTTTCAAATACTTCTAGCTGTAAGGTAGCATAAGTTAGGTAGTCTGGATTATTGACCGAAAAGACATAGTCTATTTATTCAACTGTATCAATAATATAGATAGGTAGGCCTACCTAATTGACGTAATTACAATGTCGAATCAATTTATTGAACAGCTTTTAGGCTGTTCATTAAATTATTTGTTTTCAGATTCTAATCTGGAATACAAATTCTAATATGGGAAGCGATTGTCCCAGTGGCAGAGGCGAGTCTAATGGTGAGATTAGATAAGAGATAGCGCCTACCACTCCCGTTGTAACGGTGACCGGCTTCTCTAAATACAAAAATTTATGAGCTTCAAAATCGGTTCCCGGTGGCTCGGAACCCACCTAAAGCTGTAGGTCTATTCATCTCTCATCATCATCCTTCCCATTACCCACGCACAAGCTTAGAGCTTATGTGGGCATCATCCCTAGCAAAAAATCTTCATTTCCCAAATTTTTCATGTTGTATCTTGTATAGAAATCTTTATTTTTGCCAACTGTAATCATTAGATCCGTTGCTTGAAACAATATACGAAAGATTGGACTATCAGTGTCTTTTAACGCTTTCAGGTTGGTAGCGCCGTCGTCTTCACAATCACAAATATCACTTGGCCGCCATCTTCAACTGATGAACAACGTAAAATTCTCATTGTATTGTAAGCTTTTGGTGATAATTAAATAAATTAACATTATATTTATCGTGTAATGTGATCATTATGATTGGTTTCACAGTTTTTACGGATGGGAATTGTCAATTTCCGTGTCATTTCTCGTAATTGTTCAAATGTAGTTTGGTGCTTCAAGCCACTTCAGATTCGGTATGATACAGTTTCATTTTCATCATATTGATAAAATATCATCGATTCATGGTTAATTGCTTATCGTAAATTGATCTTTAACTCATATAGATTCACGTTCCATATTTGAATATGCTAAACTGGACTGAAATTACCTATTTTTCTCAAAACGAATTGGTACCTATCTACGCTACCCCTTATAACCCTAGCTAGGTTCGTCTTAGCAAAATGGAAAAAGTTTTTCATCTTTTCATACTATTTCAAAGTTCAATATTTCATTTTCTCCCTTTCAAATCTGCTATCAAGTAGTTTTTCGGTTATTGAAAGTCGATGTGCTATTTTTTTTCAAATTTATGTCCATTTCGGAATCATTCTACATGATGGGACTTTCATGATTCACAGTAGACTAGGCTTACCATTTCTCCGGGATTAGCCCGGTAATGCCGGGATTAATATGTGTCTCAGGGAAAATCTCCGGGATTGATTTTTCTCCGGGATTTTAAAAATATTGGGAGAAACAGGGAAAATTTGTCTACTAAATTGAAATATTTATAAGTTACTGCTGCAGACTCAGAACTTGGTAGAGGCAAAGGAATTTTGTTGTTTGTTCTGTGCGAATGTGCGATGAAAGCTGTAAGAGAGCTTCTCAACATAAAAATAAATGCAAAGTTCATGTGTAGACTTTTTTTAAAAAAATTAAAGGGGGCAAAGTGTTTTTGAGGAAACGGAGGTATTTAATGTAGAGTTTTCATGGAAAGAAGAAAAAACATTTTCAAGTCAGACAAACCAAATTTGAATAATTGTATTAATATTAATCAAAGCCTTGTTCAATTTTTATTCCTTTGAAAGTAGAATTTTGATGATTTTATTCCATTTTTCTCATTTCATTTTCACTTGAAGTTTTATATTTTTGTTTTAAAATTTTTCAAAAATAAAATACATAGAAATAGTATTCATTAGTAGTGAAGTTCAATAATAGCCTGAAGTAAGGTAAAGCTTGTTCAACTAGTCAATACCCCTTCTCTAGTCTCTGGAAAAATTGCCGGGATTGGGATCAGAAACATATGGTAAGCCTACAGTAGACTCAACTTACTGTTATTTTATGGCTTGGTGGTAAGAATTATTTTATTCAATAATAATAAATTATGTTCAATTTTCAGGCGTTGTGATTCCCGAAGTCTAGCCACAAAGATGTGTTGATCAAGTCTTCAAGATCCTTCAAGCATACCATTACTAATGTGGTGTACGACAAATGATAGTTGAGTGTAAGTTTGTCTTAGTTTTGATCACTTTGATTATTATCATAGTTTAAAATTTTCATTCTAAAGCATTCGTTTTAAATCATTTATTAAATTGCTTTGATAATTTTAAAGTTGCGGATACACGTTGCATAGTATGCATACTGAACATCGCTCCCATTATTAGATGATGGGACAATGTTTAAATCAGATAAACATCTAATTTAATGGTAAATGTCTATCCACACGATGTACAGTATGCATGTATATTATGCAACCTGTATACGAGCGTTTAATCCATGGTTTGTAACTTAGTTTGAATTTTTACTTTGTAATGTAGTTGATGGTTTGTAAGAAGTTAAAAGATTATTTCAGGATAAATTCAGTTTTCAAATCGGAATTAATTAGCCAACACATCAGTCACGAAGCAGATTTTTTATTTTTATTTGAACTGATGCAATTGCCGAACAAATTTTTGAACTGATTAGTTTGCTGTGGTAAAACTAGTTAATTAATTGATCCAATTAATTTTCATAAATTGACTTTGTCTTTGTTCAATGAATGTGTGACAATAAAATCATATTTATTTTATTTACTTATTTATTTATTTATTCACTTTACAAGTTATTTTGATAGAGTTGAATGATGAAGATGAATCCGCCTTATTGTACGATGCGAGCAGATCACCGCAGCAATGGCAAATTCATGTTTGCGAGCGGCGCGCAAGTCTGTATGCATCTTAAGATACCTTGAGGTTTGCACTTTATAGCGTGTGAAATGACTGGTTACACTGGTTATACTGGCTTTTATGTTTTACTGGTTATTCTGGATACACACATTTTATGTTTTCAATGTTTATTAGAGATTGCCTCTTCAGTACATACCACTCAGTGTATAGTGTATAATCCCTATGTCCACACTTAATAAATTTTGTGTGCTGCACAGCATGCGGCCAATTTATCAAGTATATGCAGCATGCTTGAGTCGCACATAGAATCGACCAAGTATGGACGATCCCCATATATTACTGGATATATTTAGCCCTCAATCCTAACTCCATATCTGGAAAATATTACGTCTTTCATTATGGTTTTCAATGGAAATTTTCGATTTTTTATCAATCAATTGTAGATTGATTCACGAAATTGTTGTCTCGAAATAATTCAACTTGTATTTCCAAATGAAATGAATGTAAATTCAATGTAACTGTCTGCTGAAGACTTCTTAATTGTGTTCATAATCCAGTTGCCTATGTTAAGAGATGTTTTCTTTTTCCAGTGAATTCAAATCTTATTCGTTTGGAGGTTGGATGGCTGCGGAAAATCTGCCCATTCGAAGGAAACGCTGCAAGATGCGACACGCTGAGAGAAGGAATCTTCAAAATCTTGTCAAACATCTGAAGTTTTCGTCAGGTTAGTATTTTATTTGCAATATTCTTCTGGATGTTTCTCAATTCTATATTGGCCTCTTGCTTGATACTGCTTTCTTCTATGAGATACTTTTGGCTTCTAATTATTATTGTCTTAACACTATAATGTACAATGTTACGTTTATGTATTCAGAAAATAGCTTTCTATTGCAGCCTGCAAATAACAATACTCTTTCATTATGCTGTTTCGTCCCGTTCATGTTGACTTGAAAATTTCTTTATAGGCCTTGAATTTCTTTTATAGGTCTTTATAGACTTGGAAAGTCCTTTATGAAAGTTTAACGTGAAAGTTCACTGTTTTGGACACTGCTTCATATGCTTGAATTATAATTTTTAAATTGAAGATTAACTTTTTTCAGTGTACTTGATGTTCACTTAGCTTTGGCATCTAGACTGGAAATGAATTATTGTTATTAATCATTTCATTAACAGCTTCTTAACATGTGAATTGAATTTCATCCACTATGTAATTTAAATATGACTGCATCATAGTGGATGAATTCTTATACACTTTAATTATTGTAAAAAGCTATAATAATGTCATTCATTGTCGAACCAAGTGCCTTAGCCAAGTGAAGGCACTGTATTTTGAAATAACTGTCGAAGTTTGTAAATTTTTATCTATATCTATCTATGTCACTTCCATTGTATAGTTGAAAAATCACAATTGGAAGTTGATGTTTATTAGATGTTTATTAGTTGAAATGCATGCGCAAATGAATTGTTAACCTTTGCTTATTGCCTCAATTATGGCCTCAACATCAAACTAAGGAAGTTCAACCCCTTATTTGCATGAGTAAATTAATTGTTGAACTTTGCTTATTGCACTAATGCCCGGTTTTTCAGTCGTTCAATAAACTTATTGAATCAATAACTTTGGATCCATGAACTGTCTATTGAGCGACTGAAAAACCGGGCATAAATAAGGTGAAGTTTTTGTAAAGTGTATGGAATGTGTTCTTGTTTGCTTGATGGAGCTGACTTGGAATAGATTGTTTCCTCATTTCACCGTCGTTTACTTCTAAACTACATTAATAAATGCTCTTTGCTTTTTAAGCTCACTTTGAGCATATTGCTTCTTATTTCAAGACAGGGCTTTTTTGACAATCGTTATAGTCTGCTAGTAATGATAGCTGTGAGAACTTTACTATGAATTTTGATCTAGAATCTTCTACAACTTGATTTGGATTTCCCTCAACTGTAGGCCACACTGCAAGTGGGTGGTTGACACGGTTTATCACCACATGTTCTATTATTATGGAATTGGTATGAGCTATAGATAAACTAGCTACCATCCAGGTAACAACCCAGCAGTGTGGCACTAGCTTTATAGCTCGCTATGCTTGGACTTGGATTTGCAATTTCTTCTGACATACAACTTGAATCAGCTATCATTGTCTAGCTTGTTTATTTTGTTGTGCGAAATAAATTAATTTTTAATTTGAATTTTATCTCAAGATTGAGTTTGGATCCCACTATTAATTGTCTGCATGTTATTGGAGTTCATTTCTTACTTCATTTCAGTTATATTGCTGTTATCATTCTATGTCTTCAATTTGTTTTGCATGCGTGCTGAACTGTTTCTTCTTCTTCTTCTCTTTCTCCTTCTCTTCTTTTTCTTTCTTCATAAGCATGGCGAATATGTGATGAAGATTCCATGCTCTAAAGTTGTCCCTTTTTTGTTACAGGAAGGATTCGTGGGTCATCAATAATGATGGGTGGGGGAATATACTTTCAATTAGAATGAACCTTCCATTATTTATGTTTTGTTATTCGTGAGATATAAAAATTAAAAATGATTCCTGGTTTTTATGTTATTTTAATTTTTACCTTTTATTTATCTTCTTCAATATTGATGGATCGATTCTTGAGTGAGTGACAATCATTGGAATTTCGGTTGGCCCCTTCTCTTGAAGTTCTAGAACCCACTGCATTATCCTTTATGACTCAGCGATTGTCTTGTTGATTGCTTTGTTATTCCATTATGGAATTTCCATAAACTTATATTTTCAATCTCTAGTCTTGTATATTCGTAAGTGTGAATTTATTAAACCCTCCTCCACTCTGATAATGGTCCAAAAATGTCTTTTTTGTTTTATTTATTTACAAGAGTTACAGAACATAGATGGAACTCCAATTACACTGTAACTGAACAAAATTATACAATTACATAGCAGAAATACAAAAATAATCCACAAAAGTCTTCGATGATTATGCCTTGATTCGATACTTATCGTATAGCCCGTTCACTTTGCTATGCCAAATTAATTATTGTCATTACAAGGCAATACAGCCTCTTACCATGTCTCCCAATAAACGCCAGTGTGAATTGTATCTATTTGATATGTGTGTAGTAAAATTTTTTAATTTGGCGGATCTCGAATGACTTCTATGGAAACGAGCGATGTTTTGTTTAATTTTTTTAACATCAATACTGCATAATTAATATAACATGTAAAAACATAGTTAAAAAAGAAATCAACAGAACATCTCCCGTTACCATAGAAATGTGGAATGAAAGTTATTCGCCATCCGCCAAATTGAATGAATATACCTATACATCGAATACAGTATAGTTGACTGTAGGTGTAGCTCGTCAACTTTACTATTGCATCTGGACTGGGAATAAACTATTGTCATGACAACTCATTGCAGAATCTTACCATATTCAAAGTTTATGAGATTTCATCCAGTCTATAACTTACAATATCAAGTATCGTAGAGGATGAATTATCTTATATTCTAATAATAATATTGTAAAATGCTGTAATGATGTATTTAATTCAGTCCATGTGCTTTAGTTGAATGAACGCACTATATTTCCAACTTTATTTGAATTCAATTTTATATTGTGGAAAATCGAAAATGAATTTGAGTTTCAAACGAAATCGTTAAAGGCCTCCTTGATGTTTAATAAATTGATGCAATATTTAGCACGATCCTTTTAACTTGTCAGAAATCAGCTGTTTCGGTAATAATTAAACAGTGATTTCGACACAATAATCAAAAGGCGTAAAAGTCTTTTAGGTCTAATCTAAAGGCGTAAAAGGTCTGTAAAGTCTTAAAAAGACCTTTTTAAAGAAGACCTTTCAAAGAATAACCTTTTAAAAGACCTTTTCAATAATCTGCGAGATTCAGCATTTGTAGGTCAAGTATTGTGATATTGTGACAATTATTAATACTTGGAAATTTATTTTATCCTTGATTGAACTCAAGGATACTGCATACTGGAATACACGATAGGGTAATGTGTAGGATGCGCAGAGTTTTGCTGCGATTATGACTTACCTACTTACTGGTTTCGATTCAGGATGACGTCACACTTCTCAAACTCTAGGCCGGAATAGGCCTATCCGCTTGGTCCTACCGTGTATTCTAGTATCCGTGACGTCGATGATCGTATTTAGATTAATGGTATTACATATGCCATTAACCTAATTCTCAAGCTCCTATAATCAGTATGAAGAAGTTTCTATATTCAGTTAGGCTATTTAATGGAACCTTATAAATTTTGTTTGAAGATAAATAGGTAGCCTAATGGGCTTTAGCACAGACACTATAATACACGGTAGGGTCATTTGAGTAGGATGCTCTGTAGACTGCTGCGAAAATCACGAGTCCAGAGTTGCAGAGTCTATGGAGGAACAGGGCCCAGTTATTTGCCATGAAAAAGTTAAGACAGTATCAGTCGCTTGGTTCTTCCTAATGACGTCACTTCTCTCAACATTTAGGCTGGGATCTGCGCGTGACCACTCTGTACCATGTATTCTAGTACTCGTATAATAATATACAGTCTATGGTAACCGAGATAATATTTTTCCTCATTCCATTATCAGTGTATGTAATAATATTTCATGATAATATGATGATTATTACATGACATTTCATATTATTGATGCAACAGCATAGGCTACGCAGGCTATCGACAGATTCTGGAAGAAGGTCGCATTATTTTAATTATACATTTTAAAGAGTAGCGCATATTGGAACGAGTTAAGGCCTATAAGTATAACTGACTGCTTGGAGACTAGTCTGTTGTATAATAATATTCAGCTTGAAGAATAATGTATGGAAATTCTTCTGCACAGTTGATTAGTAATCTTATTCAAAGGATTAGGCTACTGAGTTTTGGAATCAGCAAAAGTAAGACCTTCACTTAATTACAAATATATGGGCAATATGAGATGAGGTGCTGTTGTGTGATGTGTGTTGTAGATTCCTCAATATTTTATTCATAAGCACAGGACTGATAGAGAGGTTTAATTGAACCATATAATTTAATGGTTTCTGTGCTCATAAATCAAACTTGCGGAATCAACAATTAGGTTGATTTCTAACTTATATTAAAAAATAAAAATAATTGTATTTCCTATATCCAGATCCCAGTTCTAGCAAGAACTACATACATTATAATGAAAATAGATATTCTAGGTGTAGAAGATCTATTGTAGATTATTTTTTATTGAATGCATACACCGTTCCAGCAGTACACCTGTAATAAAACAAAAAATATTGACGTCTAGCCTACTATTAATGGTCAAAGTATTCTGGACTTCTTATTCAAGGAGCTTATTCATTGAATGGTATTATCTCACTTTTATTTTGTCAAAACAAGTAGCCTAGGCCTATTCGATTACCAAGTATCTTTCTTGAAGTTATTTCGGTACCGGTAAGTATTAGACTATTGATAATTCTTAGAAGTCATAGACAACTCTCAGGATTGTATAATCACTACATAATTTATCATATATTTCTCTCAAGAAATTTCTTGAATGGATTTTATTTGGAATTCACAGTAGTGATAATAATTTGGATAGGACTCATAAAAGTAATTATTAAGCAAGCGAGAGCTTTCACATCACTGCAGATGTTCTGACTATTTTGAATTTCCCGGTAGTAGAATTCACAATCATGGCTGTCCAATGCTAGCACCAAAGAGGATGAGCACGTTACACATCGGTGTAAACTGAAAATAGCTGCCATTTAGGAGAACCATAATATCTAATAATAGATAATGTTGATTCTAAGAATAAACTACAACGCAGTTATAATTTTTATATGATTCAATTATTTTTTTATTGAATTTGGTATCCTAGAAAAAGCAAGACAGTTTTCAATTCAAAATCTTTCAGTATCGTCCTTCACTTACTACCTCTTTCTCTATTCACTCTTTGTAGCTCACTTTGCATTTTATCAGCATTCAACTGAAATATCGAAGAAAGATAAATGAAATTTCTGTCTGATTTTGAGTTTTCATTGCAAAAACTAATTGAAAAGATGATTTTAATCATAAAGTATCAGAGGTGATTCTTTTGATAATGTTCAACAAGCACATCGAAGCATTTGTATAAGTACCGTTTATGGAGATTTTTGATTGACCTGATTCAATTTGAATATACGGTACCAGGATTTACTATTTGAGTGATATAATGGATTATTTTTTTCACTTATCGATCGAATTCGTCAAAAAATTACTCTCGTACAGTATTCTTTTGTGACTTCAGATTGATTCCTTTTCATCGGAACCAAATTGTATTGGTAGACCTGTCTTCAAGGCGGCTACTGAAATTTAAACTTTGAATGTAATTTCGTAGCAAGAACGTCACTAGAATGAATGTATTGTTACACAAATGCCATCTCTCTGGTATTTAAAGTAAATTTGGCCCAAAAACATTAATTTGAGCTTGAATGACGCATCAATATTATTGAACTGATTGATATTTAATATGAAATGCTCTAAAAAATTGGATATCCCAAAGAATTTATCACCAACCCACTGCATTTTCATTGTTAAATCTCCAATAAAATATAATACCTAGTCAAACATTGTAAACTGTGCAAACAGTATCAAAATTGAAAGCATTGAGCATAATTTAAACAGTATCAAAATTATTAAAATCCGCCTGCCCTTTCTATTGAATGGTCTGACTAGTTTTATTACTCATTCATAAATAATGATCTATTTTTTTGTGAGCTCTATACACAGGCAGGTAACGTCTCCACCAAGGTTTCAAAATTAAGAAGAAAAAATGAGTTGCATCCTTATTAGTCCTGAAGCCACAAGAATAATATTTTCTAGGTTGAAAATTATACTTATTTATGCATATGTTTTTTTACAGTTCCACTTTTGTAGCGGCAGTCATCAATGAAGAGGGATCAGCATCATCATAATCATCTAGCATAGAGGATTAACAAGTCACATCATACACAATCATCTAGCAGAAAGAATCAACAAGCCACATCATACACAAACGTTGTGTAGGTACTCCACATTCTCTGGAGGACAGCACACACTCTGGATTCTGAACAAGCAGGTTTGAAAAAATGGCGACTTGGTGAGTCACAAAATCATGTTTGCATGCCGTACAAAAACACCCTCACACACTAAAAATCAATCTTTTTTCTCCTGTAAAAATCTACATCAGTTTCAGAGATTTATCTTATAGTGATCGTGCTTAATACAAAGCACATACAATATATTATTTAAAAGAGTGAAATGTTAATGTTCACATTCAATTTACAAATAGTAATTTTTTCCATCATAAAAATAGAAAAAACTCCTGTTTTTAACAAATTTGAAATTTGATTTCAAAATTGATAGATAATTTTAAATTCATAATAATTCGAATTAAAAAGCTCTTGTGTAACTAAAAAGCTCATATAAACTTTTAAATTCGTTTGTAAATTATTATCAATGTAAAATTTGTATTAATTTAAAAAACTATGTGTTGTACAACTTTATTTGTGGAAGATTTTGCAGCGTTGTCTTGTTGTGTCGTATTTTAAGGTTTCAGACCTCGCGTTTGTTGTAGGGATAGGAGGGTTTGAACTGTTATATTGATTGGCGGCGTTGTTATATTTGTATGATGTGCTAGGGAGGAAGTGATTGAGAAGATTTGATAGGTTTTTATTCTGTATTCTTCCAGTAAAGTTGTCCAGCACTTAATTCTTATAAATCAATAATGTTTCATATTTCTCAAATTTTGCCCAGTTCAAGTCTGTACAGGTAGATGTTTCTCAAGTTGAGTTGAATCAGATTTTTTGTTTAGTATTTTTTTGTTAGATTGCATGCTAGTGTTTGTATTTTTTTAGTATTTGAACATTCAGCTTGAGATTCATCTATGTTTTGTTTTATATTTTCATAAACAATATTCATCCATCAATTTTCAACTTTCCAATTCTATTTCTCTAAACAATTTTGTCCGATAAAAATGTGTGTGAGGTTAGTAGCATGGTGTCAGTAGCATGAGACACAGTAGCTAGATAATAATATTATACACTTCAACTGACTGCAGAGTGATGCTACAAGAACTTCAATGCCCCTGTTTAGGATTTAGAATGAGTTATTAAGGTTTAGGGCTTTCTAGTCAGGGCTTTTCAGGTTCACTACTTCAGGATAGGGTTTTATACTTAAAAAAATATATTCATTACAATTTATTCAAGATATTTATAGTAGCAGAATATTGTTGAGATATGAATTGATTTAATGAATTCATCTTGTATCAGTCATGATAATTATAAGGTAGAAAGACAATTAAACAGTTTATTGTTATCATAGCAGTATTGAGATAGGAATTAATTTGATCAATTAGGATATTCACCTTCTATTAGTGATGAGTCATAATGATGTAACATCATCATTTAGATAGACAAGGTATTAAGATAGAGCTCTAATTCCACATAAACGTAGTATAATAATTAGGGTAGATCTTTCTTCATATCACAAGCAGGATGATTTATATCTTTTCCATGATAAGACCAGGATTATTTTTAATGTATTTTTTCCTGAGGATATAATTTTCTATTTTTTCAATAACCAGGATCATTTTCAGAGTGCACTAATTTTTATAAAGAGCAGCTTAAGTTTAATCAGCAATTACATCAAAGCAGGATGATTTTTGAAGTATATTCATAGTCGAATAAATTAAAAAAGCAGGATAGTTCTTCATAAGTAGGTATTTTCCGTAAGAGTAGGTTAATTTTCAGGTACATCTACAGCTCCAAGTTACAGGTCAATAAATTTATAGAAAGCAGGATAGTCTTCAAAAGTAGGTATTTTCTATAAGAGTAGGTTAATTTTCAGGTCCCTCTTCAGCTTCAAGTCTTCAACATCATTATCGTCATTACTCGTCCCTGACCCTGACCCAAATGTATTTTGTTTTCAAGTTTCCGAAATTCAATTATGTTTCTAATATGTTGATTCTAAAGTAAATTTCAGAGTAATTTTCTTCGATGTATTAAAATCTACATCAAATTCAAATATATTTTTAAAACTGTTGATTATTCAGATTAAAGTACAAGCAAACTCTTGTATTTATTATCAAGATTGATGTATCCATCTCATCTTGATACAAATCAGGAACCAAGAGAAATTGTTGCTGGAAACCTTGGATAACTAAATGTGGCTATTTCTTCTTGTATTTTGATCGCGCTCCCATTATTTAGTTGATTCATAAATTTAATTTAAATCAAAGCGTATCATCAAGTTCTTCCAAATTTTTATTCTTGAATTTTACAAACTTAAAGCTAAATTTAGATTTACTCTTTCAATAACAACGCTTTGATTGTTTCTTTGAAAGTTAGTTTAGGGTCCCTAGGTTGCTGCATCGATCTTCGCAGCTTCATCATCATTGTCATCATGGACTCCCTGTTTGCCCTTGTCCTTTTTTCATCATTCGTTTGAAATGTATAAAATAAATTCAATTCTTCTTGGATTATTGAAAAAATATTGGAAATAAGAAAATATATATATTTTTTGTAGAAGTCTGACCTATCTCAATAATAGAATCATCAAGTAATTTATCTGAAAATTAAAATTAAATCAACCGAAACTTTGTATTTGCTGTAAAATCGCGCCCTCCTTTATTCTTTCCCTTTTCAATGAGGTATGAAAGACAGTAGTCACTCACACTAATACAGCCAGACCCTGTAGTGAGCAGAAACTGTCAATCATTCATAGATCTGGAGCTCATTTCAGTGGGCTTGGCATGCTGATGTGGAACTTCCAGGTCAGTGAGAGAAACTCACTCCTCTTTCAATTATGTCCTCCTTGTTTAGGGTCCCCATTATCTAGAAGCAAGAAATTATCAGGTCAGCAAAGTTTTTAGGGTTTCAGCATTTATATGTTAGTCAGGTCCCTTCTGGTAAGTCAATGCTCAACAGACCTGAAATGTCTCTTTTCAGGACCTAATTTTAGTGGAAGACAGTATTCACAACTGCCAATGCAGCCAGACCCTGCGGTGGCTGTGAACTGTTGATCACTGGGAGTTTGGATCTCATTTCAGAGGGCTGAGCATGCTGATTTGATGATTCACCCTTTCTCCATAAACTATTTTCCTATTTCCTCATTTTCCTTGTACAGGACTGTTGGAAGCATTGTTTTCATATTTTAACAATTTGTGCTACCATTTTAATTCAATTTATTTATGATTGAAAAGTAGGCTATAATTTATTCATTAATTTACAAAAACTTCAACAGTATTGATTTTAATTTTGAGAAACATTTTGAATTTCTATAATGATTCAAAGCTCTTTATTATACAAAATAATTTTTTGCAACATTTATAGAAGGAATATTTGTCTATAAGTTAACAACAAGTCATTCTATTTGAGAAATTTATAAGCTTCAATATAATAAATAATTCATTAAATCGAAATTTAAAAATACTCTATAACTTTTAGTTTGGTAGCACATTTTGTTCCTATTTTCACGCTTTTTGGCTGTAGTTGTTGTGATTTCATTAGTAGTTTTCGTTGTAGTTGCATGGTTTGCTGCTTGTACTTTGCCACATTTCAATTTTTCAATATTTGAACTGTTCTGATCGAATTTCATTATGTGTGTATTGAAAAGGTTAGGCTCGAGGCTCAATTTTGAGCTGGGTAGATTTTTCAGGATGCATCTTGAACTAAGTGTTACCGATTAACACTGTCCATTATATCGTGGTCTCAAATTTTGAGTTTGTACTTACTCTTTCAAGTTTGTACATTCTCAGAATCGGTTAGTTTTAGTCTACTGGTTTAGTTAAGGTTTGACAATAGTCTAGCTGGGCTAAAGCTAGACTACCTATTGTCCAGTTGTAATAAGGTAGTTGCAATTAAGGTTTATCATAAGTGTACCGTTTTCTTAAATGGTACAATATAGTTGTAAGTTGTAAGGGTTGAACTCTTAGCTCATTGTTTTAGCTATAAAATCTTATTAAGAATTGTATTAAGACAATTCAATCTGTTGTTATAACACATGAATATCTTATTTTTCATGGTGTTACTAATTTGTTTTCTTCCACAGCAGATATTATTCATATGTTTATCAATTTTGTGCACTGTTCTGTTCAACTAACTCGACTTCTTTTAGCTTCTCAATAATTCCTGTGCGTAACTTAGCTTCAACAGATTTCAACTTAGCATCAACATGATGCATCATCAATGCAGCAGTGACGGACAGTGAATGAATGAATGACTACTCATGTGAAGGTGAAAGGTGAGAATGATAATCAGAAGATTGATTAATTAGAATTAAACTTAATGGAATTGCAATTGTTGAAAAATATTATTATGATGAAGTTTCTCATTGATCAATAGGCCTATTCATGGAAAACAGTGGTAGAACCCTCAATCAAGATAAAAAATATAATGTAAAACATTTCTTATGCATATATTTGGCATCTTTATTATTTTTGATGTCATTCATGACATATTGTGTTGTTGAAGATCACAATATAAATTACTGTATCACAGTAATGAATATAATGATTTCATAATGATGTGATATAGATTAAAGTGATGGAGCCCACTTATATATGAACCTTCTCAATCAAAGTGCAGATCACAGTTATTTACTGATGAGAATTGGCCAATAATGGAAATTATTTTGTGAATTAGGAAATAGAGAAAAACAGATCCTTTGAATATAGAAAGTTAGAGCTACAGTTAAGTTGAATTTCAGGTTGTAATATGTAGTATATTATAATTAATCTGAACTAGTTCTAATTTATTAATAAAATAAATCTGAATTCTCTCCAGCAGTGCTGATTCCATTCATTTTGTGTCTAATAATTTATTCCCTTTTTTCAGGCGAGTTTCAAGAACTTCCAGTGTCTCATCTCGGTGGTTCGGAACCCACTTTAAACTGTAGGTCCACCATTTCTAGATGGAATTCACTTCCTCTTCTCATGGTTTACTGAGTTTTTGGTTGGTGGATAGGGGTGGCTGTGAGGGGTGTTGGGAGGCCATTCTGGGGCACTTCATGCCCTTTCCTTTTGAACAATGATTTTTATAATAGTGTGAGACTGTCTAATATCAACCTTCTCTTACAGGAACAAAAATAATCTTCCTCTCAGTTTCAGTTACAGACTTAATGTTCCAGTTAACCTGGAAGAGTTGAATCAGGATCTTGACTGAATCACATTGGGATAGAGCAAGAGACCCTGAACACAAA
This sequence comes from Laodelphax striatellus, assembly GCA_017141395.1. Taxonomy (NCBI): domain Eukaryota; kingdom Metazoa; phylum Arthropoda; class Insecta; order Hemiptera; family Delphacidae; genus Laodelphax; species Laodelphax striatellus. The sequence goes on from CM029536.1 coordinate 8,812,873, forward strand.
TTCAAAATCACAAGGTATGAAAGCACGATTATGGATAGGGTGTCTAATAACAATCTTCTCTTACAGGAACAAAAAACCTCTTTTCAGTTTTAGTTGTAGACAATGTTAAAGGAACAGCTCACCAGGAAGAGTTGAATTAATGTTTTGGGTTGTGCTTGGCTCATATAATTTATAATAACATGAAAATAATAGTGGTTTGAGCCTGTCACTCTACAAAACAATTTTTCAGCCAAGTAGCAAGCAGTTTATTAGTTTTATAGCAGGAACCTCTTGCCCACTGTTTTTGAACTGGAATATTGTCCAGACCTGGGAATGATTACTACAATAATAATGAAAACAACAATAAAAACAATTATATCATCTTAGAAATGATGATTGATAATAAGATTCATAAAAAAGTATTGCTAAAGAAATTCCCAAACCCAGTTTAAAGTTGATAAATTACAAAAAGTATGAAGTTAGTATAGGTACGGTAGTACTATTTTTTTTTAATTTGGCGGATGGCGAATGACATTATCTGAAGCTGGAGTAGAGTATATGAACCTCAAGTCAAATCTACAAGTCAAAAATGCAAGTCAAATACTACAATCAAATCTTGGTGAAATTATAGGAAAACATGAGTTTTTTCAATATTTTCTCCAATGAATAAGTGAGAAAGTGGGGAAAAGGAGAAAACAGTGGGGAATCTTACATAAGAAAGAAAAACATTTCATTATCTGAAGCTTGAAATGAACCCACTACAAATCAAATGGTTATGAAATTATAGGAAAACATAAGTTTTTTCGGCATTTTCTCTAATGAATAAGTGAGAAGTGGTATTACATGAATCTTGTTCATTAGTAAAGAGATAGAACTTTTCTTTTACCGAAATGTTCTGCATAAAGTGGGTTTCTCATTATACTGGTCCTAATGAAGATATCTGCATAGATTCCAGAGCTCAAGAAAAGATTTTCCCACGAATGGCCTTTTTTGGTACATTTGCCCCCGGACTAAATACTGAAAAATGATTGTGAATATATAAACCAACTATTCTTGAGACTTCCCGTATTTCGGAACCTATTATTTGCATATTTGAAAAATGGATTGGATTCCAATAAATATTTCTTGATCGTCTATCTTTCAAATCAATCTGGATCAAAATTCTTTCAAGACTGCTTCTTGTGTATTCAAACTTAATGTGTTGGAAAGAGCACTTGAATGGAGATTGTGAATAAAAAAGGAAGAAGAGTACAAAAAAAATATCTGAGCTATCATTTGACACGCATGGTAGACAAAAGTTTTCCTAATTCTCCAGAAGTGAAACGGTTAGCAGACTATCTGAATGCTCCTGATCCAGCAGACAGCTGCTTTGTAACGTATTACTGATCCCTGCAGGATGGGTGATCCTGTTACTATGCCTTCAGTGTCAATGAAAAGGACCTACAGAGTAGATATCCGTGGCCAATTGGCTTAAGCGGAGTCCTGGATGCCAGAAAGCATTAGGAAATGTATAAATCTACGACTTATTACAGCATTATGTTATTGTCATTATTGACCCTCGTTGTTGGAGCATGGCTAATCAACCAACGTTTTCTGAATCGGTCTGGCTTCCTGCTTCTGTTGTAGAATTTCAATGAATATCATCATTCATAGCAACTGTTCACATGACGTAGATTTTGTTGTTGTTGGATAGAACTCAATAAAGAGCCCTACTTGGAATTGAGACTAAGGCTGAGAAAAAAGTACGGCAGGGCGTAAAAAGATATTTTTTACAACTAGTTAAAAATACCTCATTGAAAAAGGGTTCAAAGATAAGTAGAAATAGGTTTTGTATAGGAAAGAGTTACAGATTCAAACTTGTCTGTTTATAATGTATAATTTAATATTTTCTGAAGCTAGACTACTATGCAATTTTGCTTTCCAGAGATTTCAACTAGGCTTAAATAAACACATCTTCACACCTCATTATTATATATCAATTCAATATCGTATATTATATTTTACCTTATTGAATTTAATACAAATTGTATGTAATTTATTATTTATCACTCATTGAGATCAACAAAAATTGAGATGAATTCAAAATTTACTTTTGAACACTTTTAAAACACTCGAATGTGAACAGGTTGCTCTAAAACGCCTGTTATAACAGCTCAGAATCAAATCCTCGTTAATACTAAAGTTCACTTTATTATTTATTAAAGTGAACTTACGTATTTTAAACTCGGTATCTCACTTAAAGGCTCTCATAATACAACCATTGCATAAACTACTATTATTTATCATATTTTATGGTGTTTTCTTTCATCATGAAGTTCCACACCATCAGCTGAAATTCTACAAATAATTTGAAATAAATTATAGCATTGAATTATTATTTTGAGAAAGCATTAGTTGTGACTTTGTTGTGACTCACAAGGATGAAATGTAGTTAGTGGCGAAACACAAGCAAGAAAAAGAGAGTAGGGTAGAAAGAGTTCGATCATTGCATTAGAAACGGTAAATTAACGGTACGCAATCAGAAGCGGTCGCCTTCTCAATCAGCGATTCAGTGCGATTTTTCATTTGGAAGGACGAACTGCCGGCACCAAGGACGATGAATCAGATGAGTTCTTCGCAGAGGGTGGTCCCCAATTTTCCTGGGCGCAACCCTCTTTGTGTTTTCCTTCCTGGGTGGAGAGAGGGAAGAAGAGAGGAAGGAGAATGAAGAGAGGAAGAGAAAAAACGCGTGATCGGAATCATTTCGCTGAGCATGTCACAGTCACAGCACAGCTCAGCATGCAGCCGGCTAAAAGCCTCCAAATGGACGGCCCAATACTAATACATCGGCACGTTCGCGAATTTATGAGCCAGGCATTCCGGTAGGGCCGATCTCCGAGTGCGGGCCGAGTTTTTGACACTTAAACGCGTTCGTTGTATTGTAGCTTTTATTATATGAAACACGATTTGATAGGTGATAATACACAAAAATAATTATTTTGAATGATTATTGGTTAAAATCACTACCGGCCGAGTTTAGACTCCGATATTTTTGACACGTCGTACACCTTCATGTAATTTTTATTATTTATGAAACGCGATTGGATAGGTGATAATACAAAACTGATTTTGAATAATTATTGATCAATAAAAAATACGTACAGAATGTCGAGAAAATAATTGTACCTATTATAGTGAAGAACAATTTGATATATTTTTTATTTTTGATAATACTATAATAATGCCCGGTTTTTCAGTTGTTCAATAAACTTATTGAATCAATAACTTTTAACTTGGATCCATAAACTGTCTATTGAGCGACTGAAAAACCGGGCATAAGTTTTCTATCGAAAGGCACAAAACAAATAGTTTGATTAGACTAACTATTAGATTATTAGACCTTATCAAATGGTGCTATGATGAAATTGAAGTCATGTAAACTGTCTGTTCTAGGAATAAAAATAGTATTGGATAGGAATATGAGAGAATTGTCACTGGTAATAATGATTACAAAAAATTTTATGACGAAATCGATGCATTCTGAACTATTGGAGGAATCTATTGAAGAGTGAGAGATGTCGAGCTTATTTGCTGAGTTCAATTTAAAGAAATAATTAAAAAATAAACATTTAAAAACTTAAAAGTCAACATTTTAAAATAGTATTCCCAATTTTCTTCTTCAAAACAAAAATATTGCTTGTTAATAAATTTCAATATATTTATGCTAAAATGAACTAGCTTGAAGTAGGTAGATGACTGGAAGTAAGTTACTCTGGGTGTAAGTTCAAAACTACATAAATTATTAATTATTTCACTTTATTAATGCTAGAGTGATCTAGCTGTAAGTTCATAAAGTGCTCCAGGACACAAGAATCTCATCCCTGTATTCCTCCAAGCGAAAATACGTTGCGGAAGGTTAAACATTTCTCACACAGTCTATTTCTAACGCTACTCCATAAAGGCAATGTAAATAGCCGACCGACTTCCGCGACTTTTGTTGCAGACAGCAGTAGTTCTCTTGCCCCTCTGGCAAGTACTTCCGTTAATAGGACGAGGAGGGCACGTGCCATGTAAATAATAACATGAGTCATTTTTGAAAATGATGTCGCCATCATCAGTGAAGAAGTGGGTGGCCCACCCACAGAGGGCATCTTCCGTCCCCCCCTCCCACCAGCGAGGGCGGGTAATGGGTGACCCTTTAGGGATTGCGTGTGCAATACAACACCTAAGAGAAAGGAGTGTGACTTGGAAACGCATTTGTCAATGGGTCACAACCCGAAACATTGATGTGAGAGGGGAGCACAACACCAAAACTAGAAGAACGATTTATGAGAAACGAGCGGGGTGGAACAGACTGGTCTGCGATCACACTTTGGTTGCCCGCGATGCAAGACAAGGCTTTGTTATTATACTCTCCCTTGACTCATAAAACTTTTCCAATGGGGTTGAATCTAGTTGTGACTTTATGAATGTTATTGATCTGCAGCTAAGTCAGTTTTGATGTTCAGTAGCCTTCAAAACCACCATAGTTCTCTCTTCAATTCCTGAACTAGAATGATCGAAAAACTTTGTTCTACAAAATACGGGTTTCAAAATGTCTAACAAAATCATCCATTCGCGCTAGTATTAGAGAAAGTATTTGGAGTCGTACATAATTCATGGCTGATATAATAGATGGAGCAATAAAACTTGGTTGTGGAAAATGCCCTTTTAAAATGTATGAGCAAAAATCCATCAATTGCTACAATTGGTATTTTAGGTATCATGGAGGAATTTAATGAGCATAAATCATGAGAGCCAAAAGCAAAGTGTGATATATTGGTGAGGGGAGAAAAATATATGGAATTTGATATGGAAGAGCTTTTGATTCATTGCATCATTGCACTTGTATTGGAGCAGTCGAATTGGAGACTACCGACTGCCGTAAATACAATAACTGAAGGGAACAAAAAATGCAACCTGATGCATGAAAGTTTGGATTTGAGAGGCTGACATGCTATTTGAAACATAATTAAACTTACAGAACTATCTGAGTATGATTTTATCAATTTTTGAAGTGGGAAGGTGAACTGAAATTATAATAATTAATTGAACGAAGTTCCTAATAATGCTATATACTCTGAACTTCGTATAATAATTAGGAACTTCGTTCAACAATTATTATGATTTAAAAGCAATTGAATAGTTGCAATATCTTATTTCCTTCCATGAACTGAAATTGTCTTTATTTATCAGTGACCAGTGACATCCTGACATTATTTATTTATCCTGATAATTATTCTTCCCATCAAGTATCATTATTGTCATTGCTTAATAAATACAGTACATGGATGAATAAATAAATATCAAGCTTGTTTGATTACGGGATGAGAAGTAGTTGAGATGAAAATAGTGTTTTCATTGTTGCTTACTACACATTTAACATAATACGCAATATACATTACATTATTTCTATTTCTTTTGGACCACGTAGCCTAGCAATAAAATAGAGGGGTACTTCATTTAGATTGGGATTCCATTTAGAGCGTGATCTTTCATCTTTGGCATTCCAAACCGAATAATAAATGATCCCGAATAATAAATAATTATAAAAATAAATAATTATTTATTCTATTTCTATTTCTTCTTGAAAAATATTGAGGACAATACTTTTTTCTATTGAAATGTATTTTTGTTGTATTATCAGTCTTTCAACTCCAAAGTGCAAGCTCAAACAATATTGTTACAATTACAATATTGTAATTTTGTTACAATCTGCTGATTGTATAATTTCGCAAAGATCCATGATGATCAACTCCCACGTGTCGTGTGCTATCGCTAGAGCAAAGTATCAGAAGTTGTAAGTTGAAATGCTGCTTGTAGTTGGGAGAAGTTTGGCTTGTAAACTCCGTCTTTACCAAGTCGATAGTTGGAAATCGAGTTTGGGAGTCGATACTTGAGCTGAGGTGGCGATTGTCGATTACCAAGACGTCTATCGCCCTCAATTAAACTAATCCCAGGTGTAAAAGCTATTGCCAACGCGAAGCCGGAATCGATTGCGATTTAACTAGTAAACGTTCATTGAGATTTGCCGTTGCCTGCCCTAAAACGTGATGCCTTTATCAAGTTGTAATGAAGGGAATACTTAGGGTAACAGTGAGTAACTCTGTGTAAAAGCTTTTGATTAGAGCTAAAACGTTTTCTACTGGGCAATCAAAATTGATCATTTATCTTGAATTAGATTGATATTAGTATTTGGGAATAATACTACAGTATAAAGGACTGGTAATAACACAATTGTATTGAGAACCAATTTTGAGAGTGATCTTTGATCATCTATTGCAAAATGGAAATTGAAAATAAAACTGTCTTTGTTAAAGGCAGTCATGAATTGGATTGGATCACTTCGGTTGGGAAAAGTACTCGGAATGATTGATAGTATAAAATTTTAGAACTGAAGAGATTTTCAGCCAAAATTCGTGGTGAATGAGAGGGGTTGAGTTTAGAATGATAACCGTGGAAGTGATAAGAGGTGCGACTGGAATTGAGTTCTGTTGGAAGAGAACGTCATCAAGCGCACTTCCTTTATTGTGCCTCAAGAAATTCAACTTCTTCTTCATCATCATCATCATCATCCTCATCATCATCATCATCATCATCATCATCATCATCATCATCATCATCATCATCATCATCATCATCATCATCATCATCATCATCATCATCATCATCGAGGCAAATAGGAGTGTTTTAATGAAATTCTTCACTCGCCTACAAGACTGCATACTACTGCACTATGTCTTTCCAAACGACATTTACACTGAACCGTCAAAGTCTTCCAGATAGTTAAGGTATTTTCTTCCTCGTTCAACTTCATCCAAATGAATTTTCAAGTTGTAGGCTACTCTATTCGGATACATTTTGTCTAATCTTTTTCTTTGTGAGAGTAGTGATCTACAAGTCTTTTAATTATGCTGGAAAGATTCAACCACTTTCACCACATTTTAATTATCGAATCCAGTTTATTCGTTCCCTTTATCCACCTTCTTCCTTACCCTTTAACTACGATTTTTTTCATTTTATACATTTTCACTCTATCACTTTTAACCACTATACAATAGTGACTTGATTGAGTTTTCATCCTTCCAAATTCACAAAATGAATTATTCAAGAGGGAATCCAACTACGAAACACCCCTCAACCCAAGAAGGAAATCCATAAAATCATGATTATCCATTTTATTTTTTCAATCACATTTGGAACTTTTAAACATTTTCACCATGTACCAGTTTCGATCAAAACTTTTGTCACAAGCGATTGTCAACCTGAATGGTATGTTCCGCTGCTACCTGGTTCTGCCGTTTGAGGAGAATCAGAGGTCAGTTAGTGGAATGATAGTCCGAAAGGAATGCGATTGAGCTTTGAGTCGAACTAGCTGGCTTCGAGATTGATCTTGCATGGAGCTGTTTAATGAAATTCCCATCCACCTTCAGCTTTGGACTTCGGTTGAAATTGTCCAATAAGCTAGCTCGCCAAAGGACTCCTTGTTTTGTGCTACAAACATCAAACAAAATTCTCAGACGAGCAGAACACCATTATATATCTAAATTAACTTCCCAAAACGGTATGTGAGGGAGAGTATGATTCGTTGGGGTCGAACTCTAGATTTAACAGGCCAACTAAACATTCAAAGGTTAAGTTTTGGTCACCTTACCATTCCAAACCATGCTGGAATACCTCGGTAAACAACCTGTTAGAGTTTCCTAATGTAGTAAACTCTGTAGCTAATAAACCTTTATAATATTGTATATCAAGCTGTGTCCACAATAAAAAAAAGTTCGACTGACAAATTTCTTGGAAAAGTTTAGGCATTTAATTTTAATTCAAATTAACATTAATTTTATTATGTTTGGACAAACAATGTCATTCAATTACAATATTTTTTCAGCTCGCTACATAATAATATATATCCCCCTGATCCTGATCATTAATTTAGTTTTTATTCACTAGAGATTGATAATGGTGTTAAAACCACGACCGGTATCTCGATAAATCAATGTATTACGTCAACCATGAATGATTTGGTTCTTTTGTAGGTTAATTCTGTTTTAAACAACATTTCTTACAAGTCCGTGCCAACTGTTCAATATCTTTGTCAATGTTTTTCCACGAACATTAAATCCTATTCATGGCTTTCATGTTGTCCATACCCAAATCCTTCGAGAGAATAATTGAATAAATAAATTCACAATAATACTACGATTTTTGTCTCGAAGTATTCCTCTGTCAACTCAAATAACACAAAAGATTCAATATTATTCACGCAGTTTTATTGCAGAGTTTGAATGTGAACATTTTCAAAGCGTTGGAAGGCAGAAGTGTATTAGAAGGAGATAGAAACACGATTTAAATGGAGTAGAAATGGTAGTTCCGTCACCGGAGACTCGCAAGCGAGAAAGGAATTTCATTAGGGCTTCACAACTTAACAGTGTGCATTACCGAGAAACATTAATATGTGGTAGAGACGAGTCCCGCTTGGCCCAAAATAACAGAACACATTGCGCCTACCAGATAAGGCTGCTGCAACCCGCCTTACTCGGTTCCAACTTTATCAAATCTCTTATGGCTTCGCCTAATTAGAAATAGTTTGAACACTGAACTTGATAACAAATTTTTTTAGTATTCATCTCTATGAAAATTTCAATTGGAGACTTCATGGTTGATTAATCTTAGCATGGTTTTATACCGTTGTGACATGACAAATTAAAAGAACATTTAAAATTGACTTGGCGAATTATATTATGATCATGATTTGAATGTTTGTCTGTGACATTTCTATCATTTGAGAATTATTGTCAGTTTCAGGAAAATCCTAATATTCAGAGATAATGATTAAACACAGCTAAACGAGCTTTATTAGTGTTATAAATTTCTTGGAATTGAATAAAATATAATCATAGATCCAATTAAATAATGAACTTGTTTGGTTCCAGGCCGAGCTAGCTTCTCTTGAGATGAATTCCTATAATGATTGTTTTTGATTCCAAAGTTACAACACTCTTACTAATTGAAGCTACATTATTTTAATTTAATTAGGGGGTTTCAACAAATTATTTCTTAGAAATGACAACACCACATTCGCCAAAAATCTCAATTCCATTTGTCCCATCTCAAACTGGATTACTTGGGGTTGCATTGGAATTTAATTGGGTAATGGTGAATGGAGGTGGAGCTCGGATTTTGCCGAGATGGGATGAAAGTGCAATGGCCCGAGGGCGGCTTTAAAAGCGTAGAGGCGTCGGGTGATAGCGATGTCGTTTCTGATATTGCCAAATCCAGATAAAGCTCAGCAGTGTGGTACATCTCCATCAATGTTACTCGTATTTAATTTGCTTTATAGCTTGCAACGTAGGATGTGTGCTAGTGTTAGTTTTAATAAGAGTTTGATGATAGTCAGCAATATTCCTGTAACATTACTAATATCAATTATTATTATTATTAAGCTCATGGCTTTTTTAGGCGGAGAGACCCTTTTAGCAATTAATATTGGTTAGGCAATTGAAGTATTCTAATATTCTTAAGTTTTAGTTGCGGATGACAAGCATTAACGGATGACAATCAAATCAAATTTATTTACTAGAAATTTATTAGGTATTTTATTTACTAGAAATGTTTAAGAATTCGCGAAGTACTAAACATATTACAAGAGTCGGAGTCACATATCATAAGTCTCAGTCTGCTTTGAAGAATGGTTTGTCTCATAATAGCCAAAACTTATCATAGACAATAGTTACAATATTCTAACCCCTCTGTATTTAATATACAGTACAAAGTTGAAAAATTAAAACATTTCTTAAGATATCTATCTATTTGTGAGTTTTATCTGAAACTAATATTCCATCATTTTGAATAAAAAGATTTGAAGTTGTCAAAACCACATATTAAATAAAACAACAAGATACCGGTTTCGGTTGTAACACCATTACAAATCTCTGGTACACTAGAACTAAAATACAGTGCAGCAGAATTTATACTCGTGACCGAGCGCTGTGATTGGTAGTTGAATGGCCTATCAAGGTGAACGACTGCCATTGGCCTAGATTTAAGCTCCTCCCACGATGGGTAGTTTCTACAAACGTCATAGCAATGGCGGTTCAAACAAGTAATAATGGCAGACGTTCACCTTGATAGGCCGTTCAACTCCCAATCACAGCGCTCGGTCACGAGTATAAATTCTGCTGCACTGTATTTTAGTTTTAATTAAACCAGAGATTTATAATGGTGTAACAACCGAAACAGGTATCTCGTTGTTTTATTAAATACAGTGTGTAGTTTTGATAACTTCAAGTCTTTTTATTCACTATGGATAACTACCACAATGTCACCTTCACTACTGCACAGAAAATTCCATTATTTGCTGAGAAGATGAGGGAAGCTTCTTATAGCAATAACAGTGTGTATATTCCATAAAAATAATGTCTTCATAATAATCATTCTATATTCTTTGGGATAATGATTTCGTTATGAAGTAGTGACAAATTCCTTAATAGCAAATTTGGTTGTTGCAGTAGGATCTCAAAATTTCCAAGAGTCTTTCTCAAAAAGTAGACTACAGTATCATTTCTTATTTGTTTGAAATTGAGGACAATTTTCTAAGATACCTTACCTTTCACTGTATGAAAATAAAATTGAGGAGACTGGGGAAAATGCGATTCTCTATCTATCTTATTGATTTCATTTCAATTCATGATAAATTAAAAGCTACTTGTTGCTTTTACTCCACATCGTTCTCACATCCTTGTTTCTCTATGGTAAGTTGAAGTTCCAGGCAAGGAGACTAACTACTTGGTAAACTACCACACAATAATTGCTTCAAGTTAACTAGTCTTTACTAACTTGTATCAAGTGAGGATGTGAGTGTGAAATTGATATTGCTCCGTTTTTTCTCAGCTGGTTTGTGAAGAAAGGATACTTGTTAGTGTGGACACTGCTATAACAACCGATGAGCGGATAATAGAATACCAACAATGAGCTATTATTGTAGTGGCCGTGGACAATTTGAAACGATGGCAGTGTCCGGTGTACTGTAGCTTGAATAGATGTGAGACTCTGAAGACGCTTTTCTGTTTGCTCTCATATTCGACATGTTTGTTGTATCAACTGGAACTGATGGAAAATTGGTACCACTCCACTTCAAGGCCTGTCCATCATTTTTCCCATCATATTAGTCAGTAAGCAAGTTGGGTTCACCTGAACGATGATTGACAGAGTAGTGGATCTTTCTGTCAGTAGGTGAAATCCATTTTCTTCTGTAGGACAGTGAAAAATAATTATTTAGAAGTAAAATGGTATTTTGTTAAGGTTTTTTCTCAATATCAATAGTATTAATGCACTTCTGATGAAGTGCATTACAATCATGGGCGTTACGTGGGCCATGAATTTGGGGGGCACAAATCAAAATCAGGGTAATATGAGCCGGGAAGCATACTAGAAAACGGTACTTTTATTAATTTATACTAGTCTATTTGATAAAATGTTAAGGAATCATTTTGTGTAGGCCCAAGCAGAAACAATCAAGTATCAACAGATATTTATATTACAGTATTCTCATATTCTTACAAGATGTTGCACGTGCCCCTTCTTCCCCACAGACGCGTGTGATTACAATACGTATTTGCAAAACGTATCCGTGAGCAATCAGGTGAGATATTATGTTGATGCAATTTTTGGATTAGAACAGATTAGTCAACAGTTCATGATCAGCTGAAGAATTCAATGACAATAAACGGAGAGTTCTCTTTATATTGCGCAAAAATAATTGTTAAGTGAACAGCCTAATTAATAATTGATAACAACCAAAGCATGAACTTTATTGATAATTTATCAAAAACCAGTTGAAAACCCACTATGGTATTCTTTGAAAGATTTATTATAATTTTTACAATCAAACCGTAGATTATTAATGATTGTCTCAAAATGAGTGAGGCTCATTCTTTTGATAATGAGATAAATCAACTTATCAAGTAGGTAGTATTAGCATGTTGCATTATTCAATCTATACTGACCTAGGTTTTAGACTCTTTCAGATTCTAGGATTCAACCCCAGTTTATCAACTGTCTTTTCTGTTGTAGCGTTTATCAAAACTACGTCAGCTATCCATTCAGGTTCCTAGTTAGATAACAATTTATGGAATGCCACATCTTATCCATACTCTTTATCATTGCCTTTTCTCTCGTATTATTGTATATTCCCTCAAGTATTTGTAATATTAGGGCATTGCCCTCGTTACAAATAAATATCTTTTCCATCCATCTAATAGTATCATGATATATGGTGAAGCTGCTAAGCGATGCTAGATGCAACATATTCACATTATGAATGTGATTCATGAATATGTGTTCCACCATGGACCAGTGAATCACTCGACCATACATTCTGGTTTGAGTTGTCGCTTGTCGCTAACAAGCTGCGGCTCATATCTCGTATTACGGCAGCAAGTTGGCCTACCCGTACACGAACATGTCTGGAGGCAAATGAGCAGCGGTACTTGCTCATTTAATTAGCCGAGAATGCGAACTTACAGCTCTCGGGGGAGAGCAGCAATGATAGTAAGGAGAAGACCAGAAGCCGACAAGAAGCTATCCTGTTTCTCCCACAGTTCAAACTCGACCTCTTGGACTAACTGCCGAAAACTTATTCCAGCTTTGACTTTCACTTCCAAGACGAGAGTGATTCATTATTAATTTGGTTAATCAAAATTGATTTATCAAAAACTAGAAATTTGAGCAATACTGAGATCTCTTATTGCAATAGGATCTACAGGCTTGAATCTTCTGACTCCGACCTTACCGTGTATAAAGTCAAGTTTTCATTGGTAGAATAAGTGGTAGAGTTTACTGGGCAAGTACTTACTATCTCGTCAACTATCCCAATTAAAACTTACATGGTAGAGTACATGGTAACACCATGATAAAGTTACTCCACTACATTTTAGTCATCTTCTCAGTCATTCAATTATATCACAAATCACAAATCACAAATCACAAATCACAAATCACAAATCACAAATCACAAATCACAAATCACAAATCACAAATCACAAATCACAAATCACAAATCACAAATCACAAATCACAAATCACAAATCACAAATCACAAATCACAAATCACAAATCACAAATCACAAATCACAAATTCTTTTATTGAGAACCCGGCTTTTAAGGATGTAACGCTGTACCTGTTTTGATCATATATTTGTTTTTAATGGAATTGAATAGTATTATTTCTTACAAATACAAGAGAGAACACCAGCAGTCAGAATGAACTATTTACTAATAAATTAAAAATACTCCATATTAATGAAATAAAATTGAATAAAAATATCCTTTATTAGGTGGATTTGGGACTAGAGAGTCTACCACTGAACCTTGATTTATTCATGATATTCGATTATATTACTTGTATGTCTCCTACCATGCTTCTTACAAATCCATCAATTCAACCATTACAATACATGCTTATAACGTAACATGACAAGATCCCAAGAAATTATTATTTTATTCAATTGGAGAATACAGGCAAAGACAGTAATTCTATCTATTCTATCTATAGTAGTAGATACTAAGTTGTGTCTATTGAATTAGTAGTAGATACTAATTGAATACTGAGTAGTAGAACGGTCTTTGATACAGGTATCTTGTGTTACTCCACACCCTACGTAGCAGCAAAAGTCCAAGAAACTGGTAGCTGATTTTCTCCAGAGTGTGAATAGTTCCACGCGAGTAATTTCATGGAAGTGTGGGCGAATTTTTATTCCAGAGAGAACCTCCACGTTACTTACTATTTATGGAATCGATGAATGTAACTCATCAACTTGACAGCGTTTCAATAATAATTGTATCAGACTATGTTCGGAAGAATATCCTTCCTCATTCCTGTAAAAGACGTTGCCTGGAAGCAGAGACAGCGCCTGCCGTTTTCAAGAGTCTTGTCACGTACCCGTGTTAAGCGGAAGAAGAACCTGAACGGGAACAAGCATCCCAAAGGATGTTCACTAAAGGATGCTCCCTGAGCAGCATCGTATCTGGAAGCAGCATCACTGCAGCCTCCTTTCTACCATCACCACCATTGCACATCACACATAGCACCGATCTGATTTAATGGACGGTCTGATTGACAGAGAGAGCCACGCGTCTCAACAAATTCTTATTTTTATTCTTATCTCTTCCTTTTACCAATCACAACATATCTACAACAATTTCCTTTCGAAATGATCTAGGCGCCGGGGGATTACATGGAACGTACATGTGATGACGTACGATTGCAATCGGTTCATAAGGAAAGAGTTATAAGATAACCAAGATATCAATATGAAAATAAATTGGAGAATGTTGCTTGTTCTGAAAGATTTTCCAAAGTTTATCCAAAAATTCAGAAATACATTGCTTGGTTGTCTATGATTTGAGACTATTCTATTTTATTGATGAAGCTTATAGTTGTAAAGTGTAAAGAATGGTGATCAGTGCTTTTTTGTGAAAAATTGAGTTTCCAGGACAAATCACAGTGGGGCGAATATATTCCACAACCGGGAGGGTGTTCGAGGATACTCTTTTTAGTACGACAAATACAATCCTGATGTTTCAAGCATTGAGCGTTGCTTGTTCACTGGTTCAGTTTTATATTGAACTTCAAAACTGCCATTGACAAGGAATAGGTTCAATTGAAATTGATTTCACTGGTATAAATCGAAGGTTATTCTGATAATAATTGTCACTCTTCAAAATTGTGTTTGAATGTTTCCAGGCATGTGCAGAATATCCAGCTTTAAAAGTGATGATCTGTTCAATTGAAATTGGAATTTATTGTCCAAGAAATTCTCTACAATCATTAGAAAGTTTAGTATGAACAAGATATTGATCTGAAATATGAATTGAATAAGATACAAAAGTACAATTCAAGAAAAACCAAACCAGGATCTGTATGAAGAGTATTTCAGTTCAGTGGCTCTCCATTGAATCTGCAAAGTATTCGTACTCTTTGATTCTTACTGAGAAAAACTTCAAGTATACATTGAGTTTAGTGGATTACATACCGCTTCGTGGAACTCCATTCATAACAACATAATTCAAAAGTTTTCCAAGTGTTTATAAGAGAAAACTTCAAATACGGGTAGAACCGTGGCTTTCTTCTGTAGTAAACTCCACAATGAATGGAGCGATCGGTACTACAAGCTCAATACAGGAAACAGATTCATGTAGTTTTCTGTGTAGGAAGAATGGACTGGAGAGCAATGGAAAAGTTTTGCTGGCAGCTGATGCGAGTTTTGCTGCGGCTGATGCGAGTTTTGCCGCTGCTGATGCGAGTTTTGCAGCGGTTTAGTTGGGGATCTTATTATCGTGACCATATCGATCCCCCAACCAGCACAAAGACCGCTTTTTCCTACTATTGAAAATTTTCGTATCACAGGAGTGTTTTTGTTGTTTACCGAAAGGCGGAGTTCAGAATGTGGACTCAATGGCTGGTCTCTCTTCGGCCGAAATCGTCTACCATCTCTGCTAATACAACAAAGTACCTATATCCAATTCCAAAGTAGTGGTCAATGTACTTCGGAAGTAGTCTTCCGAAAACTTTAAGCGTGTATTTCCTATTACCCCTTCTCCGCATAAGCACCAATGACTGTGCTCTCTTGTGTCTCCTTTATGCTTTCCGGGGTACCGAATTACAAAGGCTTTTCAAAAGGAAAAGAAAACTTTCGTCCAGTTACAAACTTCGGGACGAGAAATACTAACTTGGATAGAGAGGAAATCGATTAACTGCTCTCTTCCGGTTTCAATTTCATGGCGCAGCTTGATGCCGCCTCAAATTCAATTCACTCAAATCAATTTATTCACTCTCATTGATTGTTTTTTTCAAGTTGATCTGTACTGCTGATAAAAGAGCTCAATTTTATTCTGTTAGAATAATTTGCCTGATTGGTTACATCAATTTTTATTGTTCAACATTGAATTGTAAATTGCAATTTCTTTCTAGAAAACTAGAAAAGGAACTAGAAAACTGTACTTTTTTAAGCTGATTAGTTGAACGCTGTGTTTAAATCAGACTGGAGAGTTTAAGGAATTCAATATCCATGAGAATATTCAGATAGTTATATTAAGTGCCAATCAAACAAACATATTCTATTTTCCACCGATCAAATTCATAACCAGTTACATAAATCAAGAAATTTTTAATAGTCTACTATTCCAAATGAATACCACTGAAAGTCCAAGTGCCGTCAATTTTTCCATCCTTTGTTACCAATGACTATCGAGATCGGGATTGAGTTTCTTTTGATATTGCTTCTTCAATGCTAGTTCATTCTTCAACATTGAAACCTGAGGAGTGGAAATTTATAAGTCTTGTAATATAGGAGAAAAGCGGACCCACACTAGATGTATGAATTTATGAATAAGAATGAATACGCTGTGCTAATCATGTCCAGTGTGTGTCAGACCTTTCTTATGTATTACTGGACTTATAAATGTTTATTTCATTGAATGGAATAAATTGAAGAGTTGAAGCTCACATGCTAGATTATTATAATACTTTGTGAACACAATTCTTCAACTTGTTCCTTCTCATATATGTTTTGTTTGCTCACAAGTAACCCAACATTCGTGGGCCTGCATTCAACATAGTACTTGTTTGTGTTAAAACCTTTGGTCTGTACTATACTGTCGCTATACAACTACTATTACTTTGATTATTATCATTACATGTGCCGAGAGCATTGTTTGTGTAACCGTTAATTTGAATGTTTTCGCCCGATGGTGAAGTGTGAGTCTGGTCAAGCGTTGTTTGACTCCGGCGCGAGAAAAAACGCTCTGTGCTTTTGTCTCAGAAGCGAGTGTGCGACGGGATAATTGCAGGAGGAAGCATGAAGTGATGAAAGGAGTGAGTGGTAAATGGGACGTTGCCATTGGCGGAGAGATGGGGTGCGAGAGAGACAGCGATACAAGTGGAGGGTAGCGTGAGAACAGCTTGGACACTGGTTGCAGCGTGAATCGCGTGAAATCGTGATGTCTGCCCGTGACTAACAAGAACGCAGCCTGCCATGTTACCGAGCTAGTTAGCGAGCATACAAACCTTATAAAATGAAGCATTTCGGAAAATTTTATCTAATCTTATTTTCACACCAGTATTATTAATTGAAATTTGAAATTGAAACAAAACTATCCACCCAACAATTACTTTACTAACAAACTTTTACACCACTATCTGGAATAAAATACAAATCTAATTTTTGTTTTCTATTGCTTCCAATGGAGCAATCTGAAGTTTGTGTTACAAAGTATCTGTGGTCATAAGTAACTCTAACTTATATTTTCTCTTGCTTTAAAAAGGTTCCAATACCGTTTCGTATTGAGATATAAAGTGAACCATAAACATTATCATCAGATGATGATTAAGTTGTCTTGTCTTCCTAATATTGATCGAGAAGGATTTTGTTCTTATTTACTAATAAGTTAAACGAGCCAGGAAATTCCTTTGATAAGTGAGTGTAGGTATGGTATGGAAGAATATTGTTTCAATCTCTCTGTTTATCGAGTTCATTGATACATTTGAAACAATTGGAGGATTCCAAGAAAACGTTCAGGCTAACTAATTCAATTTATTTTTCCCTAGACTCTAGAGGAATTCTCAAATCTATCAATACAGTAATTTGAGAATTTAGTACTACCTCTATTACAAACATTGTATTTCATCGATTGAATTTGAATAACATTTACATTGTTATGGGAATAAGAATGAATTTTAATAAGTATCAAGTGAACTGGAATCTTGCTCACTCTCTCTCACTCACATTTTCTCACTTTTCAACTTGAAAACTTCTCTTACTTCCTCTCAGAACTTGTTCAGGAGCTGAAGGGATATAAATTTGGGGAATTTTGATTTAGAAGAAATCCATTACCCCATTTTATACAAGGTAAAATCACAGACTAGTGAGACCAGGTCTTTATAGACTTTCTTTATATTTCTTGTCTGTGGTAAAATTTATAATCATAGACTAACCAAATAATAAATAATGAATAGATTATCTCGGATAGAAGGCTACTGGGCTATAATTGGTATACTGAAATGTCATCTTCGTGTGTGCTATTCCTATATGAAGACACTGCATCATACTGTGTGTCAGTTTTGTAACAACGGCACCGTAATTAGGTCCGGTGTGATCGTATTTTGAGTGCACGAGCAACAAACACATCATCAGGCTTGTTGACACTGCTCAACTAATTCAAAATAGGTGTTGGGAGAAGCCAAATTAAAAAAACCCCACCGGCAACAATGGACTGCCGAAGCAAGACGGTATCAAATTGGGAGGCTATGCAACGGATGAGCACAAAAAACGCCACTAAGTAACCGAGACGACCCGTTCTCGTCTCGTTTTATGAACGCGTTGAAAACGGGATGGAAATCTAGATTGCACCGCTAAGTGGACTAGAGGAAGCTGTGGAGTCTTGTAGGAGACCAACTTCTTATTACGGAAACTAGGATGAACAACAAGAATTTCTCATCATAAAAATTTGTTTAACTCATCTAGTATCAAGTTTCAGCAATTCACACTGTGAGGAAATCAAGACGAACTATGAAAATGCTTTATCAGATAAATTTTTTGCGATCTTTAGAAGAACCAACTGATAACCCCTGGAAGGAACATTCATTATACTGTTCCTCTATATTTATAATTTACTTGTATATTTAAAAATGTTATTATACATTTATTTTCAGCAATAGTCAATGATGATTGGAATAGGGATAGGATAAAACCGTTAGGTTGAATGGGAATCCAACAACTGAAACAAGCAGAAACAAATTTTTCAGTTTTTGAATATTACTTTCTCATAATAATATTAACACTCATGATAAGTATCACGACTCACTAGCGTGTAAGCTTGAATGATTGGATATTATATGAAGCGATTGGAGTGAAAGACACAAATTATTTATTATGTTTGGAGGCTGGAATGAAAAACAATCAATTTTTACACATTATCCCTCTCAAAATGGTCCTGTAGCGTTTTTCCGACAGCAATGTATCAGGTAGTTTTGGGATTAGGCAGGATACCTGAAGGAGTAGTGTTTCGTCCGACAAAACTTTTGACAAATAAAAACAAAAACAAGAATATCAGCAGTTTTGAGTCAAAGGGAAGATAAAGGGAAGAAACAGGAAGCCTATTTTTGCATCACTATAATATGAACTAAGTGATTGTGAATTGGATTCGTGCATGTGAAAAAACTTTGAGGTGAATCCAAAAATACTTTCATGGAAAATGTCTTATTTTTTTGATAGGCCATTTTGTTTTTGAATCACATGAATCGTTGGAAAGGAAGTGGAGGAGTTTGGAGTTATGATCAGAGAATTGGAATTCAACTTCATCAACTTCAACAACTTCAACTTCAACTTCAACTTCAACAACATCTGATAGAAGATATGTTAACAATTCAAACATATTTCAGAAACGGTGATTCAATCATTTATTGTGTTTTCCAAGACAAATTTTTCCTATTTATTTATTCAGCAATGAAAATACTTGAACAATGCTTGACTGTGTCTAAAATTCTTCCATGAATCGTAGCCTAATTTGTAAATCATGTAGCCTCCAAACTCTGCCTACTATCTCTTGATAAGCCAGAAATGAATGACTCAGCTAGTTCTGAATTCGACCGGTAGATGGCTGCAGTTACTGGGTGATTTACAGCTTCAATTTTTACAGACACGCCTCCAAGCTCCGCCTCTCTCCCCTGATTGGTCGGCAATGCACAACGCAGTACATGCACAATGCTCAACGTAGTTCTGAATTCTGTCGTAAGATGGCAGCAGTTACTGGGTCATTCAAGTTACAACTTCATTATTCAGCCGTCTAGATGTCAGAGGTGTTCTACCCAATGTGAAGCCGAAAGTAGATAAAATTACTTCATCCAAGCTACCATTTTTAAAAAGTACTCATCCACAATTCATTGCTATTATTGGATTGATTCAACTTCTGCCAATGTTTATGAATTGGCATACATTTCTATATGAGCTTCTTGTGGATACAGTTTTATAGGAAGGAAAACTTGTAATTACATCCAAATAAATAGGCGTTGACTTCGAATCAGTGGCTTTGATAGAAATAATTTACATGAAGCAACTCAAACAGCCAACTATTGCAGCTATAGAATCTGAAGAAGCAGATTTTGAAATTTCATTTGATACTGATTATTTACAACAGTAATTAGCAAGTGATTCTGAAGTCAGATAGAAGACTCAAAAATCGGACGAAACGCTACTCGTTGGTAATACGCACAGAAGCGTGAAAATCAATCAGACGAAACGCTTCTAATTTCCAAGAATTTGGGTGTCGGACGAAACGCTACATATTCCTCAAAATATGAGAGATTGAAAAACAATAACGCCGGACTCACAATCCTTGAAAAATTATTATTGCCAACTACTGTATGAAGGGAGACTTTCTATAATTATGGTCCATCCCAAGCTCTCAGGATTCCTCTGTTACAACTTGAAACCACTAATGATGTAAACTACATAATTCAAATGTTATAGATTCAATTAAAATTAGTAGAACTATGTAGTCGCTGGTTACAACATTAGCTACAGTACGGTACCTTTTTTTTCATGACATGTTCAGTGATATGTTTATCACAATTTTTTTCTAAAAGCTTTGAAGATTCCTTTGCTATAACTGTTAACTCTAATGAAGAGAAATAACAGTAATTGGCCTACAAGTTCTGAAATAAAATAACAATCACTTTAGCAAGTGATGAAATTAGTTCACAAACGACAATTCGCTGATCGTGAAAATTACAGCCTTCAAACGAACGACGAGCGTGTAAAAAGGCTTTGAATATATTTAGACACTCATAGGTGCAATTTTTCAGCTACACAAAAGCGCGCGTTGACTTCACTCAGCCGCGATAATTAGCCGCTCTCCGGACAAAGAGAGCTCATTGGATGCTGTAGAAGAACGCAATTACACGGCGAAGAACCGTTTTCCTTTCCCTGGCAAATGTCCACTTAGTTACAAACGAATGTATTACAAAAACAATTAACCCTTTTAAACCTTTCGACTGAAGCCCTTCTTTTTTCTAGTAGGTTTTTCCCGCTCTAGCGTAACCGCTTTTTTCTTTGAATTAGCATCGCTCTACAGCGTCGAGTACAAAAATGAGTTCTCTGTAGCTACGAGCTCGACTCTGGACTAGCAGCGATGAGAATGCAGCTCGTTTGTCGCTAGTTATTTCCGGGAAAATTGTTGTTGTCCTCTCAATTATTTTTGTGGTACTACAAGAAAAAATAAAATGTTTCGAAAGCGGGTTTCTACGAATTTATCATTTTTATAGTCATTTTTCTATACTAACAAACGATTTATTGTTCATATACGCTCAGTATTGTAATTTTATTCTCAATTCTAAACAAATTTATCATAGCCTAGTTTGGAAATTATTACTTGAAAGGGTATCATGAATCAGAATATTGTGTTTCAAAAGGTTCTTTGAATGTTTCCGAGAAGATTCAAATTTTTAGATTCTATCTATTTTCTCCTACGAGTAATAATTTCTCATATTAAAAAAATATACTCAGATAAATAGATAATTGATGATATTTGACCTGGATATATAATACGTTGGCGTGGCGTTTCACCCTTGCGGGTACGTTCCGCCACGCCTTATTTTTGTGTGAGTCGAATTGAATGATTTTATTTGGAACATACCTTCAATTCAAACCTTTATTATTCTCATGCCCATGCCCTTTTTTGCATCTTCTGACCCTCTGAATAGTACAGACCAAGGCATTTTATTGATAGTTTGATGTAGCTCTCTTAGAAATGGTCAAATAATATTGAAATAGGGATGACAGAGAAAAAAGTGGGAATTTTCCCGGTACAGAGGTGAGTCGTCGATCAATACTATCAATAGATAAGGAAAATATCTATCTCATACCAAAAACGCCAGATCTTACATTATTTCATGGTTTCATAAGCTGAAATTAATATTTACATTTTCACAAAAAATCAATAATGATAACTATACAACTGTACAATAAAAGCTCACAATGAATTGAAAATAAGGGTCTTGATTAAGATAGGATATAACAAAAATTCCAAGCCCTTTTTTACATTCTCAATTGATCCAGTTTTAATTAAATCAATCTTAGTATCCCAGGAATACTACTCAGATTATTCTCATCTTTCAATCTTTCCACAGTCAGAATTTTGATAGCTCTGAAGACAAATAGAGCTGTCAAGTCAACTATAATAATTTCGAATAACAAACTTCTCACGTCATTCAGAGAAAACTATAATGAATTTCACAGTAGAAGCGAAGCCAGTGTTAGCAACAAAACGAGTTAGAGACAGATTAAGCGACGTCTGAATTTAATTACGATCCACCTCTTATCATTGGCGCTGTTTCCGTTTTAATTTGGAATGAACGCCAGATATAAATATTCTGTTTGATAAATAGAGGCAATAAGCGAGCCGGCTGCTGTGAAACACTCACTGTACAGTGTGCGAAATAATAACCGAAATTCCGGGCCGTTCGTTATTATTTCCAATTATGAAATCACATGAACTTGCTGAGAGCTAATACCGCCGCTGGGTGAGTGTTGGGACAACTGTTAAGGGATTAAAGAGGGAGAAAGTAGCATGCGTGCGAGTGCGAGTGAGCGAGAAAGGAATGAAATTGAGAGATTTCATTCTTGGAGTACGAAATAAATAAACGAGTAGATGAGATTGAGAAAT
The DNA here is from genome assembly GCA_017141395.1 of Laodelphax striatellus. NCBI lineage: Eukaryota > Metazoa > Arthropoda > Insecta > Hemiptera > Delphacidae > Laodelphax > Laodelphax striatellus. The sequence continues at coordinate 8,835,589 of CM029536.1, forward strand.
GAGAGAGTAATGAAAACCATGAGAGAGAGTACGAACCATGGTGAAAATCTGAGAGAAGATAAAGTATTGGAGGTACAATTCATATCTGCCAAGAAGAAGCTTTGTAATTTTTAAATTTGATTCAAAATTATGGTAGAATAGCAGAGAAGTTCTAGTTTAATTTTAAAACAGCATTCAAGAAACAGAGGGAGAAGTGAAATATTTTGATCTAGGAGTGTAACCAATGAAACAAAGCATGTTTGAAAAAATAACGGAGATCCAAAAAAGCATATAGAAAAGGGAAAATGAAGAGGAAAATTAAAATAGAAAGATAATCCAGTCATGGCAATACGAATTGATAATTCAGAGGGGAGGTTCGATGCAGAAGGAAAGCATGAAAGACCAAAGTGCAGAAGGCTGTAGATGTTGGAGGACCAGAACCAAGGAAGCAAAGGATGTTTGAAGAAACAGAGGAACGAATAAAGCACATGGAAGAGGGAAAAATGAAGAGAGAAAGTCACATAGAAAGACAATTCACTAAGCTATATTAGAATATGACATTGATAACGATTGTAAGATCGTATTTGCAGAAGGCACCATTTGATAAGGTTGAAGCTTCTGCTGAGGCGTTTAGAACAAATTAGATTTAATTAGCTCACAACTTAGTCGCTTGTTACCGTCTCTCTCGCTCGCTGTCTCTCTCTCTAATTTCGCCGTTCTTTCTCACCAAATTTATTCACAGTTACGTCGAAAAGTGGAATGGTCGGGCGGGCGTTTATGGGACTGCGAACAGCTAAATAGCTGATAGCTATAGTAATACAGCCCTGAGAACTGAAGCTAAATAGCTGATGACTATAGTTATAAAGCGCTGACAACTGAAACTATATAGCTGAGGGCCTTCGACTCGTGGCTTATTAGAGTTTGCGAATAGCCTTGACTTGACAGTGCCCTCTTGTGATGGCTTTTCGGCTGCAAATGCGTGCCCACGCCAATAAATAAAGCTTCGCGCAAATTTTCTTCATTTCATTCTAATTAGTTTCGTTGTGCAACTGTCTGCCTGCTTTATGTGCAGGGGGTCCCAGTTGCTGGCGAATCAGAGCGAGATTTGAAAGTTAATTCGCTTTGTTCTGAAATTCGCAATTTTTTGTCTCTCAAGTTCATTACTCATTACTCTAAAATTGAGTAAACTTCTAATAATGCTCGTGAATCCTTCTTTATTGAAATGGACACATACGAAGTGGAAGAATGAACTATAATCATCTGATAAAAGTCATCACAACACCTTAATGAATAGAACATTTGAAACGACAACTTGAATAAACTTCTAGGAAAATACGAGTACAATTACATCAAACGAGATTTTATGACAAAATTGTAGCAAAAGTCACTGCGGGGGAGGGATCAAGCAGAATTATAATCATCACCGTCAGCTTTCGAAACATTGTTATTCAAATGTATTTTTATTTCAAAGTTCTCTTTGGAGACAGAACAAATGCTCAATGCCGGGTTGAGTGTATAAGCTGAGGGAAATCCGGCTCAAACATGAAACGCGGAAAACGATCAAAATATATAGAAAAATGAATAAAGAAATGTCACAAAACAACGATCGACTAAGCTCAGCTTGACATTTAGAATGATGACTGTGTGCTTCCCTGACAAACGCCAACGCCGAATACATACGCCAACGCATGGGGCTTTTAACTAGCTGGGTAACAAAGTTCAGTTGGGTTGAAAACTTCGAAATTTTGTCCTGGACATCAAGAACCTGTTTCTTAGCATACTTCATGAATTTTTTTTTCGGCTGCCATCTGGAAAACAGCTATGGCATTATTTTATATTTCATGGGCAAGAGACAAGAGAGACATCGATTAGCTGGATGTATGCTAGTATGCTTTCACAAGCTAAGTTACTATTCTTAATACAAAATAAACGCTATTTCTCGTGCAAATTACATCAATAGGACTGTAAAAATAGGCCATAGGGCAATAGGCTATCAATAAAGAAAAATAAGTTGTAGAAAGACGGTTAAGGCGAGCTAAGCGATTGCTGTTTTTTAAGCCATAGAATAAAATAGACTTACAGATTACATCAAAAATAGGCCATAGGTCAATACGACATCAATAGGCACGGTTGCCATCAGGGATAGGCGACCCATCAAGCCTAAAAGAAGAAAGGTGTTTCGTCATGTCTATAATACTATGTTTATTAAAATAAATATGTTTAATGTTCAGGACATATGACATGAATAGAATGAACTCAAAAATGAAATGAATGTAACTCGAAGATAAATTTTCAAGCATGAAAACAGAATATTGTAACTAATTATTGCGCTGTAATTAATTATTAAACTTTATCACTCTGTTTAAGGTTATAATTACAATTCATTCTAATGTCTAATTCTTTGTAAATACAATAAATTATCAAATCTAATTATGATCATAATCAATCATAATTTTGAAATCATAAAATACTGTGAAATCATCCTATACTGTAATATGAATAGGTGGAGCGAGTTTCTGGCTTCCAATCGTAGCTCAGTATAGTCAGCCAATCAGAGGCCCCGGTTCTGGGCTCATGAGAATGGGAGGAGTCTACAACAAAATGGCAGCTTGAAGCTGACTAAGTTGATTGACATACCTGATGCAGTACGAGATTGCCGAGATTGCTGTTGACGTTGTAGTTTGTATCGATCAATTTTAATTTGGTATAAATATGAATAATAATTAAAAATCTAAAAATATGCATAGCAAAAGGATATTAAATTCAGAAGGCTGATAATTACGCATGAAAGACAATGCTGGGATGAATTTTCTGTTTGTGTAAGGAATTCCAATGGAAACTGCTTCTTTTTAGATGGTAGATTGACTTGAACCACAGTCTGACAGATTCTTGTCTTTCCTTTAATTTAAATCAATACGTCTTACACTACTTTAATTACTAATGATGATTTTGCTATTTCAGAGCTTATGTACTATACAACTGCTCGATTTCTAATGCGAAGATGATTGAATAATTATCAAGAGTAATTCAAAAAAACTGTGAAAGTTATATTCAAATTTGGCTTTTTTTCGCTAAAAAATACTGTTTGTGACACTTCTTATGTCGTGACAAAAACATCTTCAAAGATGATTAGCCACTTAGCTGTTGTACAGGTTCAACTATACCTCAACTGATAACTCACAAACTAACAATTTCCAACTACTAATCACAAAATTACAAATCATCTGAATCCTAATGATATCATAGATGAGTTCATCAAAACCCTTTCTGAAGAGGATTTAAGCCGTGTGACGTGTCAGCCCAAAAAGCAGTCGTTATCTCTTATCATCACCCTCCACATTACAACTCAAGCATAAGCCTAGAGTTCATCTGGAGTTGTTTCTCTTGTATGAATATGTTTATTATATTCTACGAGTTAACCTTGCATTCTTTGTGCTTAAAAGTTCCCTCTGCAACAAGACAAACATTAATTTACTTTCGACTAGATATACTAGCACCAAATCAAATTATCACGTTGAAATAGGGTGGGACGAAAAGTGCCGTGAAGCCAGAAACACATGTCAACAACATGTACTGTACAAATTACGGCGACGAATGTTGCACACCTTATGAATGTTCACACGTGCGTTGCAAAAATCGCAACTTCACCCACCGAAATTTCGCCACAATACTCAATTACAAAATCATAAATATTGATGAACGGCGTTTTATTAATAAAGAGGAGTGGTGTGTGGAGGGGGAGTGGGGTGGGGCTGGGTAGCTGAGGCAAAAACGCAGCAAAAACAATCCGAATTCCAGTTCGACGGATTTGAATGAAATGCAAATGAGGCAGTGAGCCTCAGCAGGCGAGCCTCAGTTTTCCGTCCTCGCCAACCGACTGACAAAAATGCCAGTAATTTGCGTTCTTTTGCAAGGCTGACTCTGGCTGTGAGTCGTGCAGCTGACTCCTCAGCCGCCGAGTTTTCAGTTTTCTTTTCTCAACTTTCCAAGCATCTTCTGAATTTCTCTCATCAATCGACTGTTATCTTTATTTCTACATAATTCTCCACTTCTTCCTAGAAGTGGTTGACTTGTGGAGTGATGATGATTTTGAGTGTGATGATGATGGAGTGAGTTGATTTTATGGAGGGTATCGCAGTGAGTTTTACATTCAACAAGCGAAATAAGATAAGTAAACAAACAACTTTAAAAATCATAAGAAAGCAAGCAGTACTCAGATCCCATAAAGGATCACTCACGCTATTGATACTGTGAGTGACCTCATTGATAACGTGAGTGACTTATTAATAATTTGAGTTACCTATTTATTGTTAACGTGAGTGACCTATTGATAAAATTTACGACCCATAAACTCTTCTGCTAGGCCTTCCTCCATCATCACTAATATTGTTTCAGATTTGTGAATACTACATAAAAAGGTGAATGCAAAATATAGCTCATTCATTTTGCTAAGACATTTGAATCGCAAATGAATAATTTGTCATAATAATTTCTTACACCATTTTACAGTGTTCAAAGTGGATAAAAACTCATACATCATACGATCAACAGAGCCTGAAACACTTGAATATGGCTTAAAGTCGATGATTTTCAAATACTTTGAAAAACTGTAATGGGGTAATTCAACGTCAGTCCATTTTTGCATTCCTGTGAATTATAAAATTATTTTTGCTCCAACCACACAAATTTGATATGCTGAAGATGATATTATAAAGATTGTATAATTATTATATGAAAATATGGAATCAAATGTTTGTAATTTATTATTAATCCATCTGTACTTGAAGTACAATAGTGGTTTGTTATGGATATTATTTTACTTTAAAACTATTATTGAATTGTGGAGGGTCATGCCTTCTTATCGATCAATTATTAATAAATAAATATGAAAAATGGATGCATGACTTTCGTATCATGAGTTATGATGCATGACTATCGTACGAGTAACATGCATCACAATGGATGCATGATTATTTGTATCACTAATAATCATTAAAAGACTCCACAAAAGACGGTATACTCCAATTGCTAATTCTATATTGGAGTTTTTTACAGTTTGATCCCATTATAAATGTTCTTAATCCAAGGGATAAGAGGCAACATAAGAACAAAAGCCTCCTAATTTTTCTGGCGTTGAAAAAACAAGGTGGAAGTTGAAAGGAAGAAAAAGGGAGCATGTCCCTTGACAGTTCTCCCCTACAGCTTGGCTCTGAGAACCTTTTCCCTCTAATTATTTTTGGGGTATTTTCTGTTTGAAGGGTATCCGAAGAGACATTAGAATACGATATAAATAAGCGGCAAAGTTTGAGCGGAAGTTGAAAGATGAAGAAAAGCTTTGAAGAGAAGGCTGGGAAGATGACGTTGAGCGGTGGGCCATGAAAGAGCTCAGCAATGAAGGGATGAGGATGGTGAAAGGGCAAGAAGAATAGCCCAAGATAATCCCACGGCGATTCCTTGCCCTCTTAATAATGCCGCTTGTACTCCTCCGCTGATTTTTAATGCGAAAGGCACAGTCGACAGTCATGAACAATTGAAATTTCAATATTTCATTTTCTTCATTACCACCGCCGTCAAGTAGAGGATTTTCCAAGACCCTCTCTAGCAAAGAGGGCGTCTCGCTTACAAACATTTCGGGGTTATGACGGGCTTCAAAAAACATTTCGGCTTTCAAAAAAGCAGCTCGCTCCATTCATTAATTATTCACGAGTGGTTGGTTATTATTGTTGTACGAAAATGGTCGATTCTTATCCTCTGTGTGTATAAAGCTTTCAAAGTTGTAGCCTAAAATATATTATTTTCTTTTCCACCACTCTGTATTATTCGATTTTAATGTTCAACTGTAGAAGCTTGATGGTCTGTGAAAGAATCATCAAGATCTCTTATATTATGGAATTGAATGAGAATTGAATAGAAAGAATCGAATTGAATTCATTCGGTGGCAGGTAGTACTCTTGATTGGGTGACCGTCACTGCTTTGACTTACAGTCACTGTCTGGTCTACTCTCTACTGCCCAAGTGAAAAAATAAAATTGCATTTAAATACATTTCTCTCAGATTTCATCCATAAAAGGCATTTCTGGTGAACAGAATACTCGCATTATTGCAACTAAAAACTACAGATTTCTTGCCTGAAAACCTTATAGTAGGGTTCCTTATGTACTTTTGATTGCGTATTATTTTGATTGCCTGGAGATATCCAAACCACTTGATGATACTCTGGGGGTCGCGTCTGAGTCGACCTCGTTTTGAGGATCGTAAGGTAATGCAAAGTATTTGGATTCACATTGCAATTAAAATTACTGTATCAAATTCCAAACCTTCTGTCTACTAAGCAATGATTAATTTGATAGTATTGTGGAAACTCATGCAGCCTCCACCACCTGACTGGCTTTCCTCTTGTGGCAGACTTCACAACGAAAAACACACTTTAAGTAAGATTGTTGGCAGCGGTAAACTTTAGACAC